>CM055066.1:50775852-50818352 GCA_029204045.2 Tillandsia leiboldiana | reverse complement strand
CTCAAAAGAAACTTAAAAGGTATTAAATCATGTGATGTGGCATATTCATAACCTTTTTGTTTCATTATGTTCATTTCTTTTGTTCATTAATGGCTAATAATTGAATCCAATTGCAAAGTGAAAATCAACGGAAAGAAAATTTAATGAAAGAAATTAAGGAGAACATGAACGCCAAAACATGAGCACCTCTAACGAATTTCGATTCTATATATTTATATGTAAATATATGCATATATACATACGCATAATCTTTCTGAACAGGACTCCGCATCTACGATGAGGTTTCACTATCTTTTCGTTTTCCTTTTCTTCGTTGTCACCGTCGTTGTCACCGTCGTGGCCTCCGACGTGCTCCATGAGTCATGTAACCGAACACGGTACCCCGCCTTCTGCGTCAAATTCCTCCGGTCCCGGCCTAACCCTAACCAACATAGCCTAGTCTTGTACTCTCTTCGTAAGAGCATCGTGACGGGGAACGCCACCGTCCGTTACGCGAACACTTACATAGAGAACGGCCGCAAGCACGGCCGGCCTAAGGGCATCGAAGACAACCGCCTGTTCGACTGCCTCACCGAATGCGCAGACGCCCTCAACATCTCCATCTCCGTAGTGAAGCGGGCGAAGGCGGAACTGGATGTCGATCCCAAGAATGCGACCGCAACGATCTGGGACGCCACCCAGTTCGTTCTCGGTGCCGGTTGCGCCCGTCGACGTGGTCCCGTTTTGGATTGGATTGACGAGAACGACAAGAAGTACAAAAAGTTGCTACGGATCACACTAGACCTTATCAAGCTATTAAAAAAATAATTTTATTTTATTTTTCTTATTTTATGGTAAAAGAATTATTGGAAGCGTAAAACGGTATTCACGCTGATACCGATTATGTAACTCAGAATAATTAATTCTAAAATACAATAATATGGAGAAAAATTAATACTTTATATGAAATATTCAATTACACTCTCAGCGATATTAATACTTTATATGAAATATTCAATTACACTCTCAGCGATATTTTTGATCCTATGCAGCAATATGTATTGTGGTCCTTCTTCATCTAAGTACTACACCACAGATCACAAATTTAATTTTTATTTTGAATAATTACAAATAAACTTTTAAATATAATTTGGATAAATTTTATTTCTAACTAACTTTTAAATTAAATTTCGATTAAATTAAGTTTGGATTAATTTTTAAATTAAATTTAAATTAAGCTTGAAGATGAAGTTTGAATTAAGAGAGGATGTTGGTATAACTACAATTATTTAAACTATATGGCATCTTGAATTAATTTCTCCAGTGCAGGTGATTAATTCCATATGTTTTTACTCTTCTTTTTTCTTTTTTCCTTTTTCTTTTTGTGTGTGTGTGTGTGTGTTTATTTTGAACTCTAAAATTTAAAATACATGCAATATATATATGGCTTAAATTGTTCTAGTTTAATTATCATCAATTCATTGGAAAAATATGTTGCGAAAGGGAAGACGATAGAGATCTCAACGGATCTGTTTCTGGGCGGATTTTATAAAACCCGAAATTGAACTCGAATAAGAACCCGCACTATACGCGACCCGATATAAAAATTTAAATTCTAATTTAAATAAAAAAAAATCAAATTTCGTGTCTGAAGCCAAAAACGGAACTGCACTATTTAATATCCTAAATATTAAATTTTATATATATATATATATATATATATATATATATATATATATATATATATATATATATATATATATATATATATATATATATATATATAGGGGTGGCAATCCAGTTCGCTGTTCGCGAGTCAGCTCGTGTTCGGCTCGTTTACTAAACGAGCGATTCGATCTCGAGCTCATTTCGAGCCGAACACGATTCGAAATGAGCTCGAGATCGAATCGCTCGTTTAGTAAACGAGCCGAACACGAGCCGAATTTTTCAGCTCGTTTAATAAACGAGCCGAACACGAGCTGGGGTCAGCTCGCTCGTGTTTGGCTCGATAACAGCTCGAATATATATATATATATATATATATATATATATATATATATATATATATATATATATATATATATATATATAGTCCTGCTACTATACTATTAATAGTACTAAATTATTGGTGCTATCAAGTTTTCTACCCTTAGATCAACCCTTTTGATCATTTTCATCCGTTAGATTTTACTATTTCCCAACCACCTATTAAACCCAAATGGCCCACTATCATCTCAACCACATATTTTTTAATCCAAAAATTAAAAACTTGATAGTACCAATAACTTGGTACTATTAATAGTATTCCAGCCTAACTATATATATATATATATATATAAACTTTACTATTTAGATTTTAGGCTATTAATTTTTTGTGAATTTTATTTATTAGATTAAAATTTTAATTTCTTAATTTTCTTTCAATTTTACACATAATAGTAGGAATGAAATTAAACTTGTTGTTCGCGAGCCAGCTCGTGTTCGGCTCGTTAATAAACGAGCCAAACACGAGCCGAATTTTTCAGCTCGATATTTAAACGAGCCAGCTCATGTTCGACTCGTTGACACCCCTATATATATATATATATATATATATATATATATATATATATATATATATATATATATATATATATATATATATATATATATATATATATATATATATATATATATATATATATATATATATATATATAGAGTTGGGCTGGAATGCTATTGATAGCACCAACCCAACTTTGCCACCCATTTTTTAGCCTTTAGATCGCATTGAGATTTGTGCATGCTCTTTAATAAAAAAGAGAAAAAAGAAAAAGTAAAAAGAAAAAATAAAAAGTAAAAAGCTTTTCTTTTTCATTAAAGAGCATGCACAAATCTCAATGCGATCTAAAGGCTAAAAAATGGGTGGCAAAGTTGGGTTGGTGCTATCAATAGCATTCCAGCCCAACTCTCTCTCTCTCTCTCTCTCTCTATATATATATATATATATATATATATATATATATATATATATATATATATATATATATATATATATATATATATATATATATATATATATATATATATATATATATATATAGTCCGGCTAGAATACTATCGATAGCACCAAACAATTGGTGCTATCAAGTTTTCAGCCGTTGGATGAAAAGATATGCGGTTGGGATTATAGTGGTCCCCTAAGATTTTTACTATTCAACCAACCACCTACTAAACCCTAGGGGCCCACTATAATCTCAACCGCATATTTTTTCTTCTAACGGCTAAAAACTTAATAGCACCAATGACTTGGTGCTATCGATAGTATTCTAGCCTAATTATATATATATATATATATATATATATATATATATATATATAGAGAGAGAGAGAGAGAGAGAGAGTGAGAGAGAGAGAGAGAGAGCGCGGCTACTATATTATCGGGAGTACGAAGATCTTCGTTCTACTAAGTTATTTTCATGTCAGTTCGTTAGTAGGGATGTCAGCAGGTCGGATTCGGGGTGGATTTTCAAAAACTCGAACCCCACTACCAAATCCGAATCCGAATCCGACGAATTTTAAAAATTCATATCCAAATCCGAACCCGACTAAAAATTCAAAATCCGAATCCAAATCCGAACCCGAAAATTTAAACCTGAAAAAATTATTTTTTTTCTCTTTACAATTTTTTAAAATATATTATATTAAATTTAAAATTTTAAAATATAAATTTAAATATAATATCAAATATTTATATACATATATATTATATAACGTAAAATCAATTCGGGTTCGGATCGGGTACAATCAAAATCCATATCCAAATCTAAATACGTCGGGTTTTTATTTTTTATATCCTTATCCGAATCCATATCCGTTTAACCTCGGATAAATCCATTTCGTTCGGATTCGAATTCGAATAAAATTTTGGATATTCGTATCCATTGACATCATTATTCGTTAGTTTTGATCTATACTATTGAAAATATCTAGAAATCAAATTTTTTTATTTTTCGATATTATTTACATATTAGATGAGTAGTTTAAAAATAAACTATTGAAAATAACAATATTATAAAAAAAAAATAAAATATTTAAATTTTAAATCAAAAAAATTGATTTTACTCTTTATGTTAAGTAGAATTTTTAATTAAAATTTTATATTATTTGGATTGTTTTACACCGTTGAACTTATAAACGTACCACATAGACCATTAAAATTGTTAGTTTTGAAATTCTTTGATCACTTGGTAAATAATGTCGAAAAAATATGAAATTTGGTTTGTAGATATTTTCAATAGTGTAGATTAATTATAACGGAATTGATCACCCATTCGAAAGCCACGTCATTGAAAACAATTTGATAGCACGGAGGCCTCCGTACTATCGATAGTATAGTAGCCCGACTATATATATATATATATATATATAGCGTAGGGCTACTATACTCTTATGAGTATAAATTCTTTTGTACTCATAACTTTTTCACCTTTGGATGAAGCAATGTGCGGTTAGGATGATAGTGAGCCTCCTAAGATTTACTAGGTTGTTAGTGAAATAGTATAAACCCTAGAAACTACTATAATCTTAACCGCACATTCCTTCATCTAAGGAATAAAAATTTATGAGTATGAAAGAATTTTACTCATATGAGTATAGTAGCTGGACCATATATATATATATATAAACTTATATTATAGAACTAAACTATTAAATTATTAGTAGCACCAAACTATTGGTGTTATTAGGTTTTTGACCCTTGGATAAAAGAGTGTGTTGTTAGAATGATAGCGGTCTTCTAAAATTTAGCGGGTGGTTAATTGGTGCATGGAATAGTATGATCTAACGGATGGAAATAATCAAAAAAATACCTTTAACGGCAGAAAATTTGATAGTACAAATTGCTTGGTGCTATTAATAGTATAATATTCGGACTATATATAAGTGATATTAAGTTTTTAATTCTTGGATTAAGGGATGTGTCGTTAGGATGGTAGTGGGCTCCTAGGGTTTAGTGGGTGGTTGGAAAAATAGTATAATTTAAGGGGTAGAAATGATCAAAGGGTTAGATCTAACGGTGAAAAACTTAGTAGCACCAAGTATTTTGTGTTATCGATAGCATAGTAGCCGAACTATATATATATATATATATATATATATATATATATATAAGCTATTATACTAATCGTAACCGCACATCTCTTCATCCAAAAGTTGAAAAGTTAATAGTATAAAGTGTTTGATACTATTGATAGTATAGAAGCTAGACTACATATATATATATATATATATATATATATATATATATATATATATATATATATATATATATATATATATATATATATATATATATATATATATATATATATATATATATATATATATATATATATATATATATATATATATATAGTTGGGCTGGAATGCTATTGATAGCACCAACCCAACATTGCCACCCATTTTGTAGCCATTGGATCGCATTGAGATCCGTGTAGGCTCTTTAATGAAAAAAAGAAAAAATAAAAAATAAAAAGAAAAAATAAAGAGTAAAAAATTTTTCTTTTTAATTAAAGGGCTTGCACGAATCTCAATACGATCCAATGACTACAAAATGGGTGGCAAAGTTGGGTTGGTGCTATCAATAGCATTCCAGCCCAACTCTCTCTCTCTCTCTCTCTCTCTCTCTCTCTCTCTCTCTCTCTCTCTCTCTCTATATATATATATATATATATATATATATATATATATATATATATATATATATATATATATATATATATATATATATATATATATAGTCCGGTTGGAATACTATCGATAGCACCAAATAATTGGAACTACCAATTTTTCAGCCTTTAGATGAAAGGATGTACGGTTGGAATTATAGTAGTCCTATAGAATTTTTACTTTTCAACCAACCACCCACTAAACGCTAGGAGACCACTGTCATCCTAACCGCACATTCCTTAATTTAAGGATTAAAAAATTGATAGCACAAATGATTTGGTGCTATTGATAGTATTTCAGGCTATATATATATATATATATATATATATATATATATATATATATATATATATATATATATATATATATATATATATATATATATATATATATATATGGTCCGGCTACTATACTCTTATGAGTAAATTTTTTATGTACTCATGAGTTTTCATCCCTTGGATGAAGAAATATGCGGTTAGGATTATAGTAGTTTTTAAGATTTTTACTATTTTTTCAATAACCTAGTAAACCCTAAGGAGACCACTATCATCCTAACCGCACATTTCTTCATCCTAACCGCATCCAAGGATGAAAAGTTATGAGTATAAAAGAGTTTATACTCATAAGAGTATAGTAGCCCTACGCTATATATATATATATATATATATATATATATATATATATATATATATATATATATATATATATATATATATATATATATATATATAACTAACTTAGAATATTATCGATAACACCAAATCATTTGTGACACTCCCGGAATTTGGATTAGTCCTCTATATAAATGATATAATAGGACTAAATCTCTAACCCGGCTATAGTATTTTGGATGGTAGCAAGATCCAAGAGGAACATGAGAGTTAAGCGTGCTAGAGCTAGAGTAGTTCTAGGATGGGTGACCCCCTAGGAAGTGGGGCGTCACATCATTAGTGCTATTAATTTTTTAGCACTTGAATTAAGAGATGTGCGGTTATGATGATAGTGGTCTTCTAGAGTTTAATTAGTGGATGGTTGGTTGAATAGTACAAATTCGGAGATCACTATAATTTCCACCGCATATTTTTTTATCCAAAAAATAAAAATTTAATAGCACTAATGTCTTGAATAATATTCCAACATAATTATCTATAGGGTTAATTGCATACATGTCCCTGTAAATATGTCGAATTGCAAATATATCCCTACAAAATTCAACTTTTCATATTTATTCCTTCAAAAATTCACCGTTATTCAAATATGCCCCTACCGTCCATCTCTGTTAAAAAAGTTGATTTAACCCTAGGTTAAATGCTTAACCTTGGTTAGATTAAAAATTGAATTTACATATTTATCCTTTCCATATTATACCTCAAAAAAAAAAAAAAAAAAAAAAGAAAAAAAGAATTATTTTGATGATAGAATTTTATGATTTTTGAAGAGGGGCATTTTTGTAACAAGTATAATGGGGATATATTTGTAAGGGGGCAAAAAAGTCATTTCACATCGAATCTGTTAAAAAATAAACAGATTCCAAACGATGATTAACCAGAGGGGCATATTTGAAGAACTTTGGATTTTTTAAGGGATAAATATGAAAAGTTAAATTTTACAGAAATATATTTGCAATTCGACATATTTACAGGAACATATATGCAATTAACCTTTATCTATACATCTATATATATTTCTCAGAGGAAACTTAAAAGGTATTAAATCATGTGATGTGGCATATTTCATAACCTTTTTGCTTCATTATGTTCATATCTCTTGTTCATTAATTGCTAAGTGAAAATTAACCGAAAGAAAAATTAATGAGAGAAACTAAGGAAACCCCTAAACGCAAAACATAAGTTACAAAACATGAGTCCGATTCTATAAACTTACATATAAATACATGCATACATGCACGTAAGTTTTCGGGACAAACACAATTTCTAGACACGGTAGCTATGGCGAGGCTTCACTGTATTTTCTTCTTCCTTTTTCTCGCCGTCACCGTCACCGTCACCGTCGCAGCCTCCGACGTGCTCCATGAGTCATGTGACCGAACGCGGTACCCCGCCCTTTGCGTCAAATTCCTCCGATTCTTGTCCAAACCTAACAAACATAGCCTAGCACTGTTCTCTTTTCACCGGAGCATCTTGACGGGCCACGCCACCGTCTTTTTCGCGAACATTTATCTGGAGAACGACCGCAAGAGCGGCGGGCGTAAGTCCCGCGAAGAACCCCGCCTGTACGACTGCCTCACTGAATGCGCTTACGCGCTCAACGTCTCCGTCTCGACGGTGAGGCAGGCGAGGGCGGTGCTGGATGTCGATCTCGAGAAGGCGGTAGCGCTGACCAGGGACGCCGCCGCCTTCGTCGCAGGCGCCGGCTGCGTCAAACAAGGCGGACCAGCTTTGGATTGGATTGACAAGAACGACAAGAAGTACAAAAAGTTGCTGCGGATCACACTGGACCTTCTCGGCCTACTCAAAAAGTAAAATTCTTATTTCTTATTTTTGGGGGTACGTAAAACTATAGAACATTTTGAAATAAGTACTTCAACTTTAGAAAGTAATAAAATTGTCTCAAAATGCACTACCGTTCAAGGTGATTTAATTCCATATGTTTTTACCTTTTATATTTGTATTTTGATCTCTAATATTTAAAATAGAGATAATTATCTGTGTATCCCTGAAATCTGAAGAAATATCTGATTTATTACTCTTATTTTTTTCTTTCCAATATACCTTTTATACGTTCCACCGTTATTAAAAATACCCTTATCGTTTTTTTTTGTTAAGTTAACTAGGGTTAGACTAGAATTAAATAATAATCGGAGTTGAAAACTATTAGATATACCTATTTTGTCCCTATCTATCAAAACTATTGAAAGTTTTAAGGGTACATAAGAAAAAGTTGGTTATGATAGAAGGGTATATTTGAAAGGGCAAAATGGTAATTTCACACAGATAACGGCAGCTCCAAACGGTAAATCTAAAAACAAAAAAAATTTTAGAGGTATATAAAAAATTACCCATATATATATAGTTCGGCTACTATACTATTAATAGTACCAAGTTATTGGTGCTATTAAATTTTCTACCCTTAGATTAACCCCCTTTAATCATTTTCACCTGTTAGATTTTACTATTTTCCTAACCAGCTATTAAACCCAAGGGGCCCACTATCATCTCAACCACACATCTTTTAATCCAAGGGTTAAAAACTTAATAACACCAATGACTTGATACTATTAATAGTATTTCAGCCTAGCTCTATAGTTCTGTTACTATACTATTAATAGTATCGAACATTTGATATTATTGACTTTTCGATCCTTGGATGAAGATATGTGCGGCTACAATTATAGTGGTTCTCTAAAGTTTATACTATTTCATCAATATTTTTCTAAACTCTAAGAAATTACTATCATTGTATATAGAATTGAGCTCTTTTGTTTTTAAAAATATAAAGTCATTAATACTTGTAACTTTTTAGTCATTGGATGATAGGATGTGTAGTTAGGAAGATAGTGGGTCCCTTAGGTTCAGTGGGTGATTGGTGAAATAGAATGATCTAAGAGATAAAATTAGTCAAAAGTATAGATCTAATAGTAGAAAACTTACAAGCATCAATTGCTTAGTGTTTTTACAAGCATAATAGCCGAACTCATATATATATATATATATATATATATATATATATATATATATATATATATATATATATATATATATATATAGAGAGAGAGAGAGAGAGAGAGAGAGAGAGAGAGAGAGAGAGAGAGAGAGAGAGAGTTGAGCAGAAATTCTATCAGTAGCAAATCAATCCGGTTGTTACTCATTTGTTTTCGATGATAGAGCTTTCAAATCTACGATCGGTACCGTTGAATATGATCTAGACCACTGAAAGTATCTAGAAATTAAATTTTAAATTTTTTCGACATCATTGACCTAAATGATCAAAAGGTTATAAAATTTATAATTTTAATAGTAGATATAAATTTTTTGCTCGTTTAATTGTGCAAAGAGATTTAAATTATTTACATTTTTGTTAGAATTTGTTTAAAACTATTTAAAACAAAATCTATATTATTGATCTTGATTACAAGACTCATATCATCATTTTTTGAAAAATATTTATTTTTAGCCGTTCATTTTTTGTCCACTCGATGAACAAGAAAAGAATATCGAAAAAGTATAAAATTTAGTTTTTAGATAATTTAAATGGTCTAAATCATATTCAACGGTGACGATCGTCGATTTAAAAACTCCATCATCGAAAATAAATAGATGGCAACTGAACCAATTTGCTACTGATAGCATTCTAGCTTAGCTCTCTATATATAATAGAAGTAGGCTACTATACTATTAATAACACCAAGCCATTATTATTATTATATTTTCGACTTTTGGATGAAAATATATGCGGCACCTATTGTTTGTTGCTATTAATAGTATAATAGTTGAATTATATGTGTGTGTGTGTTTGGTTTTGAGTTTGGATTCGGAATCGAATTTAGTTCGAATAATAATTTGAATTTTTACTTTTTATGCTTATAATTCAAATTAATTTTTTTTTTAGCATAAGATAAACCCACTCTATTTTAAAATTGAGTTTCTAGTAAAATTTTGAAGGGTTAATTGCATACGACTCTCTGTAAATATATCGAATAGCAGATATATTCCTACAAAGTTCAACTTTTCATATTTATCCCTTCAAAAATCTAACGTTATTCATATATATTCCTACCGTCTATCTCTGTTAGAAAAATCTAGTTAACCATATGTTAATTATAAATAATTAATCTTAGCTAGTTAGTGAGGTAAATTTATCTTTTTACCCTTCCAAATATTTTTGTATTATTTTATAGGAATATTTTTGAAAGGACAAAACTGTCATTTCATATATAGTCTGTTAAAAAATAAACAATGAACTAACGGTAATAAACCGGAGGGATATATATGAATAACTTAGAACTTTTGAAGGAATAAATATGAAAAGTTGAACTTTGTAGGAATATATCTACTATTCGATATGTTTATGAGAAGCCGTATGCATTGGGTATTTTTGTATTATTTTATAGGAACATTTTTGAAAGGGCAAAACTGTCATTTCATATATAGTCTGTTAAAAAATAAACAATGAACTAACAGTAATAAATCGGAGGGATATATATGAATAACTTAGAACTTTTGAAGAAAGAAATATGAAAAGTTGAACTTTGTAGGAATATATCTACTATTCGATATGTTTATGAGGAGCCGTATGCATTAACCCAATTTTAAATCTATACAAATTCTATTTGCCGGTTCCTCCGTGCATACATGGCGTTCTCTCACTCATTTCACTGATGTGGCATTTTCTCGCGGTTCGTTTCCTCCGAGCCTAGCGCCGAACTGCCTCCCTCTTTCTCTCTCTTCCCAAGCCTACCCCCGCAGCTCTTATCTCCCAGCGCCTCCCTCGCCGAACCTGCCCCCCTTTCTCTCTCTTTCTAAATCATTCTGATAGATTCGTGAAGATTTGTATCTTTCTAAATCATTCCGATAGATTTGTTTACAGATTTTGCAAAATATTTTATTCGATTTGTAATCATCTCAAATGATTTGGCTATTAAATGGCACTCACACAAGAGAGGGGGAGAGGGAGCTCTGTGCAGACGAAAAAAAAAAAAAAAAAAAAAACTCCATTCACTATTAGCATATGAAGAAGAAGGGGACTTGGGGGAGTTGGATCGGCAAGCCACAAGCTGCTATCCCCGCCACTCGCGTCGCCGCCTGCGCTTCGCAAGCCACAAGTCGTCGCCGCGCCGCGCCCCACGTCATCGTGCCGCCCAGTCGCCATCATAGCGCCGCGCCGCCCCGTCGCCATCGCCGCACCCCCCCCCCCCCCCCCCCCCCCCCCCCCCCCCCCCCCTCCTCCCCCCCCATCGATGAAGCCGCATTGGCCATCACTAGCATCGTAGCCAAGGCCGCCGAAGCCATCACCATCCCCGTCGTTCTTCGCTTCCCCGCCGCTCGCATCGCAGCCGAAGCCGATCGCCCCCTTCCTCTGCTTCGTGAGCAGAAACCAAAGAAAAAAATTTTAAAAAGTGGAGTCTCACTTTATTATGTTTATGTGATGTAGCCTATAATATATATTATTATTAATTTTACTCTTCACTCTTAGCTCTGTGAAGACAAACATAAACATAAAAAAAAAAAAAAAAAAAAAAAAAAAAAAAAAAAAAAGAAAAGAAAAACTCCGTTCACTCTTAGCATAAGTAGAAGAGTAGGAGAAGTAGCCACAAGCCGTCGTCGCGCCTCCCCGTCGCCATCGCCGCCGCGTCGCTCCGCCCCGTCGCCCAGTTGCCGTCATAAAGTTGTGCCGCGCCGCCTCGCCGCCGAAGCTGCCCCTCGCGTTGCCGCCGAAGTTGCCCTGTCCACCACTCGCATCGCCGTCATCTCCGTCGTTGTTCGCTTCCTTCGTCTCCCAAGCCGCCAAAGCCCTCACCGTCGCCGTCGCCGTCGCCGAAGCGGATCGCCTCCTTCCATGCTTCGTGAGCAAGTAATCAAGACACAAAAAAAAAAAAAAAAAAAAAAAAAAAAAAAAAAAAAGGAATGGAATCATGCTTAAATTAATATGTACCTATGGTATCTATTTACTAATAGAATTATTATCAATATTATTTTAAATAAAAAAAATCAATTATATATATATATATATATATATATATATATATATATATATCCATAATTTTTAACAAATTTGGTATTGTGGAGAAGGCAACAAGTCAATGTCCATGTGTAACAACTTTCACAGTCTACTCTTATTGAAAATAGTTCTAATTTTTCAAATACATGAGTTGATTGACCTGCTCATTCTAATTAATGATGACAAAATTTTTCTACACAAGAATCCAATTTCAGCAGTGGAGAAATCTAGATTCTTCCAAGGTGCTTACTTATATTCAAATAATTTGTAACAGCTGTCCACTTTGTTTTGGTCTTTTCTCACAATCTGATATCATGTTCCCAAAAGTTAATTTGACTGAAAGACAATGAAGATATATTACAAATTAAAAGTTCAAAGATGCAATTGTAACGATCCGGCTCATTAGCAATAATAATTCGTTGGGTCCACAGATTCCACACCATAGTCCAAAATATCTAAGCCCAGTTATTATTATTAGTGTCCAAAACACATCCACATTCGTATCCGATGTGGTACTGTTGGGGTGTCACAGACTCCGCCCGTTTAGGCCTGACGTCATCGTCAGCTCAAACACACGCACAACAGTCTAAGATCACCAGGCGATGTGAGACTTGTCTCGCTAGCCCTGTCATCTAGACCCAGACTCAGCCGAGACTCGCCACACACTTCCGGCTGGTTATTTGCTCTGATACCAAATATAACGATTCGGCCCATTAGCAATAATAACTCGTTGAACCCACACTACAGCCCAAAATGACTAAGCCCAGTTATTATTACTAGTGTCCATGTCCTCTTATATATCCAAACATATTCACATTTGCATCCGATGTGGGACTATTGGGGTGTCACAGTAATACAATAATAATTACGATATCGCATTATTTTTACATCAGCAATGTGTCGTTGTTTAGTAAACTAAATTAATTTGTCGGATTTGATTACAATAATTTACTTTGTTTGAGCCTTATTAGTGTCACACGCCTCACAGTTTGAGGACCAAAAATATAATTTAAAGCTCACGAGTGACGGTAATAAGATTTGAATTTAGCAAATTATTGTAATCAAGTTCACAACCTAATTTAGCTGACTAAATGTTGAGGTATCAATGATGTAAAAGTAATGTAGTATTTTTAGTAGTGTTGTATTGTACTTGTGAACTTTTTATTTGTAATGGAAGGAGAAGGCGCCTGATACCAATAAGATTCGAACATAGTAAATTGTTGTAATCAAATTCAACAATTTAATTTAGTTGGCTAAATATTGACGCATCGCTAGGGGTGGCAATCCAGCTCGCTGTTCGCGAGCCAGCCCGTGTTCGGTTCGAAATGAGCTCGAGATCGAATCGCTCATTTAGTAAACGAGCCGAACACGAGCCGATTTTTTCAGCTCGTTTAATAAACGAGCCGAACACGAGCTGGGGTCAGCTCGCTCGTGTTCGGCTCGATAACAGCTCGAATATATATATATATATATATATATATATATATATATATATATATATATATATATATATATATATATATATATATATATATATATATTATTTACAATATATAATATAGAGTTTTATTATTTAATTTTTATTTCAATTTAAATATAAAATCCAACTCCGTTATAAAAAGACTAAATTATAAAAAAAATTCATTTATTTATGCTGAGGTAGAATATTTTTAAAAATATTAAATATATTTAATTATTAAAATTGACTTTTTGATCATTGGATCAAAAGTCAACAATAATAATTATTTGTGACTTAATTATTTGATTAAGAGTTTTTTTTTTTTTTATAACTTTACATTTAATAATGGAAAAGAAAATCTTACTTGTTGTTCGTGAGCTAGCTCATGTTCGGCTCGGTAATAAACGAGCCGAATTTTTCAGCTCGATATTTAAACGAGCCAGTTCGTGTTCGACTCGTTTATTAAACGAGCCGAACACGAGCCTGCCCCAGCTCGCTCGTGTTCGGCTCATTGACACCCCTACGCATCGCAGATATAAAAATAATATGGCATCTTAACTGACTCTAAACTTCACCAATTCCAAGAGTCATGTGTTTGATAAGCGCGTCCCGCGTCCCGATATCTAATAATGTGCACAATTTATCTCACTTCACTATACTTCTAATGTGTGATTAAAGATCCCTCTATTAAGATAGTGCAAACTATTTAGCTCCAAATAATCAGATTGCAGTTTAGAGCTTGTTTCCATATTGAAAAAACAACTGCAGAAGAAGCTTCACAACACGAAAAAGTGATCGAAAATTCGAGCACCGAACATTCGATCAAGCAACTGATCATCTCTAATCACTTCATCTTGCAATTGCATCACATAGTACTAAGCTGGAAATCACCGAGACGGTCGCGACGAACGAACAGAAGAAGAACGATCGTGAGCACGAACGCGGAGATCATCAGAAGGCCGCCCTTCGTACGGTTCGTGATCGCGAAACCAATCGCATTCTCGTGCATCATCACTATTGTTTTCGTCATGTTACTTATCTCGATCTCCTTCGGTTCTTCTCGCGAAACTTTGTTCACATCATCCTCTAACTTCCACTCCACTTCTCGCTTATTCCCCGATAAATCGGTCTCCGTCTTCGATGTGTTCGTGATTCTTTTCTCGATTTCCTCCTTTTCCTCTTCGCTCTCCCGCTCGATTGCCTCTACGACCGCCTCGAATACGCCCGACTCCGTCAAAGAAGCTCGAGAGTCGTCGTTTGATCCGTCGACAGCCTCTTTGATCGACGATTCTATCGTGGCTTCGTAATCTGCTTTCTCATTCTCCGCACTATCTTCTTCTTCTTCTTCTTCTTCAAATACTTTTACTTCAGTAGGGGTTACCTTTGATTCTTCCGAATTTTCGTGATCACAATCGCCATCGGTACAGGCTTTTAAAATGATCTCCTCCTCCTCAATCGCGACGATCTCCGTATCCTCTCCTTTTGGATTCAGATCGACCTTCCCACAAAAATATTGATTCTCCTGATCAATCTAGTACCCTCAAAAAAAGAGTACATACAATTAGGATTTAAATTACATGTAAAACACAAAAAAAAAGCGAATCAATCGATTTTATCTGTAATTCAATATAATAATTATATTGATTTAAAAACTCGCGTTATAAATCAAAACATATAATAAATAAAAATTTGAATATTCCTAAAAAAATCAATGTGATCTATTTATTTGTGTGTTTATGAAATGCATCAACTAGAATGAATTAATAACCAATCACCTGAAAAGATGTTTCCTCAATTTCCTCACTCCTGCAAAGAATAATTAATTAGTCAAATCACCCAAAAAAAACTCACAATTTATTTTTCATTAAACAAAAATTCAAATATATTATACATATATATATATACATAAAAAAAAAAAAAGTCCCATAATTAATAATAATTAATACAAACTAAAAAACAAATCCCCTTTTACATTTCCTCTCTCCTTTGTGATATAATAGAAGCATTTTCCTCCTCCTCCACTTCTTTTTCTATTTCTCTTTCTTCTCCTTCAATTCTCTCGTTATCTTCATCCTCACCGGAACTCCTCTTCGTCGTCCGATCCTCGTGACGAGCTCGTCTTCGAGCTCTCACGATGGCACCGACGGCGGTGCCGAACACCAAAATTACGACACCGACACTAACACCGACACCAGCACCGCAACCGCCCTTCGCCGGAATACTCAATCCTTTTTTCCTCCTCCCACCACCACCACCACCACCACCACCACCACTCACCTTCTCCATGCCTGGTTCTTGATCTCCCATGATCAACAAACTGATCAACTCTTCTGGGTTTCTACTTTTATTTGTTTTGGTTTTCTTTTTCTTATTTTCCACATTAGAGTTTTGTCTCAATTGTTGTTACTCCTTGTTGGTAGGGATGTCGATTCGGAATGGATTTCTAAAAATTTGAATCCGAACCCGAACCCGACTACCAAACCTGAATTCGACAGATTTTAAAAATTTATATTCAAATCCAAATCAGATCAAAAATTCAAAATTCGAATCAGAACCCGAACTTGAAAATCCAAATCTGCAGCAATTATTTTTTTTTCTCTTTACAATATTTCAAAATATATTATATTTAAATATAAATTTAAATTTAATATCAAATATTTATATACACATATATTATATAACGTAAAATCAATTCGATTTCGGGTCGGGTATAATCAAAATCAATATCCAAATCCAAATCGGTTTTATTTTTTATATCCATATCCGAATCCATATTCATTTACATCTCGTAAATCCATTCTGTTCGGATTCGGATTCGAATAAAATTTTGGATATCCGTGCCTATTGACATCCCTACTTGTTGGTGTACATCATTCAAATAAAAAAATAATAAAACAAAAAAAGTTAAAGTATTCCTTTAATCCCTCTAACTATGAGATTTATGACACTTTGGTCCTCCAATGTTTAACTTTTGGTATAATTTTTTACTTGAATTTTATAAAATATTGCGATTAAATTTCACGACCTAATTAGCAATGAATTAAAAATTAAATTAAATCAATCGATTTGACCCGTCTGATCATGATCCAATCTATAAAACAATTTGATTCAATCGTTCGAAACAATTGAGTTAAAAACCCGTTATTAAAATTAAACGGTTCTGGGAATTTTTTTTTTTTTTTTATCGAATTATATTAAAATTTAATGGTTTACAATCAATTTACCTGATTTTATTTTCTATTAACATGAATTAATCTTATAAAAAGTAAATTACAATTTGATCACTATTATATATATATAAATTATAACACTTAACTCTGCATTATTACAATTTTGAGAAAATGTATAATTGTTTTTTATTTACTAATTAATCTTTTTTATCACATTAAAGATTCAATAAATATATTAGTAATTATCAAATTGTAATACAAATTTTATGTACAAAATAATGATAAAATTGTAATGGCACATAATTAAGTGCTAAACTTTAAATGTTGAGGGATCAAAGTAGAGATTTTGAAAAAATAGGAAATAAAGTGAAAAGAAGATTATTTATATAAAAAAAAAAAATCTTAAAAAATTATATGAAAAAAATTATAAAATTTGATAATAAATTTATATAAATATATCTGATATTCAATATATTTACATTATGATATTTCTATTTCGCAAAGTACTAATAATTGAGGAATTTTTTTTTTTAGAGCAATACTATTAATCCACTCTATTTAAAAATATATAATTATAATGCAACAAGTAAATAAAATTTACTATTTTAAATGAATAGGTGTAAATTATATAAAACCAAATGGGTTGTATGATAATTAATGGTTTTCCTGATAAGAGATTGGTGGCGGGTTAGACCCGCGATAGGAGAGAGGTGGCGGAGTAGACCCGCTAAGTAGATCGCGCCATTGTGGGCCGGTCGGACGAAGCCCCGTCCGACACGTGGACGACTATCCGACCAATCAGCGTGCAGCCCCAAATGAAGCTTCAAGAAATTTTGTGGTTGCATTTTATTTTAGAATTAATTTCATATATTTTCTTATAAATATAATATTTATTTAAGTTGTTTATGTATATTTTATTGTTTATTTTTTTTTATTAAAATATAAGTAAAATATTAATAATTTTTAGGAAAATGCTATGTGTACACCACATTCGGGGTGTACATCCTACACCCTCATCCATCCAATGGGTGAGGGTGTGAAAAGGAGTCACATCAAGTGACCCCAAAGGCACCCCACCCATTGGATGGGTGGGGTGTAGGATGTACACCCCTTTCGGGGTGTACATATAGCATTGCCCTAATTTTTATAAATACGTATTTTTAAAAATTTTAATTGTTAAAAAATATATATATGTAGTTAAATATAACAACCGAAAGAATAAAAATATAAATTTACCTTACTCACTAACTAAGGTTAAGTATTTAATTTATAATTAATTATATTTTTCTAAGTATATATGAACAACTTATTATTTTTGAAGGAATAAATATAAAAAATTAATTTGTGTAGAAATATATGTGTCATTCGATATGTTTATAGGGACATGTATGAAATTATATAGAATTAATTTCATACAACTCATTGTAAACCTATCGAATAGCAGATATATATTACTACAAAATTTAACTTTTTTAGTTGTTCATATATATCTCTTTGATTTGTTACCGTTACTTCACTGTTTATTTTTTAACTATATATATATATATATATATATATATATATATATATATATATATATATATATATATATATATATACATATAATTAGGCTAGAATACTATGGATAGCACCAGTCATTGGTTCTATCAGCAGTTGGATGAAAAAATATGCGGTTGGGATTATAGTGGCCCCTAGGGTTTACTAGGTTGTTGGTTGAATAGTAAAAATCTTAGGGGACCACTATAATCCCAACCGCATATCTTTTCATCCCACGGCTGAAAACTTGATAGAACCAATTATTTGGTACTATCGATAATATTCTAGCCGGACTATATATATATATATATATATATATATATATATATATATATATATATATAATGTCAGTTTCTCCAAAAACGTTCAGTTTTGTCCATTCAAATATATTCCTCCAAAAGTTCCAACTTTTAGAAATAAATTTATCTTACTATTAAATATTTAAGTTATGGTTAATTTTATTTTTCTAATGTACATTGACGATATAGATATATATGAACAACTTAGAACTATTGAATAGACAAATATAAAAAATTAAATTTTGTATGAATGTATTTGTTATTTGATATATTTAAAGAAAGCTGTATGAAATTAATCCTATTTAATATGTTAAATATTCCTTGTTTAACTTTGGTATTTTCTCATTTATAAAAATTTATATTTAATCCGATAAAAATTTTAAGTTGATACATTTAATCCCCAGCCATCAGGATTCAATTTCTATTCCGCCCATTTGTTATTATTTATACTAAAAATATTTTTAAAAATTACATAAAAAAAATTATATTCGGTTTGATATTCTTTTAAAATAAAAGGAGAGAAATAACCTACTACTTTAGGTAGCGTTTGGATCGGGGATTAGAAAAAATTTGTTATACCGGGGATAGGTACAGATTCTGGTATTAGCAGGAATTGGTGTAAATTTGCGTTTGGTTCGTTTTATGAGTTATACCGGAATTAAAGTAAATTGTGTTTGGTAAATTATATAGGAATAAGGAGAATAGGAAGAATTGGTAAAAATTGTGTTTGGTTGAGTATAGAGGAATAAGAAGAATTGATAAGTGATAAATTTGTGTATTGACTATTTTGCCCTTTATGATATATTATATAAATAAAATATTTTATTATATTAATCAACCTAATAATAAATTTAAAATATTATTTAAATTTGTAAAAAATATTTTAAAATCTATAATAAATAAAAAAAAATACTAAAAAATTATAAAAAATTACATATTAAAATATTTAAAATGTTTGATTGTGGAAAAATGGTGGAAAAATGGTCTCCATTCTCTGTAGATGGTGGAAAAATGGGCTCAAAATTTGAGCCAATTCCTCGCATTTCGCCATTTCCAAACCCCTCTCCCACGAACCCAAAAAAAAAAAAATTAAAAAAAAAAAAAGAGTTCGCGAGAGCACTCGAAAAGTCGAAATGTAGAGAGAGAGAGAGAGAGAGAGAGAGAGATAGAGAGAGAGAGAGGGGCTTATGTTAAAAAAGTTTCATTTTGAAGTGGGTCTTATTAATAGAGTACTATGTGGGATAATATCCTATTTATCTCTCAATACTATTTATATATTTTTTATTTTAAATATATTTTTTATATATTTTTATTTTTATTATTTAAAAATATATTGCTCTTAACATCTTTTTAAATTATCTCACATTAAATTCAAAAATTAAAAATATTTAAACTATCTATTTTATTTTTAACTTGAGGGCAAATAAAAAAAACTGACAAGGATAGAAACTTTAAAATAAAAATTTAAATAATAATTTTACAGAAATAGTCAGTATTAAAGAATCTTCTTTAAAATTACTCATAAATGGTGAAATAGTGAGTAAAAAATTTGAAAAAAATTCAAGCAGTAATAATAACTATCTGGATGTTAAATAACAGTAAAACAGAATGTCATGACCAGATATCAAGTAAATAACGAATCAAACAAATGTGTGAAATAATGACGTTACAGTAATAAAAATTCCCCCAATTATTGGACAAACATAATATTTAGCAGATTAAATCACATAAAATTCAGTCCATTATGAATAAAGATCAGAAAATAATAAGTCATTTACAATCCCATTGAATGCCGCATAATTCAGTTCAATACACATCAGAAAAGTCCTTTACATACAAGAATTCATACATAAATTTACAAACACATTGTAATCATACAATCAAATATATTACACATTTCTTACATTGCAATCAAATATATAACTAACTGCGATTATTCCATAACTCGTCTGTTATAATTGTGCGCACCGCGTCGCCTCTTTGTGACTCTGTAGTACCAACACTATGAACCGTTTCCTCGACATCTAATTCTACATTTGTTTCTTCCTCCATCACATCGTTAAATATGGCATCCGCACCAGAGTGTCGTCGAATAAAATTATGTAAAACACAACATGCCATCGCAATCTGGCATTGGACTTTATATGGAAAGGGTGTTGCAACAGTCAAGATCTTGAACCGTTTTTTTAAAATACCGAATGTTTTCTCCACCACATTTCTCAACTGTGCATGTCGATGGTTATATAGGTCGCGCGGACTTCGATGAGTGCGACCTCGTGTGCTTCCCTCAAATTGGCTAATATGGTAACGCTCCCCCCGATATGGTGCAAGAAATCTGTGTGTATTTGCATAGCCAGAATCTACCAAATAATATTTGCCTATAAATTTTACACAACATTTACAATGTTAAAATCTATATTCCCCATCAATAAAAATTTGCAAAATAAAAATTGATGTGTACAATATACCTTCAGGCACAGTGAATCCTCCAGTTTCGCATGCCCATCGGAGTACTCTCATGTCAGATGCAGATCCCTCCCAACCAGTGCAGACAAATAGAAAGTCGTGGTCAAAGGATACTGCAGCCATCATGTTTTGCGAAGTAAATCCTTTGCGATTCCGGAATCTCGGTTGCTTGCTCTTGCTGACAACCACCGGAAGATGTGACCCATCTATTGCACCAATTGCATTCTGGCAATAAACATGAAACAACATGCAGGCAATTATTATAATGAACACTGGTGACATATAAATAAGTGAACTAAAAAAATCTAAAAGCATACATACCTTGAATGGGTGAAAATTGACATTATCTCTAATCCGGGCATGCACCGGCACATTATTCGCCGGAAATGTTATGTAATCGTCTTTCAACGTCACAATTGCCCGAAACACATTGTTGAAATGTCGACTTATAGTTTCACCCGAATGTTGAAATGTTTCAGCCATTACCCTATTAGCCACCCCATGTCCAACACAAAACATAAAAATTCCCAACTGTTCCTCAATTGTCAAATTGCGTGTGTTTTGTAACAATCCCTTTTGGACTAGCTCATCGCGAAGTGCGATGAAAGTCGTTGTTCGCATTCGAAACTGGTCGTACCCACGGTCAGGATGGCCATTCAATATATCACATATCACCTGGTGCCCTGTGAATGGGCGGGTTCGACACGGTTGCTTATCGACAGTTTGGGTAGATGTAAAGTAACCTTGCTCCACCAACATCGCTAATACCTCATCCCAATAGTCGTCATCATCATCTAAAAGCTCCCTTATTATGGTATTGATTTTGGAGGAAAACACATGACGATGACTCGTATCACCCATTAATGCTGTAAGTACAATATATATTGAACATTGACAAGCGCAACATATGACGTTGTAATATAACAATAATTCAAGCATGCTTGTTAATATAGTCGATGATTAAAGAGAACATCTAACATCATTCAAACATAATTGAAATGTCTTATGAGCATATTACATGATGATTCAAAGGTAAATCTAACAGCATTCAAACATAATTGAAATGTCTTATGAGCATATTACATGATGATTCAAAAGTAAATCTAACTGCATTCAAACAAAGTCATACACATTAAAAACAAAAACTAATGTCCAGGAAAAAATGGCCTATATACAGACGATTGCATTGACACTTGACGCTCAACCCACGCTATTGCCATCTCGTCGTTCATTGTCATAAACAGTTCACGATTATTAAGATCTTTGAGTGCATCCCCGACATACAGTGCTTTTTCTGTAGTCATGCCTGGCATCGCATAGACTCGGCTCATGCAAATGGAAATTGTTGGAATACTACTTTTGCAGTCCTTTTCATATTGATACATTTCACGTGCCAGTTCAAGTTTTTGCTTGCCTAGATCAACAAGTTCAGATAATACACTAATACTGGCTTCTGGTTTGCGGCGGCGTCCCCCAGAGGACGCGGTAGGTTTGGGTTGAGGGTTTGTAGGTGGTGGAGAGCGTGGTCGTTTGCTTCCTGAGCTATGCCCGCTCCCGCTTGCAGTACCTCCGACATTGGGGATGTCAGGAGTTGAAGTTGGGTAGTCGGAGGTTTGTGTCGCCCCTGTATGTGCATATTGAGGGGCTGCAGAAGCACCTGCTTCAAATGGATTTTGTGAGATATTAAAACCCGACATTCTTATTCCAAGATTTGTATCATCCTCACCAGGGGACGATGAGGATGAACTCTCAACAGTTTGGGCTGCAGGCATACTGGATGCAAATCCATATCGGCCAGTGGCCGTGGTTTTTTCTGTCAAGAATTCTAGATCCTTATATAGCGGAAATGACCTATCTCGACATCTTGCATATGATGGATTTCCCTGTTGAATAGGAATAAGATATGTATAATGTCAATTATTCATATATTACGCGAAACAATTGTGTCGAACAAATTTTTTGATTTACAAGATAGGGTCAATACCGCTATCACATCATCCCAGTCGGTTGGATCTCCAGGTGTCGGGATATTGTGGATACAATCCCAACCCCATCCACTCTTGTTGGCTAAATAGTTATACAGAGTGAATGTCCGTTTTAAAACTTTTAGCCGATTTTTTAATTGGTCCTTCTTGAGTTGTAAATTGGTCCTAGCATTGAATGCCGCATTGATTCGAACCCACGCTACTGTAGTGAACGACCCATTCACATAATTCCCTAGTGTATGCTCTTCAATGAGCAAAGACATGAATATTGTGTCCATAGTATCACTCCAATTATGTGTTCGGGTCTGAGGTTGGGCACGCTGCCCACAAGGACCCTCCTCAGATGCTACGAAATTAGAAAGTGGGTCGAAAGCCACACTTTTTCTTGCTTGATGCTTACCGTGTTTCTTGAAGGGACGCATCTGGAATAAGAGTTATATAATGTATTTGAAGGCACATTGATAGTAATAAATAAAGTAGAAATAGAGGGAAATTGTAATTAAGTATTGGACTCACTTGATTGCCACATAGTATGGGGTAGCATTGGCTTTATAAGCCAGTGGCCGTCCATCTGATACTTGTGGCAATCGTCATCATCGTCCTTATTAATATTCGCAATTGTCCAACACAGACAATTTTTCCCTAATATTTGTATGCCCAGTTTGATTTGTGCTGGTGGAAACCCTGTTGCCAGGTTGTTGGCATAATGTGTGCTGGTTGTCAACATGTTGCAATTATGTGTTGTTCGTGTGTATAATGCCTATCACCTGTTTTTAAATGATTTATATAAAATATTTTTTGACTCAATTGATTGCCAATTGGTATGGGGGTGCAGTAAATACATGCCATTCCATCAAATACCTATGGCAATCATCATCATCGTCCATATCTGAAGCTACAGGGGATAGGCTGCATACTCACACTTGTCATACAAAATGCCAACAGGGAATAGGCATCATACACACAAACATCACATATGCTCGCAACAAGGTGTCAACCAACGCCCAACCATATTTTATGGCGATGAAATGCAACAACATTGGAACACAGTCCTCACAGGCAAATCTACCAAATAGGCAATAACATGAGAACCAGCACATATTATGGCAATGACATGCACACATTATGCCATCAACATTAAAACATGAAGAATCAAAGCACTGAATAAGGCACTGATAGGGGGCATACCTTTGTGATAAAGAATCACAACCTGTTAAGAAGCAAGAGGGGCCGCAGAGGGGGGTGGCGACGCGGCGAGGGGACGCAGCGGAGAGGTTGCCGCAGAGGGGCCGCGGCGCGGTGAGGTGCCGCAGAGGGACGCGGTGCGGATAGGGGCCGCAGAGGGGCCGCAGAGGGGCGCGGAGAGGGGCGCAGAGGGGCGTAGAGGGGCCGCAGAGGGGCGCAGAGGGGCGTAGAGGGGCGCGGAGAGGGGCGCTGAGGTGTCGCAGAGGGGCGCAGAGGGGTCGCAGAGGGGCGCGGAGAGGGGCGCAGAGGGGCGCGGAGAGGGGCGCAGAGGGGTCGCCGCGGGGCGCGGAGAGGGGTCGCAGAGGGGCGCGGAGAGGGGCGCAGAGGGGTCGCAGCGGGGTCGCAGAGGGGTCGCAGAGGGGCCGCAGAGGGGCCGCGGCGCGGTGAGGTGCCGCAGAGGGTCGCGGTGCGGATAGGGGCCGCAGAGGGGCCGCAGAGGGGCGCGGAGAGGGCCGCAGAGGGGCGTAGAGGGGCGCGGAGAGGGGCGCTGAGGTGTCGCAGAGGGGCGCAGAGGGGTCGCAGAGGGGCGCGGAGAGGGGCGCAGAGGGGCGCTGAGGTGTCGCAGAGGGGGCGCAGAGGGTCGCAGAGGGGCGCGGAGAGGGGCGCAGAGGGGCGCTGAGGTGTCGCAGAGGGGCGCAGAGGGGCGTAGAGGGGCGCGGAGAGGGCGCTGAGGGGTCGCAGAGGGGCTCGGAGAGGGGCGCAGAGGGGCGTAGAGGGGCGCAGAGAGGGGTGCTGAGGGGTCGCAGAGGGGCGCAGAGGGGCGCAGAGGGGTCGCCGCGGGGCGCGGAGAGGGGTCGCAGAGGGGCGTAGAGGGGCGTAGAGGGGCGCGGAGAGGGCGCTGAGGGTCGCAGAGGGGCGCAGAGGGGCGCGGAGAGGGGCGCAGAGGGGTCGCAGCGGGGGTCGCAGAGGGGTCGCAGCGGGGCGCGGAGAGGTGCGCAGAGGGGCGCGGAGAGGGGCGCAGAGGGGCCGCAGAGGGGCGTGGAGAGGTGCGCAGAGGGGCGTGGCGCTGAGAAGGAGATCGGAGAAGGAGATCGGAGAAGAAGGAGATCGGGGAAGGAGATCGGAGAAGAAGGAGATCGGAGAGTATAGTGGGTATGGGGAGAAGAAGGAGATCGGAGATAAAGCAAGGATGGGGAGAAGAAGACAGCAGCTCTCCTCGAACCCCGCGCCACATTGGGTGGAATCCGAATTCCACCCATTTCCTGGAATTCGGATTCCACCGTCCATACCCACTATCCCGGGTTGGGTGGAATCCGGGTTCTAATCAACTCCATCCCCGTTTGGGTATGGATAGGGGGATAAGGGGGGTATTCCGCCCTTATCCCCCTATCCAAACGCAGCCTTAGGATATATAAAATATATATATATATATATATATTTGGTTTGATATTTTCTTACTTTTTGGAATAGCCAAAATTTTGTTTAGTAATTTTATTAAAAATAATAAAGAATAATACAAAAAATTGATTAAAAAATTCTAAAATATCAAAATTGTCATTATATATATCTTATATATATATAATATTTAATATATCCACAATAATGCATATAAAATAATATATATTTTCAATATAAAACAATTAAAATATTATATCTAATATTATTATATAAAATATTTTAATATTATTATATAAAATACTTCAATAATAATAATATATATAAATATTTCAAATATATTATATATAAATAATTAAAGACAATACATTTTAGAACATTATATATTTAATGTATTTATTATTTTATATTATATCTAGTATATTTTAGAATAATTTATAATATAAATAAATTTATAAAAATAATGAAAATAATATAATATTATATAATATAATAATAGCACTACCACTAATAATAATTATTATATTATAAGATATTTTAAAATATTATAAAATTATGTATATAATATAATCATACTTTTGACTTTAATTATTTTTAATAAACTAATTATTGTATGAGAATAGTTCTATTTTTTTAAAAAAAGGTAGAATAGTTATTTTTAAATTATTCTAAAATTATCTAGAATAATTTGATTTGACTAAAATAATTATTTTTAATTTTTTTTTTATACCGTTTGGCAGAATACTGAAAATAATTTTTATTATTTTTAATTTATTTCGAAACCAAATGTAGCCAAAGTAATAAAATAAAAAAAAAGGTTAAAAAGGCTAGCCATCTAATCATTGTTAATTGTTCCTTTAGATTATTTCCTACTCTTCATTTAACTTTTTTTTTAAAAAAAAATCATAATATTTTAGAGGAACAAAATATAGATTTTTTTTTTTTTTTAAAAAAAAAAAAAAAAAAAAAAGCAGTTATTTACATAAGATTATCTGCATTTTAGTCTTTATTTTATTTTTTTTTGCAATAGAGTCTATTATTAAAAATTCAAAAATTCTTCTTTTCAAGTAAATTCATGAATATATATATATATATATATATATATATATATATATATATATATATATATATATATATATATATATATATATATATATAACCAGAAAAAGAAAAAAAAGAGTAAATTCACATATGCTAAGTACCAAATATAAACCAATTCGAGGCCTCTGGCATTTATCGCAACACATTAATAACATATAAAGATGATATTTTATGAGATATTGTATTATTGTAATTTGGTTTGTATTATTTTTTCATTTAAATATATTGGTTTCTAAAACTTGAACTAACCAAACAGTTTTAACTGTTTTTAGTTTTTGACTACAAAATAATTTTTTACAGTTTTATTTAAATTAAATTGAAATTAATGAGTTATTTTAAAATTGCAAAAGGACTGGTACAATATGTAACGATCCGGCCCACTAGCAATAATAACTTGTTGGATATAAACCACAAGTCACAATCTATTTTCATCCGACGTGGGACTATTGGGATGTCACAGACTCCCCCCGTTTAGGCCTGACGTTCTCGTCAGCCCAAGATCTAGATCCAGGCTCAGCCGAACTTGTCACACACTTCCGACTGGTAATTAGCTCTGATACCAAATGTAACGACCCGATCCACTAACAATAATAATTTATTGGACCCAAACAACAGCCCAAAATAATTAAGCCGAGCTATTATTATTAGCGTCCAGATGCACTATATAAGTATAAAAATTACAATGTACAAATTGCACTATTAGGATGGTGCAGGGACTATCATAAAATTTCACATAGAAATATGAGGACATGTGACATATTGGCATTAATGCTTCGGTACAATTTTCGCGCATGGTTGGGTCACCGGAGTAACAACTACATTATGATTGTCATTACGGACCGAATGAACGGTAAGGATGCAAGAAATGTACCAAAGCAAACTAAGAAATTCGTCATTAGAATCCATCGTCGACATCTCTACGTTGAACTTAGAAGTAGCAGTTCCAAACTAAAGCTTCTCCTTACTTATAAGATTCAGAAGCTCATTTCGAATGTGCGACTGATCTAAAAGCTCTAGACCTATGCACACACCCAAAGTGGTTTCACTAAAACAGCAATAGATGATTCAAACAACAATGTTTCTTAAATATGCATAACATTTGAGGCCCTAAATCTACAATGTACACAAACTCGACGGCAAACGAACATTTCAGATCAACCGGTCCCTTAGGATCAGTAAAGTTAAACAATAAAATTAAACACCCTTCGCAAATTTACTCATAAATACTCTATTTTCACACGCACGGTTAGAGTTCACGGCATTCGAATCGTACCTACGTTGTGGGCAGAGGAATGAAGGCACTAGCCCTTGAAGACTAAAGGCTTGTCGACCCACCGGATACGGCACCCGCGGGACTGCAGCATCTGGAGAAGCTCCGACGAGAGCACTTCTTGAAGCCCGCTGAGTAGCTTCAGCTTCTTCAGACGGCCGCATGAGGCCCGCAACGCGAGCTCGAACCCCTCGATCGACACCCACGAGAGGTGCACCAGCTTCACGTCTTGGAGGCACCGAAGAGTCCCGAGCAAATTGCACAGGCCCAGGCCCGTCACCGGGCAGTAGGATATTGTAAGCTACAAGAAAGGAAGCATTAGTCAGATGAAGAATCCTCGATGTTCCTTCGACCTGGGCTTCTTAAGTGCTTCTCTACTCCAAAAACCAGGCATCTGGCAAACAAAATGTCTAATGCTGTTGGAATGGCAGAAAACTGGTTTGTATTTTTAAAGGCCAGTTTGGCTTGGTAAGGCTGTGCTGTTTGACTAATTCTTCTCTAGGAGTTTCTACTTTTGGATCTCAAGAAATTCTCATGTCAAAATGAGATTCTGAGTCCCTCAACGCAGAAAACAAGTTGGAGCATCTGCTTATGCAGTAGAGAGAAGTTGTTTATGGGATTTTAGAATAGAGCTTTTCCTAATGATACTACTCAAATAACACTACACCCTAAAGCAGAGGGCCAAACAGGACCAAAGCCCCCAACCCAAAAGTTCTAGTTTAAAATTTCTGCTTCTGTCGCAGTAGGAAATTAGTGAGAATATTTCAACGATAAACAGCTCTAGTCAAACAATAATTCAATGGACGTTCCAGTAAGGGTCAAATAGGCCCTAATGCTGGGAGGGAAATGGCAAGAGTATCTTACTTGTCTAAGGTTTTCCGAGTACTGTGCGAGGGCCCACAAACCAGCATCGTCAACTGAATAGCATCGCTTCAACTCCAACTTCACAAGGCTCTTGCAACCCATTGCAAGGGAGGTGATACCCGAGCTCGTTACACGGACAAGACCCCTTAGCTCGAGGTCGGCTAGCTCTTCTAAGCAACTAAGATGCTTCATCCCGGTATCACTAATCTGAGTGCAGTAACAAAGGTTTAATCTCTTTAGGCTCTTGCAGCCAGCGGCGATGGCAGCCAATCCATTATCCGTAACCGCAGTGCAGCTATTGACAATAATGAACAAAATTAAGCTACTTTTGTTGTTAATTCTCGTAGTCAATACTTAAAGGATCATCTTCTCTACTCAAGAAGTAGAAGCTAGGTGTTTTACAAACAAATTTATCAGGGATTCTGGCGGTGTGGGGAATCAGAAGCTCTGCTTAAACAACAATTCATGCAAGAGCTCCAGCCGGGCCAACTAGGCCCTTATTGAGGGTAAAAAGATTTAAGCATTCCATCAACTTACCGATAGAGATCAAGTTCTTGGAGCTTTTCGCAGTTGGATCCAATATACGTGAGGCCCTCATCAGAAACGCTTGCGCAAAGCCCTAATTTCAGTGCTGTGAGCTCGGAACATCTAGACATGCACTTCAATCCTACAAAAAGAAAAGCATCTCTCAAGCAATTACTAAAACCCAATCACGAAGAGCAGTAACAATCTGCAAGATAACTGACCTACCTGCATCATCAACATTACAATCAGTGAGGTCTAGTTCTTTCACATTGGAACAACAAATTGTAAGCTGGTCCAGGCCTTTTTCAGTTATTAAAGAGCAGGACTCCAATCCGAGACATTCGACCTTCCTGCAGTTATTGGCGATAGAAAATAGGGCATCGTCTGTGAGCAGACGACAACACACAAGATTAATTGTTCTCAATTCGGCACAGTTCGCTACGAGCTCAGAGATGCCTTCATCGGTCGCGCCCTTGCATTTACCCAGCCCAATTTCTACGAGGTTTTTGCAATTTATTCCAATGATTTTAAGGGCGGAAACTGATAGTTGGAACCCATCGAGTTTCAGTATATTCAAGGTGTTACTAATAACACTTAGCTTGGAAATGAAGCATGATGTTAGCTCCTACAGAATGCAAATCAAAAGAACTATCAAGAACAATAAGAACGAATGGAAGGGAAAAAAAAAAAAAATTGAAAAAGGCGGGGGGTGGGAAAATGGGAAAATGGGAAAATTAAAAATTACGACTCACGGAAACACAGTCCCTAGCATTGATGCTTCGGAGAAGATGGTGTCCTTCGAGCAGCGAAGCTAAACCGCGTGAACTCACATTCTCACATCGCGAAACATCGATGCTCTGCAAACGAAGACAATAATCGATGAATTGAAAGATTGTTTGCCACAACTTAAACTAAAACTCCAAATTGTCCACCACAGACATTTGTTCCTATGCATGAGCTTCGCAGATTCTCATATAATAAAATCTACCTAAATGCAGCAAATCAAGTCAAATTATCTTATTATTATAGAGCACAAAGCGAAAAGGAAAAGGAACAAAATTTACCTGCAATGAGTTACAACCCCTGCTGAGGAATCGCATACCCTCGTCGTCGATATAGTAGCATCCGACCATCGCCAAATCCTCCAGCTTCTCAAGAGAGGAGATCGATCGAAGGGATTCGTTGGTCACCTGAAAAGAGAAAAAATTGCTAAACATCTAAAGATCCTTCCCAAATTCTCCAAATCCTATAAACTATAACTCACTAATCCCAGTTCAATATCAATGTTCACAGAATTAAACAAACAAACAAACAAAAAATATAGATTGAATCAGATCCTTTGAACTAGCTCACCGATCAATCAAATTTTAGATTTTAGATTAGCAAGTAGTGAAAGAAGCAAGAATTCAAATTGGGGAGAGGACCTTGATGTAGGAGATGTCGAGGGAGCGGAGATCGGGGCACTTCTTGGCGAGGAGGTCGATCCCGATGTCGGAGATCTCGAGGCACCACTTGACGGAGAGGCGGTCGAGGGAGGGGCAGCCGACGGCGACCTTGGCGAGGCCGAAGTCGGTGACGCCGAGGCATTTGTCGAGGTGCAGCTCCCTGAGCGCGGCGGCGCCCGCCACCGCCGCGGCCTCGCGGTCTCCGACGCCGACGCAGTGCGACAGGTCAACCGCCTCCAGCCGCGGGCACGCCGCCACCAGCGCCTCCAGCCCCCGCCACCCGACCCCGCTCGCGCGCGCCAGGCACACCGATCGGAGCCCCCTCCTCCCTCCTCCTCCTCTGCCTCCGCCGCCGCCGCCGCCGAGGGAGGCGGCGAGGGAGGAGTCGTCGAGGGAGGGGCAAGCGGAGAGGTCGAGGAGCTCGAGGGCGGGGAAGCGGCGGAGGAGGCGGGGGAGGGCGTCGCGGCGGAGCGGGCGGAGCGCGCGGCGGTGGAGCGCCTCCGCGCGGAGGAACCCGCGGCAAACGAGCCGCCACGCCTTGCGGTCGCGCGGCGCCGCCACGCAGTCGAGGATAAGCGCCAGTAGGTCGGCCGACAACGCCGCCGTGACAGGATCTCCGGCCATCGCCGTCTCTCCTCCTCCCCTCCGCCGCCGCCGCCGCCACTCCTCCTCCTCCTCCTCGCCGCCGCTCATGGAGGGGTCGGGCCCGGGGGTTCTCGACGACGGTTATGATGGTTCCTAGCGCCTTAGGGTTAGGGTTTTCGACAGAGAGAAAGACACCCCACACACAACAAACACAGAATTAGGTGGGGATGAAGAGGAAGGAAGGGACGGGGACGAAGGGTTGGAGGAGAGGAGAGACGAGAGTCGCCGGTGTGCGGCGGCGGCGGAGGAATCGCGTTTCCCGACGCGAATGCATGGTCGCCGTTCCCGTCGCCACCTCTGCCTCCACTTTCCTCGTCTCTCGGATCTCGTGAAACGCCCGCGGGTCTGGGGAAGGCAAACGAGGAAAGATCGGAGGATGATCGACAGAGATAGAGATAGAGATAGAAAGAGATGAAAGAGAGGAGAAAAGATGCCGGTCAGGTTACCGCCTCCACTGGGTGAGTACTGACTACTCAGTACTACTAGTACATCTTTATATGAATTTACTGAACTACCCTTTTTGTTTTACCACTTTGTGTTTCCATAACTAACTTAGAGTAACTTCGAAAATGACTTTCAGGTCAACTTCTATTTTTAAAAAATATTACAACAAAATTGAATTATAAAAATACATGTAATATTTTTTTGGGTTAATTACATACATGTCCCTACAAATATGTCGAATTACAAATATATTCCGGCAAAATTCAACTTTTCATATTTATCCCTTCAAAAATCCACCGTTATTCAAATATGCCCCTACCGTTCATCTCTGTTAGAAAAGTTAATTTAACCCTAGGTTAAATGCTTAACCTTGGTTAGATTAAAAATTAAATTTACATATTTATCCTTTTCATATTTTTTTTTTGGAGATGGGCAATTTTGTAACAAATATAATGGTATTACTTTTGGAGGGATATATTTGTAAGGGGCAACAAAATAATTTCACATCGAATCTGTTAAAAAATAAACCGATTCCAAACGGGGATTAACCAGAGGGGTATATTTGAAGAACTTTGAATTTTATAAGGGATAAATATGAAAAGTTGAATTTTACAGGGATATATTTGCAATTCGACATATTTGAAGGGACATGTATGCAATTAACCCTATTTTTTTATAGAGTTAATTACATACAGCTCCCTATAAATATATCGAATAGCAGATATATTCCTACAAAGTTCAACTTTTCATATTTATTCCTTCAAAAATCTAACGATATTCATATATATATCCCTACCGTCTATCTCTGTTAGAAAATTTTAGTTAACCACAGATTAAATACTTAATCTTGATTAGTTAGTGAGATAAATTTATCTTTTTATCCTTCAAGATATTTCTGCATTATTTTTTGAAGGGACATTTTTAAAAGGGCAAAGCTGTCATTTAATATATAATCTGTTAAAAATTAAACAGTAAAGTAACGATAATAAACCGGAGGAATATATATGAATAACATTGGATTTTTGAAGGAATAAATATGAAAAGTTGAAATTTGTAGGGATATATCTGCTATTCGATATGTTTACATGGAGCCGTATGCAATTAATCCTTTTTTATAAGTGTCCTATCTATATTCCATCTATATTCAAATTAAATTATAAGGACACATTTTTGAGACACATTATAAAAATGTGTCGCTATACATCCTAGCGACGGCACATATAGCAACACTTTTTTTTAGATTTTAGAAATATTTAAAAGTGTCGCTATACCATAATTTTGTTATATTTTAAAAGATATTAAATAAAAAAAATAATTTATAGGAATAAAATATATAGATTTTGAATTTACATAGGAGAAGTTAGGAATTTTTATTTTAATTTTTTAGCTCGAATTTTTAGAATTATTACAATAAATCCTATCTCCCATTTTAATTGACTAATTTGAATAATTTGATTAATGCTGATAATTAAGATATCACATTATTTTTATATACTAACAAAATGTAAAAAATTATTCAATTAAATTAGATTGTAGGATTTAATTGTAATAATTTTAAAAAAGATATCTTAGTATAAATTGTTGATCCAAATTCTTAATTAGATAGCAAATAAATTTTTTTAGATTATCAAATTAAAATAGGTTATAGTTTAGATAAATTTCATATCTTGGTTTTACCAGAAAATTAGACTATTTGGACCCAACACAATTTTTTTTATTCATTATTTTTCAAATCAAATTGGAATGCATATATTTTTTACTGCACTACTTAGGAATTGTTTAGCTGCATATATATCATATTACCGATTATGTAATCTAGAATATAAAATTTTAAAATACAACGATATAAAAAAAAAATATTGAAAAAAAATTAATATTTTATCAATAAAAAATATTCAATTACACAATCTTATACGGTTATGTCTACTCTGACCTTCTCAATGATCTAATTGTCATGCCTATAGCTATCAAATCATAATATATTACAAATATAACTTTTACTTTAGATAATTATAAAAACACTTTTAAATATAATTTGGATAAACTCTATTTCTAACTAACTTTTTAAATTAAGTTTGGATTATTATTTCCAACATCTTCCCTTAATTCGAACTTCATCTTCGAATAGCAAATTCCGCAAAACGCATATTTTGATTTTGCAATCTCCGTTGCTGTTGTCGTGTTTGAGTTATGTAGCATGATACATATCCAATAATACTGCCATAGTGCTACATATCCAATAATACCGCCATACACAAAATTTTTACCACCTGTAATTCTGAATCCGATATTTTGTGAATACACAAGTTTCAATGTTGGCGTCTTGCACCATACTAAAACACCTTATTTTTAATTTTATATTTTTGTCTGTCTTTTTCTTTTCTTCATCCACAGTATGACATGAATATTTCTTCAATAACATTAAAAAAAGAATCAACTATTGACTTGATCGGTAATTATCTCAAGAAATTTTTTTTACTTATATCATTATTGTGAATTTTCTCGTCAGTCTGGACCTCATCGTTTTGATCATCAACACGTTCTTCACAAATTTAATCTTCTTCATGAGTTTGATCAAATTTTTCTTTCCAAATTTCTTTATAAATTGGGGTTTCTATATCTTCACCATTGAGTTTAATTTTTTCTTCTTCTTGAATTTCATTCTCTTCTTGCAAATCTTTTCCTCCAATTTTCGCTAACATTTTTCACGTTTCTCGTGTCGTTTTTGTTGTTGAAATTTTTTCAACCAAAGATATATCCACTACTTGAAAAATATATGATAAAACTTCTCTATTTCTTTTTCTAAATTCTTGTTTACCAAATTTTTTTTTCATAATTTTCATTCTCTACGACATCCTACAAATCTTAGGATTCTAAAAAATACCGAATGATTATTTTTCATCGTTTAAAGTTCATTCCATCGAACTTTGGTAAATTAGGTTGAATAAATCAATCGAAATCCATAACAAAACTAGAATAATCGAAAACTGAGTTTCAAGCTTATACCTTTTTGCTTGGATGACGTTCTTATTTCATCGACGTTTTTTTTTTTCGGCTTACTTGTCTTGCCCCGCCGGCTATTTTGACAAGTCATTTTGATCTTTTCACAGGCTCTCCTTGTTCTCTTTTCGTCAAACTCTCTTTTCGTCACGCATCACAACCACCTTCTCTCGTGTGTTGTGTGGAGGCCAAGTTCTTCGAAATAATTTCTTTTGCTTCGGTTTCACCTGGACGTCACCTTCTTCAATCTATTACGAGTCGCTTGATTTTGAAATAGCTATTTGATACATTGGTTGAGTATTCTTTCCAAATCTGTTGTCGTCTGGTTTAGAATTCGTTCAGTACTTTTCAATTGTTGAAAGCGTAAAAAATACAATGATATAAAAAAAAAAAAAAGACATTGAACAAAAACTAATATTTTATCAATAAAAAATAAAAAACTAGTTGTAACTGCATAGAACCAAACAAATTAAATAAATATAACTATAAAAGTTGCAATTGCATAAAACCAAACAGATTAAACAAAGTATAATTACCAACAAAGTAGTATTTACAACTGCACGTATGTTCAACTACACTATTTTTATAACTATATCGAACTAAATTACTCTTTATAACTATATCGAACAAAACGGCACCTTAGAGTAGATCCAGACGATAGTGAATATTTGTATCCTATTTTTTGCTCTATTTTTTCATTGAATCAAAACTAATTTGAAATGAATTATTTTTTAAAAAAAAATTGCCTTCGCATTCGAAATAATTTTAAAACAATTATATATGCAATTATGATTTTTTAAAAAATTCAATCATATTCGACTATTTTCGCCCCCTATAAGATAAATCAATGATAACATATATTAATAGAGATATATAGTGATATTTTAATTCATATTCTTTGTTTATTTTATTATCAATTTCATGTTAAAATTGATTTATGTTTGTTAAATATTAAATTTTTTATCAACTTCATATCTTTGTATACGAAGTTTTAACACGAGTGTGAATTTTTAATTATATATATTTAAATTTTAACTCGAATCTAGACAATTAATTTAACATTATATATATATATATATATATATATATATATATATATATATATATATATATATATATATATATATATATATATATATATATATATATATGTAAATTTGTATTTTAAAATTTTAGACTTAATATAATATATTTTAAAACATGATAAAAATAATAATTATTTTTGATTTTAAATTCAAATTTTAAATTTTTGATCAAATTCTAATATAAATATAAATTTTTAAAATTTATTAAATTTAAATTTAAATTTCAAATTTTTTCGAATTCGAATTTTTAAAAATTCGTTCCAAATCCGACCTCTTCGGATCCATTTGCATCCCGGGTTATTTTGGGAAACATGTGTGCGGGGGATTTGGGTGCCACGCGGCGTGAGGGGATTGGTGGAGGCGTTGTTGGGGGACGGTGAAGGTACCGCCCCGAAGTACACAACCGTAATGCTGTTGCCACTCGTTGTTATCCGCTCCTTAAGCTTTTTCCTTTTTTGTTTGGAAAATGCTATGTGTACATCCCTTTCGGGGTGTACATCATACACCCCACCCATCTAAGGGTGGGGGTGTGATGATGGGTCACTCGATGTGACCCGTAAAAAATATCGACACCATTAAAATGGTGGAGGTGTATGATGTACACCCCTTCGGGGTGTACATGTAGCATTGCTCTTTTTGTTTTTACCCCTAATTATTATTTTTAACCCCTAATTATTATTTTTAATTTTTTTTTATTCTTAATTAAAAAATACTTTTTGTACATTTCAAACGAGATATACATCTTACATCCCATTCATTTTAGAGTGAGATGAATTTTACTCTTCACTTCAAAATAACGAGTGAAAGAGTCTCTGCTCTAGAATGAATAGGATACATATCGTACACCCAAATAGAATGTACGGTTTGAATATATAGTCCCGGTACAATCTAATATTGCTACTTGGTTCCTATTCATTTTTTGCTTTTATATTTTAGTAATTGAAAATGTCGATCAGTTTGTATATAATTATAAATACAGTATAATTTAATATATATATATATATATATATATATATATATATATATATATATATATATATATATATATATATATATATATATATATATATATATGGCAATTTTTTATGGAAAATGCTATGTGTACACTCCTTTCGGGGTGTACATTATACACCTCACCCATCTAAGGGTGGGGGTGTGATGATGGATCACTTGATGTGACCCGTAAAAAATATCGCCACCATTAAAATGGTGGAGGTGTATGATGTACACCCCTTCGGGGTGTACATGTAGCATTGCTCATTTTTTATATATTTCTAAAATTTTTTTTGTTTTCAGATTTACCTCTCTTAGAAGGCTAATATTAAAACTATCCTTCCTACGTTGCAATTTCTTTCCAAAATACCCCTGAAGTTAAACTCTTGGAGCTGCCGTTATCTGTGTGAAATTACCATTTTGTCCTTTCAAATATACCCTATACCCTAAACCCTAAACACTCCCTAAACCCTAAACCCTAAACTTTAAAACTCTAAAAAACTCTAAACCCTAAACCCTAAATCCAGACAAAATAGGTATATGATAGTTTTCAACTCCGATTATTATTTAACTCCAGTTTAACCTTAGTTAACTTAACAAAGGGAAACGGTAGGGGTATTTTTAATAACGGTGGAATGTATAAGGGGTATATTAGAAAGAAAAAAAAAAAAAGGAATAAATTAGATATTTCTTCAGATTTTAGGGGTACACGGGCAATTATTCCTATATATATATATATATATATATATATATATAGTTAAAAGTACAACAGTAGAAAATATTATAAATATAAATAATTTATTTAATTATAATTAGTTGAGAATTTATATTTATAAATTTTAAATAAAAATAAATTAAATTTATTTGAATTACAGATTATTTGAATCTTTTAATTTATTTTATTTGAGTCAATTAACAGCACCGTGACTTCAAAATTCAAGCTAAATTTTTACGAGAATTGCATAAAATTCATTAATTAAACTTATAAAGATAAATAATATTTTTAAATTTTTTAAATTATTTTTTATTTAAAAATTAATTAAAGAGATAATATATTTTTGTTTAAATTTATTCTCTCCATTCAGATCCTAATGTTATTCTAGGATAAAAAAAAAATGATAGTTATATTTGTATGTTTTTAGGAACTAGGGTACTTGAATTATAAGTGTATGGACTAAGTCGCCATATGAAGAGAGTATAGGGATCATCTTGCAAGTTACCCTTAAAATTTTTTTTTAAAAAGACTAAATTACAGAAAACTCCCTATAATATACCGTTTTTTCACTTTGCCGCTCTGTCTTTAAAAAGCTTATATTTTACCCCTCGTAATTATGTAATTATTTTTAGAGGGCAACGGGGTTAACCGAATAGGCAAAATGACGATAATGCCCTCCTTATCACTGTGCTTATCCCTGTGCTCCCCTCCGACTCCCCTCCGACTCCACTACCGCCCCCGCCCCCGCCGAGAAGCTCTCCTCCTCCTCCCCACCCTGTCATCGTCGTCGTCGTCTCCCCCGCCGTCGGAGAGGTCCGGGGTGCCCAGGGAGCCGCGTCCCCGCGCGGACGCGTGAAGCTCGGCGCCCCCAGGGACAGGTCAACGCGCGGCGGCCTATGGAGGCCCGCCACGTGGCGGCCCCCCTCACCTCCCGCTCAGGCCTGGGGCGCGCGTGGTCGCAAGCCGACGGGCGCAGGGAGGAGAGGCGGGGGCGGGATGGGCAGTAGAGAGCGGGGCGCGCCCGCATTGCGACCCGCAGCGCGCAGGTGGGGCGCGCGGGCACGCGGAGTGGTGCGACGAGTGGGGCGCCGCCACTTGGCGCCCCACCAGCCTCGGGCCGCGCCTGACCTAGAGCGCCGTCGCCGGGGAGGGCCCGGGCGGCGACTGCGCCGACGATCGCCGAGGGCTCCCGACAACGGCGGCGGCGGAATCTCTCACGGAGCGACAGAGCTCGGTCTCGGAGCGATCGGGAGAAGAAGAGGTTGAAGGGTATTTTCGGTATATTACCTAAAAAATTGATAGCTCACTAACGGAATGCTGACGACGGGGGTGTAAATGCACAATTCCATAATTACGAGGGGGCAAAATGTAAGTTTTTTAAAGACAGGAGGTAAAATAAAAAAACGGTATATTATAGGAGAGTTTTCTGTAATTTAGCCAAAAAAAAAAAAACATATGGAATTTACAAAAAATTTAGACATAAGGTTTTTGAATTCCACGCACGTTTTTTTTATTTTTTTTTATTTTTTTGGTAAAAAGAAGGGAGTTTGACCATTTCTTTTTTAAAATTTTTTCTTTTATGATCATATTAGTAGTGTAATTATTTAATTAGATCCCTAATGTGAAATTAAACAAATGTATTAAAAAATAGATTAATTTTATACAGTTTTCTATAAATATATAGAATAGCAGATATATTCCTATAAAATTTAATTTTTTATATTTATTTCTTCAAAAATTCTAAGTTGTTCATATATGTCCTTACCGTTAATATTCGTTAGAAAAATATAGTTAACCATAGATTAAGTGAGTGAGATAAATTTATCTTTTTACCCTTTTAGATATTGTACTTAACTTTTTAATAGTTTGGATTTTTGAAAAGATATATTTGTAAGAATAAAATTAATATTTTACTTATATTCTGTCAAAAAATAAACAATAAGTTAACGGTAACAAGTCAGAGGATATATATAAACAATTTAAAATTTTTGAAGAGATAAATATAAAATATTAAACTTTGTAGGAATATATCTGTTATTCAATATGTTCCAACATTCACCTACACCTTACACCTATAAGTACTATTGTGTATATGCTAATATATATACACACATTCATACACATACACAAGTAATTGATTTTTATTTCGATTTCATTTTCTTATATTGTTTTACTATCAGGTGTTGAAAGAAATTTCGTCAACCTCTTCCGCGGTCGTGCTCGTAGGAAGGGGAGTTCCGGTCGTACCTTGGGGTGGTATCTCCGATTAATCCGCACGAAGGACGGAAATACGCCTTAGGGCAGTGGCTCGCACGCTTCCGGATTAATTTATTTCGACTTTTTTCTACTACAATTTCTGAAATTTTCATAGCGATTAAAGGTAAGTTCTGTTATTCAAATTTAATCATAAAAATAGCTAGATAATTTAATCACAAACAGATTTAGTGTGATTATTTTTCTAACATGAACTACGGTATCCAACTCTGATACTATATTAAATAAAGTGAAACAGAAGCAAGAAAATATACAACACGGAAACTTGCCTTCACCTCGTAAGAAAGACAGCGAAATCTCTAAAATCTTAAATTATCAAAAAACGGTGTTCTTAATATTTATATTCAATGCTCTTTCTTTATAAATTTTATCTTATTATTTTTTCAAATACCAAACTAAATACTTCTTAAAATAGAAAATTTATTTAACTAAAAGCATATTTAAAATTTAATAAAATATATTTTTATAAGAAAAAACCAAGTATTATGTAGGAAGTGAAATTACCACCAAAATCTTTTTGATACTAATATTATTTATATGGTAAACTTGATCAGATTCAATAATATTATAAAAATTAAATTTCAAGTGATTATATTGATCACACAGCAAAAAAATAAAGAAAAAACGTAAAGAACTTACCTGAATTATCGATAATTTTGAGTTTACTATCCGACCGATTTGAGTCATGCATTGATACTTTGATTTCAAATTTTAAATTAATTACTTATTTTAATAAATTTATATATGCGAGAATTACATTAAGTATATTAAGTGAAGATGAACGACCGATTAAGTTTCGAAGTCAAAGTATTGTTGACTTATTCAAATCATACAAATTGAGAGATTGGACAATAAAATCAAAATTTTAAAATATTGGTAGTTAACTTAAAAATAGTCCATAATTCAAATAAGTTATAAACATTTTTATCAAAAAAAAGAGAGGCTAAAATATAGAAATTTTTTCAAAATCTAGTTATATTTTGTTTTTTATAAATTTCAGAAATATTTGTAGAGATGAAACGATCAAATTACTCTTACTAATTCTATAAGAAAAAAATAATTTTTAATATATTTATATTATTTTTAAGGATAATTTAGGTGTAAAATATAAGAAATAGACGGAATAATGACTCAAATTCTAACGAATCAAATATTTTTATATAAAATATTTGTAGTGATTACGATGTTAATGAAAAATACGAAATGATCAAACTATTTTTATTTTATATAAAAAAAATATTAATTTTTAAACATATTTTTATTAATTTTAAAAATATTTTAAAAGATAAAATATAAGAAATAGACAGAACAATGATGGATCAAGACAAAAGGGGTTAAATAATATAATTTAAATTTTTGAGGTACCAAATATAGACTTTTAAAAGTAAAAAAAAAAAAAAAAAAAAAAAAAAAGAAAGTAACCTTAGTCAGAGGTCAGAGGAACTTTTATGTAAATAAATAGCAAGTCAGGGGGTAAAGAGCAAAGGAGGAAGCTTCCCAAATCTCCACCTCCCAAGTCCCAAACCAGAGTCCCTTTATTTATTTATTTATTTATTTATTTTACATCTCATCCAATTTTAAAATTAATAAATAAATATTATTTTATATTAATTAAATAAATAAATGCTACGTCGTTTTCTTTTTTTTTAAAAAAAAAAAAAATTTCTCACGTCATTCCGTACCGCCCTTTTTCTGTGTGTGGTGGTGGTGCGGGCCCCACCCAACGTGGACTCCGCATGCGCCCGTACATATCTAAGGACGGGCGTACCTGGAGAGGGCGTAGTCCCCAATAAAATTATTTCCTGCACCCGGTTCATCCGTACCTTCCATGCAAAGCATTTTGTTTATTTTTAAAATAAATTTAGCTAAAAATATGTAACCAACTCACTTAAAATATACAGATACACCGTCCACGGTTCTCGATTGTAACTCGATCTAATCAGACTCACGTTATTTCGAACGTAATTCGACACAATCTGACTGTGACACTCCAATAAACCCACATCGAATGTGAATGAAATTATGATTGAGTATATAAGAGATCATGAAAACTAATAATAATAATTAGAGTTAAGCATTTTGTACAGAATGAAATTATGATTTTTAAATTATTACTAATGGATCAGGTCGTTATATTTGGTATCAGAATTAAAGTCTATGACTCCGCTTGAATTATTTAAAAATTAAATTTTATAATTTTTCGACATCATTTGATAAGTGATTCAGCTCCTTTATAAAAGGGCGAACCATATTGCCACACCCTAATGTGGTGGTGTAC
>CM055066.1:50735852-50770852 GCA_029204045.2 Tillandsia leiboldiana | reverse complement strand
ATATTATATAAAAATTTTCTGTAATTTAACCAAATATTAACGACACTTCCTGAAAGTATAACACTCTAGTTCTCTGACTAATATGTGAATATGTCACATCATCAACCTAAAAAGATAAGGTACTATCAAAATTTGTGCAAACAGGAGTTGTGCATTAAACCATTGGCCACATTTGAAGAGAACAAAGACATGTGAGCCAAATTAAAACCACTCTTGGCAAGGCCAAAAGCCAAGGAGTATACCTAACAAATTCTATGGGTGAAAGAAGTTTCTAGAAGATGTGTGTGTGTGTGTTTTTTTTTTTTTTCTATCTCCTTGTATGTACTGTGGAGATCTACATCATCCACCTAACTACTATTGTGTACCTTATCATTATTTTTTTGTATTTTGTTAGGAGTACGGAGATTATCATGCTTCTGAAATTATATATTTTTTTATATTTTTAAATTATTTTGATGATAAATTATTTGATTTGACGATAAATTTTAATAAATAGAATTTATAGTGTTGAAAATTATCTAAATATTAAATTTTATATAATTTTTTAATTTTATTTGTCTAATGAACGATAAGTCTTACTATAAGAAAATTAATATTAAAGAATATTATTTTATATTTAATGATATTTAAAAGCGTTCTAATATAATTTGGCGTCATATTTAAAAGCGTCGGTTAAAATGCCAATAAATAAAGAGTCGCTATATTTATACTGACGCTTATGCCAAGCATCGATAAAATATATTTTAATGCTTTAAAGCATCAGGATATTTTAAAATCTCGGTTCATATGATGACACTTTTTGAAACGTCAGATTATAGAACATTTGGGGACGCTTCCTCAGAGCGTCGTTTAAAAAGCATTATTATATTAATATTTTCTTGTAGTGCCTTAAGATGAAAGATTGAAAATAAAAATATCATAAAAAATAGTAATAAAAGACTCAAATTTCAAATAGAATATATTGATTTTGCTCTGGATGATAAGTATAGTTTTTTATTAAAATTTTACACAATTTATATTTTTCTACACCGTTGAACTTACGAACGTACGTGGCATATCGGCCATTAAAATAGTCATTTCAAAGACTTTTTGATCACTTGGCAAATGATTGCAAAAAAAAAAAAGAAAAGAAATTTGATTACTAAATAGTTCTAATAGCGTAGATCATGTCTAACGGACTGGATCATTAAATCAAATATCTCATCGTTGAAAACAACATATAAATACGGAGGCCTTCGTGTTTATAGAAAAATAAAATATATATGCATGCATTGGAGCTTATATACTTTTAAAAGCACAAGCCCAACTATGCTTGTGAATTTTTTACCATTGGATTTGCATTGAGATTTGTGCTATTGCAGTTTCTCTTTCTCTTTCTTTAGTTGACTTTACAATAGCATAAACCTCAACACAAATTCAATAGTAAAAAATTCACAAGCATAGTTGAGTTTGTACTTTTAAAAGCATACAAGCTCTTATATATATATATATATATATATATATATATATATATATATATATATATATATATATATATATATATATATATATATATAATAATGTAACTTCTGAATTGATGATCGGCTATGTTAGATTTGATTTTGCATACTAAAGTATATAAAAATATTAAGTTTTGTGATTTTTTATTATTATTTATCTAGTGATCGAAAGGACTAATAATGAATTGCTAAAAATAAAAATATTACAAAAAGTTATGATGTGGCACTAAAATTTTCAATTAGAGATATTCATCTTGCTGCAGATAGTAGAAAGAATTTTCTATTAAAATTTCGTCCGATTTAAATACTTCTACACTGTTAAACATATAAACAGCACACATCAACCGTTAAAAATTATTGATTTTAAATTCTTTTGATCACCAGATAAATAATAACAAAAAATCGTAAAAAATTATTTTTTAAATACTTCAAATATATTAAATCAAGTCTAACGGAACTGATCGTCGATTCAGAAGTACAAAATATATTTATAAAAGTACAAAATAATTTGTGCTTGTAAGTTTTCTACCGTTAAATCTATTCCGTTAACTAATTTCACCCATTAAATCATGCTATTCCACCAACCACTATTAAACCCAAGGGGGCATATAGAATTGAGCTCCTATACTTTTAAAAGTACTAAGTATTGGTGCTTTTAGATTTTTAGTCATTTGATAAAAAGATATGTGGTTAGGATGATAGTGGGCCTATTGGGTTAAGTAAGTAGTTGGTGGAATAGAATGATTTAAGAGATAAAATTAGTCAAAAGAATATATCTAACGGTAGAAAATTTACAAGCACCAATTGCTTGGTGCTTGTACAAACATAGAGAGATATATAGAGAGTCTCTTGTATATATAGAGAGATATATAGAGAGATATATAGAGAGAGTCTCTCTATATATATAGAGAGATATATAGAGAGATATATATCTCTCTCTATATAGAGAGAGATATATAGAGAGAGTCTCTTGTACAAGCACCAACCAATTGGTCTATGCTTGTACAAGTACCAAGCAATTGGTGCTTGTAAGTTTATATAGAGTCTGACTACTCTACTTGATTTTCTACCGTTAGATCTATTTTTTTAACTAATTTTATTTTTTAGATCATTCTATTCCACCAAATACTCACTTAACTCAATAGACCCACTTGATGAAATTTATATGGTATAAAATAAAATCGAATACATACCAATATTTAGGATCATAAATAAAACCGTAAAAATAACTTACAGAGCACCATCGAGAAGAAATTCTTGATTAAACAGCGGAAGCAAGAAATTCGGTTGCAATACTAAACAGTACCGACTGAACTAGGTAATCTGGTTTCTCCTCATTTCTCAGACACTCTTCCGTATGGTGTGGATTTAATGGATAATCTTACCAGAATATACATGAGTAGGTGGCAGGACTAGTACCCCTTTATATAGATTCCAGATCGACTTCCCATCAAAGTCTGATTAGGATTCTATTTAATTTAAATGGATGAAAAAGGGATAAGATATACCATATCAAGTAATTTTATATCTTTTAGGATTGACCTTATCTATAGTAAATCATAGTTAGTTAATTTGTATTCGGCAAAAATTCGGTACGGATATAATACGGATAAAATTCGTATCATAATTTTAAAATTCGTTGAAAAATTCGGCTAAAAAACGGGCTCGTCAATTATTCGGATACGTGATTTATACGAAAATAATACGTTCACTAATTAAAAATTCGGGATCAAAAATTCGGCTATTAAATTTAAAAAAAATTAAAAAATTTATATTATTAGTATAAACAATTATAATTTTTTAAAATAATTTAATCAATTTATTTAGAAATAAATAAAATATTCATTTAGAACAAAAAAAAATATAATTTTAAATTATTCCCGACAAATAATTTTAATTCGGATTTTCAATAATTCGCGAATAATTCGTGAATAATTCGCGAATAATTCGTGAATTAACTAACTATGCTTTGAAAAAGAACGAATTTTTCACCCAAAAATTCGTAATTCGTGAATAATTCGCGAATAATACTTTTTGATTCAAAAATTCGTGAATTATTCCGATTTTTTGGAAAAAATCGGAAACGGCACGTTTAATTCGGATTCTCAATAATTCGCGAATAATTCGCGAATTAACTAACTATGTAGTAAATCCAAATTTAAATATAATTAATTATGCCACATATATAAAAATCCTAACACCACTATTATCCTAACCACACATTTTTTTATTCAAAAGTTAAAAATTTATAAATACCAATAACTTAATACTTTTAATATATATATATATATATATATATATATATATATATATATATATATATATATATATATATATATATATATTTCCTGATAATATTTGAAAATATATACTATAAAGTGGGAGAAGTGGAAATTGATGGTAGGATTCTCTTGAAGTAGAGGGTGTTTAATCAAAAGATCGATCTAATAGAAAAGGAAAATGCTTCTTGTAGAATCATAGATGATTAGTCTTAATAACAATTAATATCATGTAATTTTATAGGCGTCGTCCCCCAACTAATAAGTTGTTGGGGACGATGTGGATAGACGCCACGTGGCGAAAGCGGCGTCCATTCATGCTCCTGCCGGCCGTTCTTTCTTTTAACTCAATAAAGTTAGGTGTATGAATGAGTGCTACTTCGCCACACGGCGCCCATCCACATCGTCCCCAAACTAATGATGGCCACAAATTTTTTGCCTCTCCGATAAGCTATGTATTTATTTGACCTATATTGTAGGGTGTAGTTAATTTTTTTTTATTGGGGTCATTGGGAGAAGTAGTATTATGAAATCCTCTAATAAATAATCTCTACAACAAAGAGCAGAGTGTTAGGGACTTAGAAAAAAAGCTTAAGTTCGTGGCAGGAAGCTTTAAATTTGATCCTTTTGTTTTTCTAGGCTCCGTTTGGTGAGCGAAATAAGGGGGATAAGGACTTATCCCCCAGTTATACTCAAACGCTATTTAGCAGGGATGGGAACAGCTGTTTTCGTCTTTCTGGAATAAGCTGATATAAGACTGGAATTACTATTCTAGCCTTTTCCTGGAACAAGACTTGTTTCTATTTGAGAATAAGCTTAATTAAATTAATATAATTTTAATTATTATTTTAACTCTTTAATTAATTCAATATTTTAATTAATTTAATTATTTTATTAACTAATTATTTAAGTATTTAGATAATTAACTAATTATTTAAGACAATTAAAATAAAATTTTTAACATTTATAAATTTTTAAATTTTAAATTTTAAATTTTATAGCTTTTAAAATTTTTAACTTTAATTTTTAATAAATTTATCATATAATTTTAATAAATTATATGATAATTTTTTTTAATAATTTTTTTAATAAATATTTTAAATTAAATATTTAAAATCATATCAGTAAAATTTTAATCATAAATTAAAATTTTAGTACTCTTTATTCTTCTTATTCCTCTTTAACTTATCAAACACAATTTTCTTTATACCCGGTATAACTCTTAAACCCAATCAAACAGAAATTTACACTAGTTCCTATTAATACCATAACTTATACCTATCCCCGGTTTAACTAAATTTTTTTTACTCCCGAACCAAACGCAGTCCTAGGGATTATAATTTTATTTCTACTTTTCGCCGTATCACTTAACACTTACAGTTATTTTTGTTCATCAAATATTCTTGGAGTGATAACTGTAGCGGAAAGCAGAAGCAAAAGTTAGGACAAAGAGGCGTTACGACGATTAGTTCGGTAGTGGGCCGGGTTACATCAGTTAGGATTCGGGTAATGGGCTAAACTTTCAACCTGACCCAATCCGACATGATTTAGTGGGCCTTAAATTAGGCCTAATATACCTACTCTTTTGATTTGTTATTGGGCTACAATTGAAAGGAGAACCCTTAACTATATAGCAAGCACATTTAAGTGTTTGGTTTTTCGGAAAAGTATGAAAAAAAAAAATGGGAAAAAATTTATATGGTAAATTTTTATTTTAGTTTTTCGTCAGTTTGATTTTTAAAAAAAAAAAACTACTTTTTTTTTAAAAAAAAAATCCAAATTTTATTAAATCATATAAGTAACTCAACAAAATCATATAAATTGCTTAATAAACTATCAATTTTGATAACATTAGCAAAATAGAAGATCTCCTTAATCTATTTTTTTTTTTTTTTTTTTTTTTTGCATTGCAAATTAAATATATGTTGAGATATGAAACAATGCGAATTGCCAACTCATTTTAATAAAATTTTAAAACTTTATTTGCTAATTTTTATGTGATTACGCCATCATTATGTCTACGTCAGAAAAAAATCAAATTAGAAAATTCACGGTCGAAATTCATAGGTGTTGTATTTCTATACTTTAAGTGAATTAATTTATAAATACAATAAGAAGTATTAGAACAAGTCACGAGTCAAACATGAGCTGACTCGTTAACAAATCAAGCTAAAAAATTCAGCTTGTTTATTGACGAGTCGAACACGAACTGATTCGCGAACAACAAGTTAGATTGTGCTACTGGATGAAAAGTTGAAAGAAATTAGAATCTTAATTTAATAATTAAAGCTCACGAATATATCTCCTTATATTTGGGTTAGCCTAAAATTTGAATAGTAAAATTTTTTAATATATATATTTGAGCTATATCGAGTCAAATATGAGTGACTTGATCCTAGCTCGTGTTTGGCTTGTTAAGATTTTGACCTAAAGAATTTATAATTAAAAATTTAGGTTATAATTATAAAATATATAAATATATTTAATAAATTTTTAATATTGGAAAATTTATAATTAAAACCTAAACTTTATAATTTTTAAATTTTTAATATTGAAAAATTTATAATTAAAAAATATAGAAAATAAATTTTATAAAATAATTTTATATACATTATAAAAAATTAATTTTTTTATTAATATTTTTTTTTTAACTTTTAGTATTAATAGAGTTAGTATTCTAATAATTTTATTTAAAAATTCAACCAAATTAATAGTTTTGATAGTTATTTTATTAATAAAATTTTTAACTAAAAACTTAAAGTAGGTGGACTTATGTTAAATTGAAAAATAGGTGGTTGTGTCTTTCAAGCTTTAAAATTGATTGGAGAAATAAAAAATTATTACATGCACATTGTGTGTATTAATAACTTATATTTAATAACTAATATTTGAATATTAAAATTTAATTAAATATATAAGTATATATCTAATAATTTAAAATTATGTTTTATGAATTAATTTTATAATTTTTATTAAAAGATTTTAAACATGTGGTGTATCACTACAACAAAATTAGGTTATAGTGACATATTTTTATGACATTTTTTCATAAGTAATTCATTTATATTCCATCTATATCTAAAATTAAGTTATAGTGATATATTTTTGGAATACATTACAATAATGTGTCGCTATACATTCTAGCGACTGCACATATAGCGACACTAATAACAAGTGTCGGTATTTTTTTTAACAGTATTTTTTTAGTTTTTAGGGACACTTACAAGTGTTGATATAGTATAATTTTGTTGTAGTGTATTAGATACGGAGAATATTTAATAAGGTGTAATCATAATTTTAAAACAAAAATAAATTTATTTACACTTCCTACGTACCAAAACCCTCTACATCACATAAAATATAAGATTATTAATAAAATATTTAATAATTAATAATATAAAATAAATTAAAATAATATATATATATGAGTAATGCTATATGTACACCCCGAAGGGGTGTACATCCTACACCTCCACCCTTTTAATGATGTCGATGTTTTTTACGGGTCACATCAAGTGACCACTTATCACACTCCCACCCTTAGATGGGTGGGGGTGTGAGATGTACACCCCTTACGGGTGTACAAGTAGCATTTTTCTATATATATATATATATATATATATATATATATATATATATATATATATATATATATATATATATATATATATATATAACATATTTAAATAATTTATTATATTATAAAAAATTATTTTTGATGAATATTTTAGAATTGACTCTAAGACATGTGTTCTCTTTCCCCCTTCCACTTTCCCCTTTCATTTTTGGCTCTATTTTGTAATCTATAAATATAGATGGTCTCCATGTAACTTTATCTTCATTTTTGGCTTTTTCAGTACTTGGTGTGGACAAGACAAAAAAAGTTGATGGAATCTTTAACACATTTTAGTGTTCCTTTTTCCTTGTATAGTTAAAAAAATGCTTTAGTGGAAAACTATAATTTTGGTTAACCAGTCACACTTGGTCTCTGTCTGTCAGGTATCCCTTTTATTTTTATTTAAAAATTATAATTTATATTAAATTTTATTTTTTTATTTTTTTTTAAAAATATTTAATAAATTATTAGATAGAGACAAAATTAATACATGCCAGTAAATTAAAAGCTCCTTTTACTTCTCTCTCTCTGTCTCTATATATATATATATATATATAGAATTAGGCTAGAATTATATATAGTCCGGCTACTAAACTTATAGTACTAAACATTTGGTACTATCAAATTTTCTACTTTTAGATCAATTTTTTTAATTATTTTTATCCGTTAGATTTTACTGTTTTCCCAACCACCCATTAAACCAAGGGGCCAACTATTATCTCAACCACACATCTTTTAATTCAACGGTTAAAAACTTAATAGCACTAATAACTTAATATTATTAATAGTATTCCAGCATATATATATATATATATATATATATATATATATATATATGCTGGAATATTATTAATAGTACCAAGTTATTGATACTATTAAGTTTTTAATTTTTGGATTAAAAAATATATTGTTGAGATGATAGTGGTCCCTTAGATTTAATAGGTGGTTGAAAAAATATATAGTAAAATATAACGGATAAAAATGATCAAAGAAGTTGGTCTAAGGGTAGAAAATTTAATAGCACTAATAACTTAGTACTATTAATAATATTCCAGCATATATATATATATATATATATATATATATATATATATAAAGGGAAACTCTAAATGTACATCCGTAAGAGATGTATATCTCACAATTCCATCCATCTAAAGATAAGGACATGATGAGAAATCATTTGATGTGACCCTTAAAAAATATCGTCACCTTTGAAGAAGGGGAAATGTAGGAGGTATATATATAGCATTCCTCATATATAAATATCAAAAGGATTGATTGAAAACGATTGGGGCGCTCTAATTGCGTGGTCCCTGTGCACGTTTAGACCGGACCGAGTGAAGGCGCTAGTGAACCTGAGCGTGGCGCACATGCCTCGCAACCCCACCGTGAGCCCGGTCCACCATTTCAGGCACCTCTATGGGGATAAATACTACATATGCCGTTTCCAGGTTTAATTATCTCTACTGTGTATATTTTCACTGCCAGTTCTCATTATTTGCCCAAAAAAAAAAAAAAAAAAAAATTCCCACGTCTAGGGATGTCAATAGGCAAGATACCCGAAATTTTATCCGAATCCGAATCCGAACGGGATGAATTTATCCGATGTTAAACGGATATGGATTCGAATATGGATATAAAAAATGAAAATCTATATCCAAATTTTGATTGTACCCGATCCGAATCCGAATCCGATCCGTAACCGAATTGATTTTACGTTATATAATATATGTGTATATAAATATTTAATATTATATTTAAATTTATATTTTATAATTTTAAATTTAATATAATATATTTTGAAATATTGTAAAATAAAAAGAAAAAATTTTATTTCGGATTTGGACTTTCGGTTCGGGTTCGGATTCGGATCTTGAATTTTTGGTCGGGTTCGGATTTAGATATGAATTTTTAAAATCCGTCGGATTCGGGTTCGGATCCGGATTTGGTAGTCGGGTTCGGATTCGGATTTTTAAAAATCCGCTCCGAATTCGATCCGTTGACATTCCTACCTACATCAGATAGTTAATATATATATATATATATATATATATATATATATATATATATATATATATATATATATATATATATATATATATATATATATATATATATTTTGCTAACCCAAATGAAAAAAAAAATTCTAATTAATTTTTTAATTTTTTTTCAAATTTTTTTTCTGCAGTAACTAAACCGAAAATCTAACTTGCTGTTCACGAACCGGCTAGTATTCGGACTCGTTAATAAACATATCGAAGACGAGATAAATTTTTTATTTTAATATTTTAACGAGCCAGCTCGTATTCGATTTATTTAATTAAATAAAAATTGAATGATGGAACATAAGCCTGCTCATTTCCAAACCCTAAATTACAATATATTTACTACTACAACCAAATTTTTTTTATTTTATAATAATACAAATTCCAATAAATTTTTTTTTTATTAAATTGATAAGATAGTTTTAGAATAGACAATTACAGGAGAAAAAGGCACCAATATATATCAAAGTACAAACAAAACATTTAATTATATAATTTTTGATTTAGGTATATGTCCAAAAAAGAAGATGTAGACATGGACATCAAACATATGTTTCTAGGTGACCAATTATTTAGTACAAAATTTGTAATATTTTAAAAATATTTTATATTTTATATTCAAAATAATAGATTTGTTATTAATTTACTAAGTCATTTTAGTTGAAAAATTATTAAGCACCAATAACTTGTTACTTAATAATACCAATAATTTAATATTATTAATAGTATATATATATATATATATATATATATATATATATATATATATATATATATATATATATATATATATATATATATATATATATATATATATATATATATATATATATATATATATATATATATATATATATATATATATATATATACTGAGCTAAGCTAGAATGATATTGGTAGTAAACGAATTTTGTTGTCATCTATTTATTTTCGATGATGGAACTTTCAAAACGACGATCGATCAAAACTATTTAAACTATTAAAAAATTAAATTTCATACTTTTTGATATTTTTTTTTCTTTTTCATCGAGTAGATATAAAAATGAATGATTTCAAAAAATAATAACAGGGGTCTTGTAATTAAGATCGAGAACATAAATCTTATTTTAAATAGTTTAAAAAATTTTCTAACTAAAATTTAATTAATTTAAATTTTTTTACACCGTTAAACAAGTAAAAGGCTTATATCTATTATTAAAATTATAAATTTTACAATTCTATGATCATTAGCTCAATGATGTCGAAATAATTTGAAAATTAATTTTTAAATACTTTCAGTAGTTTAAATCACGTTCAATGGTACATATCGTCGATTTACAAACTTCATAATAAAAAATAATTAGGTGACAACGAAATTCATTTACTACTGACAGAATTTCAGCTCAACACTCTCTCTCTCTCTCTCTCTCAATGTAATTGGGATACGATTAAAATGAAGGAAAATACTTCTTGTACATCCGAAATCAGATGTACATCTTACACCCACCCATTCTGGGATTGGATGAAGTGACCAGTAGAAAAATTTCCGTCCGCCTGTATATCGTACACCCGATTTCAAGTGTACGGATAGCATTGTTCATAAAGGAAAATAATTCTTTTTTTTTTGAGAAAAAGGTAGCAAGCTACCCGCTTCATTCAATACGAGTATGAATTAGATAACAAGAGTGAGACAGTAAGGTCTCCACAGAAGGGTTGAAAAAAAAAAAAAAAAAAAAAAAACACACTAGTGCAAGTATATTCTGACGCTATAATATGTCCGCTCACTGCGCAAGCACACTTCCAACCCAAGTAACAGCATGAAGGGGGTCGGATTCGGTCAACTGAAAAATAATTTTGTTCATAATTTTTCACAGTACCCACCAGTTAGCCCCCAGGAAGGTGAGGACATTAGCAGTCTCCACCAGACTTTCTACTCCCAACCACTCCTCTCACAACTCTCTGATAATGGCCCCTAGCTCCCCGAAGCCGTCGCCCTCTTCTCCCATCCCGATCACGAAACGTGAGAACGCACACCTCAAGAAAAGGTGGTCGGTCGTCTCAAAACACAACACATAGAGCACACAGAAATTATTACCGGACCAACCCTCCTTGTACACTCCAAATGAATGTGTGCACTTTTTTATAATTAAAAATGAATGTGTGCACTTTTTCATAAAAGCACAGAAATTTATTTAAATCCTCAAAAGTTCCCTTCCCTTTTATAAAGTGATTAGAGGGTGTTTAGTTTGCAAGAAAAAAAAATAAAATCAGAATATAGTTTTGTGACTGAAAAAATATGTATTTTTTTAATTTGGTTCTAAAAAAATTATTATTATTATTTTTTCATATTTTATGAAAAAAAATCTCTTTTAAGTTTTTTAGAATTTTAATCACGAAAACGAGAATTATCGAAAGGATATTTTTAATAAAAAATAATTTTTTACAATTTTTTTTTTTTTAAGCTACAATAATCTCCTTTCCATAATTCGAAGTCATATTCTAGCAACCAAAAATAGAAACTTTATTAATTAAAGCTTTAAATTTAATATTTTAATTATATCCTTTAGGTTTAATGTAATTTTAAATTAAAATAACTAGAATATAATCCTAATTTAAAAAGATAAGGGATTTTATAAACTAAAAGTAAAATTATACTTATCTAAACTACTAGGAACAATTTTGTGTCAACTATCCAATATTTTAAAATTTGGATTTAACTATTCAATATTTTAATTTATTTGATTTAAATCAGTTAATAATATTTTAATTTTAAAATTTGAGTGTATTATTATATATCTCTACTAGTTTATATACTTCATATAATTCTCATAATTATAAATTTATTTAAAAAATAGTTAGTTTAGATTTAAAGTTAAAATAATATCGACCGACTCAAATTGAAAGGTAAATTGAAAGATTTGATAGTAAAATCAAAATTTTTGAGTTCAACTAAATTTTTTAATTTTTTTACTTAATTAATAAAAATAAAAAGGGCACTTTTTGTACTTAACAAAAATAAAAAGGGCAGTTGCTTATTATACCTAAAAAGTTCTCGACTTTCTCAGTTGCCCCCCTCTTTGAAACTAATAATAAAAATGTTCGTTTAGAAATAACTGTTGTTTCTGTAAAATTATTATTTTGTCCTTTTAAATATATTTGTTTACGGTTATTATTTTTTTTTTTAATTAAAAGCATAAGAAGTATTTTAATTTTTTACATTTTCAAAAATACTCTTCTACTGTCACTAACTTTTCTGATTTGCCCTCAAATTAGGAACAAAATAGATATTTTAATTTTTTTTTTTGGTAAAAACTTTAATCCGGGATTAACCGAAGATAACTTAATGAATATCAGAAGCGAAGGTATTTTTAAATAACAAAAAAATATATAAAAAGTATATTTGAAATAAAAAAAAAAAAAGTAAAGATAAATGTACACCCCTTGGGGGTGTACATCATACACCCCCACCCATCTAAGGGTGGGGGTGTATTTTAGGGGTCACATGAGGTGACCCCTCATCACACCCCCACCCTAGATGGGTGGGGGTGTGAGATGTACACCCCTTAGGGGGTGTACATGTAGTATTTTTCAAAGATAAATAAGATATATTTTGAAGTGTTGAGAGAAATATATTCCAAAATTTAAAAAGACTCCCTCTATTTCAAAATGGGCTATTTCAAAACGTGCTATAGCTGTGGGCTTACCTTGCATTTTTATCTAATCCAATAAAAAAATAATAATACTATCCGTACATCTTATTTGGGATGCACAATACACACTCCACCCATTCCAGGATGGAGAATTTGAAGTGATGTAAAATTCAATGTATATCTGATTTGAAATTATAAGAATTATTTTTTATATAAAAAAAAAGAGTAGTGCTATTCGCATATCTAAAAATGGATGTACAATGTATATCCGATTCATCTCAGATGGAAACTTATTTACCGATCATTTCGAAGTGATTGATAAAATTTATCTTATTCTAAAATAGATAAAATATGCATCGTACATCCTATTTAGAATGTATAAATAATATTTTTTAATAATATCAACCGTCTTTAGTGCAAGTGACAAAAGACTTGGTGGTTGATACTCGAGACCTGAGTTCGAAGCCTTAATTGCTTCACATTTCCAGCTAAGTTTATTTTAAAAATAAACGAAGCGGGTAACATACTACGTTTCTCTTAAAAATAATAATAATAATAATAATAATATTTTTTAATAAAAAAAAAAAAGAAAAAGAGAGTTTTGCTTATAACACTGCACCTTCCAGGAAATAAATATCAACATGCACCACAAACAAACACACACACACACACACATTTTGAAACCACACAGAGTTGTATTGTATTGAGAGACACACAAAATCACACTACTAAAGAGAAAGGGAGATCGAGGAGATCAAGGATCCACAGATACATGGAGGGGATCGTGCATCGGACGGTCGAGATCAACGGGATCACCATGCACGTCGCTGAGAAAGGCCCCGTCGACGGGGCGGCCCCGGCGACGACGGGGATACTACTCCTGCATGGGTTTCCAGAGCTCTGGTACTCGTGGCGGTATCAGATTATCGGGCTCGCTGCCCGCGGGTATCGGGCCATAGCGCCCGACCTCCGCGGGTACGGCGACACGTCGGCCCCGCCGTCGACAAACTCCTACACCATTTTCCACATCGTCGGCGACATCGTCGCTCTCCTCGACGCCCTTGAACTCCCTCAGGTGCCTTTTCCTTTCTAAAAAATTTCATTATAAGAACACTTTTCGATCATATTTTTAATTATTAGGTATATAATTTCTCGAAACGTTTACTTAAAAAAAAATTATAATATTTTAAAATATTATAATATATTTTATCTATATATTTTTTATTTTTTAATGATTAAATTACAGAAAATTTTTTTGTAATATCCCGCTTTTTCCTTTTGTCGTCCTGTTTTTTAAAAGCCTATATTTTACTCACTCGTAATTATCGAAATATGCATTTACCCCCGCCGTCACCATTACGTGAGTGAACCGTCAATTTTTTAAAAAATATTATTGGATATACCCAAAATACCCTTCAAGAATGGCAGAAAATAAATTAAAACAATTCTTTCTCCAATATAAGGTAAGGACATTTTCGTCAATTACCTCATCCGTTAACCCCGTTGCCTCTAAAGATAATTCGGTAATTACGAGAGGGCAATGTAAACTTTTAAAAGATAGAAACAAAATAAAAAAGCGATTTTCTATAATTTAAATTTTTTTAATATCGTTAATTATGATAGTGATTTGTATTTATTTTTTTTATTTTTTTTTTCTTCTTTCGTCCTTTCTATATTTTATCATTTTCGGGGAGTTATTGTTGAGATTGCCTCCAGCAAAGTGGCGACCACTGACAGAAAGAGACTTCCATCCAATCTGAGTAGGATCTAAATGGATGGGGATATTCAAAATTTTATCTAATCCGAATTCAAATCAAATGAATTTATTCGATGTTAAATAAATATTAATTCGGATATAAATATAAAAAATAAAAATTCGACGGATATGAATTTGAATATGAATTTTGATTGTATTCGATCCGAAACCGAATCCGACCCGAACTCGAATTGATTTTACATTATATAATATATGTGTATTTAAATTTTCGGGTTGGTTCCGGTTTGGATTTTAAATTTTTGGTCGGATTCTAATTTGGATATGAATTTTGAAAATCCATCGGATTCGGATTTGGTAGTCGGTTCGAGTTTGGATTTGGATTTTTGAAAATTCGCTCCGAATCCGGCCCGTTGACATCTCTAAATCTGGGTGTGACAAAAATGAAACGCGACATATTATTATTATTATTATTATTATTATTATTAAATTTTTTTAAGTATAAAATTATTATTATTTTTTTTCTTAAAAATATAGTCAATATTAAAAATTTCATAAAGATCAATATAAATATATCGAATAAAAAATATATTTATATAAATTTTAATTTTATATATTTAATTCTTCAAATTTTTTAAATTATTCTAGATAAATTTATCTTTTTATTATACTTTTAGATATTAGATATATACTATTTTTTAACAAACTTTTAAAAAAACATATTTATAAAAATAAAATTAATATTTTATTTATATTTTGTTAAAAAAATAGATAATAAACTAACGATAATAAATTAGAAGCATATATATATATATATATATATATATATATATATATATATATATATATATATATATATATATATATATATATATATAATTTAAAATTTTAAAAAACTAAATATAAAAAATTAAAATTTAAAAATATATCTTCTATTTAATATATTTAGAATAAAATAAACCCTTAAAATTAATAATTATCATATAACTAATTTCGAGGGATTCTATATTAAAGTACTACACTAAATGACAATTGCGAGGCTATTTTCATCCATTCACATGTCCCATCAAGCATCTTTTTATTTTATTTTATTTGTTTTTTATTTTTTTATTTTTACTCAATAATTTAATTTTATTCCAGTGTGATGGGACTACTAAATATATATTTTTTGAACTTAACTTCACAGAACGCATGTTTTGATAGATCAGTTCTATTTTATTTCGGTGTTATAGTCTAATTTTAAAATATTCGAATTAATGATTAATATTATTAAATCTGATATAAAATATATCAAAATTTAAAAAATAAAATTATATATTTGTATAATATAATTTATTTTATAATTAAATAGTTTTAAAATTGTTAATTTTTAAATAAACTATTATGACGAATTTATAGTTTAATGATATAGAAAAATATATATTTATTTAAATTTTAATAAAAAATATTTTAAACTATTTAAATTAAGGCCAGCATTCTTAATCTTGAATTTTAAAATTTTACTTTCAAATTTTTAAAATTATTCAATTTTATCGTTCATTTTGATATGATCTACTTACTAAATAAATAATATCTAAAAAAAATTTATAATTTTATTCCAGAAGACTTCATATGCCCTAAATCATATTTAACAGTATGAAATATTGATTTGAACACTCTAAAATTAAAAATGAGATTATAACTTCGGTACTATATATATATATATATATATATATATATATATATATATATATATATATATATATATATATATATATATATATATATATATATATATAAAATAACCAGCTAGCTAGCTTCGATAGCACTAAGTCATTGGTGCTATAAATTTTTTAGCTATTAGATTAAAAAATGTGCGGGATGATAGTAGCACCAAGCCATTGGTGCTACCAATTTTATGGCCATTGGATTAAGAGAAGTGATGCTAGAATGATAGTGGTTCTCTAAGATTTACTGATCGAGTGGTTGGTTAAATAGTAAAAATTTTAGGGGACCACTATAATTCGAACCGCACATCCTTTCATTCAAAGATTGGAAACTTGACAGCACAAATTGTTTGGTGCTATCGATACAATTCTCTCTCTCTCTCTCTCTCTCTTTCTCTCTCTCTCTCTCTCTCTCTATATATATATATATATATATATATATATATATATAGAGTCCGGCTACTATACTCTTATGAGTAAAATTTTTTTGTACTAAAAAATTTTTATCCCTTGGATGAAGGAATGTGCGGTTAGAATTATAATAGTTCCTAAGATTTTTACTATTTCCCCAACAATCTAGAAAACCCTAGGGGGACCACTATCATCCTAACCGCACATTCCTTCATCCAAGGGTGAAAAAGTTATGAGTACAAATGAATTTATACTCATAAGAGTATAGTAGCCCTACGCTATATATATATATATATATATATATATATATATATATATATATATATATATATATATATATATATATATATAGAATTAGGCTAGCTATCGATAACACTAAGTCATTGGTGCTATCAAGTTTTTAGCCTTTGGATTAAAAAATGTGTGGTTAAGATGATAGTGGTCCCCTAGGGTTTACTTGGTGGTTGGTTGAATAGTAAAAATCTTAAGGAACCACTATAATCCCAACCGCATATCTTTTCATCCAACGGCAGAAAACTTGATAGCATCAATTGCTTGGTGCTATCGATAGTATTTTAGTCGGACTATATATATATATATATATATATATATATATATATATATATATATATATATATATATATATATATATATATAGGCTGGAATACTATTAATAGTACCGAGTCATTGGTGCTATTAAGTTTTTAACCCTTGGGTTTAATAGATAGTTGGAAAATAGTAAAATCTAACGGATGAAAATGATCAAAGTAGTTGATCTAAGGGTAGAAAACCTGATAGCACCAATAACTTGGTACTATTAATAACATAGTAGCCGAACTATATATATATATATATATATATATATATATATATATATATATAGCACTAATTATTTGGTGCTATCAAATTTTTTATCCTTAGATTAACTCATTTTATCATTTTTATTCGTTAGATTTTACTATTTCTCCAATCACCTATTAAACCCAAGGAACTCACTATCATCTCCACCACACATTTTTTAATCAAAAATTAAAAATTTAATAGCACCAATGACTTGGTCTTATTAATAGTATTTTAGTCTAACTATATATGTACATGTATATAAATCAATTTAATATTTAATATTAAAAATAGGGAGTTTTTGTTTATTTATCTTTTACAATTATTCAAAAATTTTAAATTTACTTTTCTAAAATCTAATTTCATTAATAAAAATTCTAGGAAAAAAAAAATTGAAAATATTTGAAACTTCTTTCTAAAATTAATAAATGCATATTTTGGTTCTTTAGGGGTAAATATGATATTTTTTAAGTTTCTAAGGATATATTCGATATTATTCCTAAATCATTATTATTGTGGATATATATATATATATATATATATATATATATATATGTTAGGTTTTTGTGGTGGGGCACGATTGGGGCGCTCTAATTGCGTGGTACCTGTGCACGTTTAGACCGGACCGAGTGAAGGCGCTAGTGAACCTGGGCGTGGCGCACATGCCTCGCAACCCCACCATGAGCCCGGTCCACCATTTCAGGCAATTCTATGGGGACAAATACTACATATGCCGTTTCCAGGTTTAATTATCTCAACTGTGTGTATTTTCACTCCCAGTTCTCATTATTCGCCCCCCAAAAAACAATAAAATAAAATAAAATAAATAGTCCCACATCATATAGTTAAGAATATGGAAAATGCTATGTGTACACCCCTTTCGGGGTGTACATCATACACCCCATCCATCTAAGGGTGGGGGTGTGATGATGGGTCATTTGATGTGACCTGCAAAAAATATCGCCACCATTAAAATGGTGGAGGTGTATGATATACACCCCTTCGGGGTGTACATGTAGCATTGCTCTAAGAATATATATATATATATATATATAGCTAGTCTGGAATACTATTAATAATACCAAGTCATTGAAAGAGATAATTAAACCTGTGGATGAGATGATTGAAAGAGATAATTGAAAGAGATAATTAAACTTGTGGATGAGATAATTAAAGAGATACTGGTGCTATTAAGTTTTTAACCCTTAGATTAAAAAATATATGGTTGAGATGATAGTGAGCTCCTTGGGTTTAATAGGTGGTTGGAAAATAGTAAAGCCTAACCGGTGAAAATGATCAAAGGGTAGAAAACTTGATAGCACTAATAACTTAGTACTATTAATAGTATAGTAGCCGAACTCTATATATATATATAGAGAGAGAGAGAGAGTGTGTGTGTGTGTGTTCGGTTACTATACTATGGATAGTACAAAACATTTGATGCTATTAAGTTTTCTACTCTTAGATCAATCTCTTTAATTATTTTTATCCGTTAGATTTTACTATTTTTCCAATCATCCATTAAATCCAAGGGACCCACTATCATCTCAATCACACATTTTTAATTTAACGGTTAAAAACTTAATAACACTAATAATTTGGTACTATTAATAGTATTCCAGTCTAGCGCTCTCTCTATCTCTCTCTCTCTCTCTCTATATATATATATATATATATATATATATATATATTTGCCAATCCAAATAAAAAAAAAAGAAAAAAATTAATTAATTATTATTTTAAATTTTTGGACAGTAGCAAAATCGACAATCGAATTTGCTGCTTAACTTGTTGTTTCACGAGCCGGCTCGTGTTCGGACTTGTTAACAAACATATTGAATAAGAGATAAATTTTATATTTTAATATTTTAACGAATTAGCATGTATTCAATTCATTTAATTAAATAAAAATTGAACGATGGAACATAAGCCGGTCTGATCTCGTTAATGTTTTGCTCATTCCAAGCCCTAAATTATAAAATATTTACTACTACAACCAAATAGCTTTTATTTTATATTAATAGGACAGATTCTAATAATTTTTATTTATTTATTTATTGAATTGATAAGATAATTTTGAAAGAGACAATTCATGTTGAGATGAGAAAAAGGGCATCAATGTCAAAGTACAAACAAGGCATTTAATTATATAATAATTTTGGGTTTAGCTGTATGTCCAAAAAGGAATATGTAGACATGGACATCAAACATTGATTTGTTTAATTGAGCTTTTTCCTAATTTAAATAATTGGTAAGTGGTTATTATATTTTATATATTTCTGGGTGACCAATTATTCAGTACAAAATTTATAATATTTTAAAAATATTTTATATTTTATATTCAAAATAAGAGATTTGTTTTAGTTGAAAAGTTATTAAGTGCACTAGTATATTTATATTAATAAACTATAAAAATATCTTTTACATTTATCTAATATAATATAAGTTGAAAGATAATAATTTAAATATTTTAATAAAAAATATAAAAATTTATAAAAAACTTATAAATTAATTTTGAATTAAATAATTGCTAAAGTTAAATAATGTTTATATTATTATTGGAAGGGTCGAAAGATTAGGAGTCAAGTAAGATATATTTTGGATCCTCGCAAACCTAAAAATATTAATAATAAAATATTTTGGTTCTTTACAAATAAAAAATATAGTAATAAATTAATTCCGTGGCTGAGTACATATTCAATCAATATTTATTATAATAAAATTATATTATAACAACACTTTTAAGTATTTTTAAAATTTGAAAAAAATACCGCTGATAAAAATACCGACACTTATTATTAGTGCCGCTATATATGCAGTCGCTAGGGTGTATAGCTACACTTTATTGTAATATATCTCAAATATGTATTACTATAATTTAATTTTGAATATAGATGAAATATAAATAGGACACTTGCACAAAAATATTACAAAAATGTGTTTTTATAATTTAATTTTATTGTAGTGATCATTATAATTGATTAATATTAATTAAGATCAAATTATAATTGTATCAAATCAAAAGACAGTAATCCACTATCAAATAATGAAGATATTAATTTAGTTTACAAAATTCATAATTCAGCTGAAAAATTACTTAGAATCAAAAGGGACCAAAAATTGATATAAGCAACTAAAATAAAAATATCTACCATTTACAAATAAATATTTGAATAATAACTTTATACTTGATGTTGGTTTAGTATTAAAAAGCTAATAGGCTAGAGAATATACTTTTAGTAATTAAATCTATTAGCAAAATGATAAAGTGATAAAGTGAAATAAAAATTTTAAAAAATATGTAAAATTTGGTAATTTCTCCCACCAATTTGCATGGAAACATTTGCTAGCTTATTTATTCTTTACTAGTATTAAATTTTTTTAAATTTATTTTTAAATTGTCAAAATACTCTTCTAAAATTCAATGTTATTAGTAAACCCTAAAGAAATTTAAAATATTTGATTTTTTTTTTTTCATTAACAAGAGTATTTTTATCTTTCATAATAAATGTTTTGAAGGACATATTAAATATTATTCCATTCATGTAAATTGTATAGACAACATGGTTATGTATCACGGATATTTCTACAAAGTTTGCGTGTTCGTGTCGGACACTCGTGCGTTCGTGTTGGACTCGTATCCGATGTGAACACTTTTTAAACGCGCGTTCAATACCGATCCATAGCGCATTCAATTAAAATGGTATATATAATTTTTTTTTTTTTTTATGCATATATTATCACTACAATAAAATTAGGCTATAGCGACACTTTTAAGTGTTTCTAAAATAAAAAAAAAGTGTCGCTGACAAAAATACCGACACTTATTGTAAGTGTTGCTATATGTGCCGTCGCTAGAGTGTATAGCGACACATTTTTATAATGTGTCCCAAAAATATGTCGTTATAGGGACACATGTTTGTGACACTTTTGTATAAGTGTCCTATCTATATTTCATCTATATCCAAAATTAGGTTATAGGGACACATTTTTGGGACACATTACAAAAATGTGTCGCTATACACTCTAACGACGGCACATATAGCAACACTTACAATAAGTGTCGGTATTTTTATTAGCGATAAATTTTTTAGATTTTAGAAATACTTAAAAGTGTCGCTATAGTCTAATTTTGTTGTAGTGGGATCATAAATATTTTAACTTTTTGATGAGTGTATATACATTTTTTTTAGACAATATAAATAAATTATGTATGATAAATTTTTTTCCTAAAAAGTAATATGAACTATCAATAAAATTTTTTATAAATTTCCATTCGTATGAGAAATATAACAATAATTTATCAAATTTATATTTTATATATAATAATTATATTTTATTATTTATATTCATGTCGTATCCTGTATTTTAATTTCTTAAAAATTATCGAATCATCGTGTTCAATTCGAATCATGTTGTGCTCCGTGTCAATGTCCATGACACTTAACATCCTAGACGGTCCCGTTACTTAGCAGGACGGTCCCGTTACTTAGCCCAATCGAGCCTCCGCCTCGTAAGCCCTCTATCGTTTATTGGGCGATATATATATATATATTTTTTATTTGAATCGAGAATGAGACTTTGATAAAAACATAAGTTTTTCATTTACAGGAATATGTAAGCACTCTTTCAAGCAGAAAATATAGAGCATTCTCTCAAGTGTAACAAATTGATATAACAATGTGTTACATTTCACAATGTGAGGTGTTTATGTAGGAGCCAGGAGTTGCAGAAGCCGAATTCGCGGAAGTTGGCGCAAAGAATGTCCTTAAAAAGATCTTGACGATGCGCGATCCCAATCCACCTTCTCTAACGCAAAAAGAGTGGGGTTCTACCGACGAAGAGATTGCGTTACCTTCTTGGCTCTCGGAGGAGGATCTTGACTACTACACAACCATGTTCGAGAAAACCGGCTTTACCGGTGGGCTGAACTACTATAGGTGCCTGAATCTGTAAGTTTGTTGTAACACTTAACTACGCTGTGAAGCATGTGATGCCTAGAGTTGGCAATTCAGCTCGTTGTTTGCAAGTCAGCTTATGTTCGGCGTAAAATAGACTCGACGTTGACCGCTCATTTAATAAATGAGCCGAACACGGGTTGGAATCTACTCACTTATATTATCTTTGCTCTATGATGCTTACAGCTGGCAATCTATCTCGCTATTTGTGAGTTAGATCGTGGTTAGCTCGAAATGAGCCTGACATTGATTGCTTGTTTAATAAACTAGCCGAATACGAGTTGAATTTTTTAATTTGAAATCGTAATGAGCCAAACATGAGCTAGATTCTGCTCCCTTGTGTTCGGCTCGATATATATAGCTTGAATATATTAGGGATAGAATGTTATTGATAGTATTGAAATAGTGTTTATTACCAACTATTTTACCATTAGATGCTTAGGATTTATTGGGGATAGGTGGAATAATAATAATCTAATGATAAAAAAATTGATAATAAATATTATTTATATACTAGCTTAACTCTTCCTCTCTCTCCCTCTATACATACACACAAATGTTTACTATTTGAATTTTAGGCCAACTCAAATATAAAGAGATCTATATTTTGTAAATTTTAATTATTAGATTAAGATTCCAATTTTCTAATTTGCTTTTAATTTTTTATCCAGTAATAGAGATGACAATCTAATTTACTGTTTTAACAAGCCAGCTCGTGCTTGGCTCGTTTATTAAACGAGTCGAACAAGAGCTGCCCCCGGCTCGCTTATGTTCGGCTCATTGAAAGCTCTAGTCACATGGAATCTAGCAATTCTTATTTTTTAAACCAATACAAAAAGGTTTAACATTTTGCTTTTACACATATAGAAATGTTTAATTGAATGTTGTATTTATGGTACATATAATTTTCTGAGATATGAGAAGATTTTACTAGGCGAAATTATTGTGTACTCAGTAAATTCTTTACCATTTGCGTTAGAGACGGTCGGTAAGTAATCACAATAATCAACCATAGGAAAAGAGTTATTATTTGATTTATGAGGAATAAGTGTTCAAAATTTATCATTTTGGATATATGAACATCTTTAATGTTATAGAATATATATAATGAGTTACATAGACTTCAATCTTATGGTGTCATATCAAGTTGGACCGCAGGAGAACGGATTGGATGTTATATTTATACGTTTTAAGCAAACTAATTGCATGCTGTTGGAATTAATGGTTAGCACCAACGATCCGACAATAATTTACTATAACAAAATTAGGTTATAGGGACACATCTTTGTGATATTTTTGTGCAAGCGTCCTATCTATATTTCATCTATATTCAAAATTAGATTATACAGATATATTTTTAGGACATATTGTAATAATGTGTCACTATACACCCTAACGACTACACATGCAGCGACACTAATTATAAGTGTCGGTATTTTTGCTAGCGGTATTTTTTTTAAATTTTAAAAATACTTAAAAATATCGCTATAATATAATTTAATTTCAATTTGAGTGAATGTTTTTGGGTGCAGGAACTGGGAGCTGACAGCACCATGGGCAGGGGTAAAAATACAAGTGCCAACAAAGTTCATTGTTGGAGACCTAGATCTCACATACCACTACCCAAACATACAAGATTACATACACAAGGGTGGGTTCAAAAGTGATGTTCCCTTACTTGAGGAAGTAGTTGTTCTGGAGGGAGTTGGGCACTTTACCCAGCAGGAGAGTGCAGAGGAAGTTACTGATCACATCTACAACTTCATCAAGAAGTTCTAAAATGGATAATTTATTAGTGTTCTCTCAAAAGTGCTTCTCCATCATGAATGAATGGTGAGAGATTAATTTGTGTTCTGCATAATCAAACAGCTTTGTGAAAGTATTTGCTGCATGTCTCTGTTTCTTTATAAGAGTTCAATAAAGGCAACTTTGAGAGTTTTACTACCTACTTCTATGAAAGTGAGACTTCAGCTGCTAAATTTTAATTTGTCGTAATTTTTGACTAATATTTTGATTTATTCTGATCAAAGTCCCATGTGAAACTGAATTATTGAACCGAACACACTACAACAAAATTAGATTATAGAAAAATATATTTATGACATTTTTAGCAAGTGTCCTATTTATAGCCCATCTATATACAAAATTAAATTATAGGGACACATTTATGGGACACATTATAATAATACGTCGCTAAACACCCTAGCGACGACACATATAGCGACACTAATGACACGTGTCGATATTTTTTTCATCAGCATTTTTTTTTAGTTTTTAACAACATTTAAAAGTGTCGCTATAACATAGTTTTGTTGTAGTGACAGGAGATGATTAGATTTTAATCAAAATTTAATAATTTATTATATATTAGTCTTATTATTATTATTATTTTTTAAATGTATTAGACTTAGAAAGCAATTAATCAAATAATTAGAGATGCTAATCATTATTTCTTTAGATTTAAAATTTTTAATATAACATATCAGTAGTTGTGACGCTCCAACTTTTCAGGGAGTTATTCATTCTAGAACTACTCTAGTTCTAGCACACTTAACCCTCTTAACCTCTTGGTACTACAACAAAATTAGATTATTGGGATACATTTTTATAACACTTTTATATAAATATCTTATCTATATTTTATTTATATTCAAAATTAAATTATAGGGGCATATTTTGGGAACACATTACAAAAATATATCGCTATACACCCTAGCTAGCGACTGCACATATAGCGACACTAATAATAATTGTCGGTATTTTTGTTAGCGACATTTTTTTCAGATTTTAGAAATACTTAAAAGTATTGCTATAACATAATTTTATTGTAGTGTGGGTTTTATTACCATTCAAAATGTTATAGTCCGGTTAAGAGGTTTCATCCTATTATATCTCATATATAGAATTATTTCAAATTCTGGGAGGTTAAATTTTTTCCCACTTTAAGCCCTGACGTTCTCATCAGGCTCAGGAATAGTCACAAGCATCAGTCGATGTGAGACTCGTCTCGCTGGCCTTAACCGATCTGGTAAGGAGTCACATTCTACCCACAACGATCATCAGCCGGGAAGCCGCGCTCTACCCGTTGTATAATTCAGGCTTAATCGAGACTTATCTTACACTTCCGGCTGGTGATTGACTTTGATACCAACTGTGATGCCCCAACTTCCCAAGGGGTCACACATCCTAAAATGACTCTATTTTTACACGCTTAACCCTCTTAACCTCTTAGGTCTTACTATGAACCAAAATATTATAATTGGATTAAAATATTCCGTCTTATTATATATATATCTCATATATATAGAACTACTCCAAATTTCAGAATGTCACAACAGTTGTCGCGTTGTTAATGACAATATTAATATTTCATTTAGACATTAGTTAGTTGCATATACATTCAACCAACTAAATTATATTATGAAACATGATTATAAAGAACCGATTGATTTTATATATTTTTTTATATAAATTAATATATAATTTAAGATTAAAAATTGAACCATTATAAAATCATACATAAAAAAATTTAATTATAAATATAGAATTCTAAAAATGTGTTGATATATAATTAAGATTTGATCATAAATATAAAATCTTAATAAATAGTTTAGATAATGTGCAAAAAAAAAATTATTATTCAATTTGCGATTCGGTTCGGATAAAATATTATTATTCAAATTATTATTCAATTTGATCATCCTCGAATGGGACCGCGAGTGAGAATTTAAAATATAAAAAAATGTATCTATACTATTAAACAATGATCGAAAGTAAGGTTAATTTTTTTTTTTTTTTGAGAACTTTAGTTTATTGGAAAATCTATTTTAACCTAAACTTCATCTTAAACAAAAGGGCCTTTAATTAGGGCATGTTTAGCCCAGCTTTAATGTTTTGGGCTGTGAAAGCCCGCACATTTCATGATCCGCTGGTTAAATATAAATATATAAAAATATTATTCTTTATCAGTTTAAATTTTTAGAGAATAACAATTGTTTTATATAATTTAATATAGGGGCAATTTTCTATATACCTCTAAAAATTTTTCTGTTTTTAGATTTACCCCTCTTAGAAGGCTAATATTAAAATTACCCTTCTTACGTTTCAACTTCTTTCTAAAATACTCCTGAAGTTAAACTCTGTTAGTGTACCGTTTGGAGCTGCCGTTATCTGTGTGAAATTACTATTTTGCCCTTTCAAATATGCCCTTCTACCATAACCAATTTTTCTTATGTACCCTTAAAATTTTCAATAGTTTTGGTAGATAGGGACAAAATAGGTATATCTGATAGTTTTCAACTCCGATTATTATTTAACTCTAGTTTAACCCTAGTTAACTTAACAAAGGGAAACGATAGGGGTATTTTTAATAACGATGGAACGTATGAAGGGTACATTGGAAAGAAAAAAATAAGAGGGGTAAATCAGATATTTCTTCAGATTTCAGAGGTACACATGCAATTATCTCTTTAATATAATATTAAAATAGGAGATTCTGAATTCGAGTCATAGAAGACTCCTAGTATAATTAATTTTTTTTTCTTTAATTAATTTAAGTCCATGATGCTACGAGCCTATTAAAAAGTCTCAAGTCCAAACATGTGAGGGTGGGCATTACATATAAAAATATAAAAATACCGTTCGCTACTAGTATAAGTTTTTAAGGCCCCGTTTGGTTTAGGTATAAATTTAAGAGGTATAAATTTTTTTATACCTGGGATAGTTTGCTATTCCGGGATAATCAAGTATAAAAGTTAAATTGCGTTTGGTTCAAAAGTTGGTATTCTCTGGAATAAAAAAATTTATGTTTGGTTAAAATTATGGGATAGTGGAGAATAGTAGAAAGGAAAATGCTATGTGTACACCCCTTTCGGGGTGTACATCATACACCCCACCCATCTAAGGGTGGGGGTGTGATGATGGGTCACTTGATGTGACCCGTAAAAGATATCGCCACCATTAAAATGGTGGAGGTGTATGATGTACACCCCTTCGGGGTGTACATGTAGCATTGCTCTAGTAGAAAAGGATGATAGATTTTTTATCAAAATATCAATTTTACCCTTATCTTATATATATATAAATTAATTTTAATTATTATAAATTAATTAAAATAACAATTTAATTGTTAATAAATTTTATCTTATCTAAATAAAATATTTTTTTATATTTTATAGTATATTTTAGTAAATAATAATTAGTAAACAAAATTATTAAACATAATTAGTAAATAAAATATAAACTAATTTTTTATATTTTATAGCATATTTTATTAAATAAAATTAGTAAACATAATTAGTAAATAGTATATTTTAGTAAATATAGTCTAGGCTAAGCTAAAGCAAAAAAAAAAAAAAAAAAAAAAAAATTCCATTCATTGCCCCTAGGTATAAACCTTATTCCAGAAAGGAGGTGGAATAGAAAATAGCAGGTTATTCCAGAATAACCCGTTAAGTTGATAATATTTTAAAATTTTATCTCTATGCTTTTTTTTCCTCTTGTTTGGCAAGAATTGAAGGATAAAAGGAGTTATTTCCTCTTTATCCCCCAACCAAACAGGACCTTAGAGAATAACGGTTGTTTCGTATAATTTAACTCTGCAGTGCACATCGTGTGATCGCACGGCCGGGCTAGCAGCAACTGTAATACCAAACAAGCATTTTGCTAAGCTTTAAATCACACACATCTACTTTGAGTTGCTTGCGAATCGAATTTTTCAGTTTGAAAAAATCCACAACGGACCCAAACCAATTTATTCTCTGAAATGTGCCAAACTAGTTTTGAGAACTCCTACCTTTCTTATGAATTAAGTTCAAAATTGAATTCTTGTGAAAGTTAAGCATAAAAACTTTTGATCATAAATTAAGGTAGAATTTTGAAAAGTGTGTTGATATATAATCAAGATTTGATCATAAATATATAATTTTAGTAAAATTGAATTCTTGTGAAAGTTAAGCATAAAAACTTTTGATCATAAATTAATGTAGAATTTTGAAAAGTGTGTTGATATATAATCAAGATTTGATCATAAATATATAATTTTAGTATATGGTTTAGATAAAAAGTCTAAGTAGTTTTGGTTTGGCCCAGTTAAGAGAAGTGTTAAAACTGAAGCTGAATTTTAGCTATTTTCAAACCGAATTGAAAATCATATAAACCAAGCCAAATTGTTTTATTTAGTTTGGTTCGTTTTGGATTTCAGATGTTAAATTAAATGAAACAATTATTTATTTCTAAAAGCTTAAATTGTTAGTGAACAATATTGTGGTTGATGATGAAGTGGTTGATGATGAACCTGACTTGGAATCTCCGAAATCATCCGAATATACAAATTCACCGGTAGGGTCGCCAGCGGATTCCGGGCGTCCTAGAAGAGTTATTAGATCTCCTGCGAGGTATAATGACTATATTACTTCATTTATTCATTCTGCAAACCATGTTAGTGCATATGTTGCTTTAGCGGAAGAAGATGAGCCGACTTCGTATAAGGAGGCTTGTGAGTCGATGGACGCTGGGAAGTGGCAATGCGCGATGGAGGAGGAGATGGAGTCAATTCGAAAGAACAAGACTTGGGAACTTGTTGATTTGCCGAAGGGAAGGAATGCGATTGGATGTCGGTGGGTGTTTAAGGTAAAAAAGGATACATATGGGAATATGGAGAGGTTCAAGGCAAGATTGGTGGTGAAGGGATATGCTCAGAAGCCGAGAATCGATTTCGATGAGATCTTCTCACCGGTGGTTCATCTTACCACTATTCGGGTTGTTTTGGCGATCGCAGCGGTCATGGATTTGGAGCTCGAGCAGATGGATGTAAAAACAACATTCTTGCATGGTGACCTGGAGGAGGAGATATATATGTCGCAACCGGAAGGCTTTGTCGAAAAAGGCAAGGAGTATTTGGTTTGTCGGTTGAACAAATTGTTGTATGGCTTGAAATAGGCGCCAAGGTGTTGGCACAAACGATTTGATTCCTTCATTATAAGTTTGGGTTTTGATAGGCTTGAAGCGGATCATTGTGCATATTTCTGTGATTATAATGACAGGAGCTTCTGTATTTTGTTATTATATGTCGACGACATGGTGGTCGCCAGAAATAACAAGGACCAGATATCTATCTTGAAGACTCAGTTAGTCGGTGAGTTCGATATGAAGGACTTATGAACTGTGAATCAAATACTCGGGATGAAGGTACTACGGGAGAGAAAGAATAGGAAAGTTTGGCTTTCACAGAAGAGTTATGTGGAGAAGGTTCTGCGGCGCTTCAACTTGCAGAACGCAAAGCCAGTTTCTATCCCGTTTCCTATTCATTTAAAATTGTCGGCCGAGCAATCACCGGGTACGGAAGTAGAAAAGACCGACATAGCTCGGGTACCATATTCATCGGCAGTAGGGAGCCTTATGTTTATATGGTGTGCACGAGACCTGACATTGCTCAAGCAGTGGGAGCAGTGAGTTGGTATATGGCGAATCCAGGTTGTGAACATTGGAATGCAGTGAAGTGGATTCTCAGATATTTGAGAGGTACTGCGGATTTCTCACTCTGTTATGGTTCTGCGGGTTTGGAGTGCGTCGGATATGTGGATGCAGATTTTGCAGGAGATAAAGACAAAAGAAAGTCTACCACAGGTTATGTTTTCTCCATGGGCGGTGGTGCTATTAGCTGGGAGTCGAAGCTTCAGTCAGTAGTCGCTTTGTCGACGACGGAGGCGGAGTACGTAGCAATGACACATGCTTGTAAGGAGGCTATCTGGCTAAAAAGACTTTTAGGAGAATTAAAAGTGAAGCAAGATGTGGCGGGAGTGAATTGTGATAGTCAAAGTGCAATACACTTGGCGAAGAATCCGGTGTTTCACTCTCGGACGAAACACATTGATATTCGTTATCATTTCGTGAGAGATGTGGTGGATGAGGGTTTTATCTCATTGTTGAAAATTCACACAGATGTGAATCCAGCAGATATTTTAACGAAACCGGTGACTCAAGAGAAGTTCAATTGGAGTATGACTTCTCTCGGTCTTGGAGCTACATGAGGAGAGTGGGAATTTGGCAAGATCTTCAATTTTGTGTTTTATGAAATTCGGCACATATTTTTAAGTGGAAGAATTGTTGGATTATATAAAATCATGTTTCGAGTCCATATGGATTTGATCCAATCTTGTTCCTAAAGATTAGAGATGATTTAGGAATATCTTAAAGATAATTCTTAAGAGGATATGGACGACGACTAGAAGTGATTTAAAAACTCGGATGGACAGTGGAGATCGTTTCCTATTAGAATTAGGTTTTTAGAGTTATATTAACTCTTGCGATTCATCTTTTATTTTTTAGAGCTTCATTGAAAAATCCTAATTGAGAGGAAAAACGTGGAGAGCCTCCGTGAGAGAGTTTCTTGTAATCCAATTTTACTCCTTATACTTTTGTGTCGTGGATTAATCGAATAACGCATTGAGGTGGTCTTGTCCGTGGACGTAGGTTGACACATTGTTGGCCAAACCACGTAATTCTTGTGTCGTTGCATTTCCTTATTTGTTTTATTTCTTTACTTATTCTCGTGCTTGTTTTCTACAATTTTTTTTCGCCTACTTTCATCTACGCTCGTGTGCTGTGTGGGTTGAGGTGTGCTCGATAACTCCACGGCCGATCTCCCTTCAGAGATTATTACCGGACCAACCCCTCCTTGTACACTCCAAATGAATGTGTGCACTTTTTTATAAACAAAAATGAATGTGTGCACTTTTTCATAAAAGCACAGAAATTTATTTAAATCCTCAAAAGTTCCCTTCCCTTTTATAAAGTGATTAGAGGGTGTTTAGTTTGCAAGAAAAAAAAAAAAAAATCAGAATATAGTTTTGTGACTGAAAAAATATGTATTTTTTAAATTTGGTTCTAAAAAAATTCTTATTATTATTTTTTCATATTTTATAAAAAATAATCTCTTTTAAGTTCTTTAGAATTTTAATCACGAAAACGAGAATTATCGAAAGGATATTTTTAATAAAAAATATTTTTTTACAATTATTTTTTTTTATTTTTAAGCTACAATAATCTCCTTTCCATAATTCGAAGTCATATTCTAGCAACCAAAAATAGAAACTTTATTAATTAAAGCTTTAAATTTAATATTTTAATTATATCCTTTAGATTTAATGTAATTTTAAATTAAAATAACTAGAATATAATCCAAATTTAAAAAGATAAGGGATTTTATAAAATAAAAGTAAAATTATACTTATCTAAACTACTAGGAACAATTTTGTGTCAACTATCCAATATTTTAAAATTTTGATTTAACTATTCAATATTTTAATTTATTTGATTTAAATCAGTTAATAATATTTTAATTTTAAAATTTGAGTGCATTATTATATATCTCTACTAGTTTATATACTTCATATAATTCTCATAATTATAAATTTATTAAAAAATAATTAATTTAGATTTAAAGTTAAAATAATATCGACCGACTCAAATTGAAAGATAAATTGAAAAATTTGATAGTAAAATTAAAATTTTGAAAGGGTGAATAGCAAACTCGAAATGTTCTAGATTTTAACTAAATTTTTTAACTTTTTTACTTGATTAATAAAAATAGAAAGGGCACTTTTTGTACTTAACAAAAATAAAAAGGGCACTTTTTGTACTTAACAAAAATAAAGAGCAATGCTACATGTACACCCCGAAGGGGTGTACATCATACATCTCCACCATTTTAATGGTGGCGATATTTCTTACGGGTCACATCAAGTGACCCATCATCAAACCCCCATCCTTAGATGGGTGGGGGTGTGAGATGTACACCCCTTACGGGTGTACACATAGCATTTTCCTAATACAAGAGCAATGCTACATGTACACCCCGAAGGGGTGTACATCATACATCTCCACCATTTTAATGATGGCGATATTTCTTACGGGTCACATCAAGTGACCCATCATCAAACCCCCATCCTTAGATGGGTGGGGGTGTGAGATGTACACCCCTTACGGGTGTACACATAGCATTTTCCTAATACAAGAGCAATGCTACATGTACACCCCGAAGGGGTGTACATCATACATCTCCACCATTTTAATGGTGGCGATATTTCTTACGGGTCACATCAAGTGACCCATCATCAAACCTCCATCCTTAGATGGGTGGGGGTGTGAGATGTACACCCCTTACGAGTGTACACATAGCATTTTCCTAATACAAATATTCGTTTAGAAATAACCGTTGTTTCTGTAAAATTATTATTTTATCCTTTTAAATATATTATTTTACGGTCATTAATTTTTTTTTTTTTAAATTAAAGGCATAAGAAGTATTTTAATTTTTTACATTTCCAAATATACTCTTCTACTGTCACTAATTTTTCTGATTTGCCCTCAAATTAGGAACAAAATAGATATTTTAATTTTTTTTTTTGGTAAAAACTTTAATCCGGGATTAACCGCAGATAACTTAATGAATACCAGAAGCATAGGTTTTTTTTTTTTTTTTTTTTTGAGACAAAGACAGTATACTGCCGCTTCATTCATTAGAAGGATGAATTTGACTACACGGGTAAGCAGATGTATTTTTAAATAACAAAAAAATATATAAAAAATATATTTGAAATAAAAAAAAAGTAAAGATAAATAAGATATATTTTGAAGTGTTGAAAGGAATATATCCCAAAATTTAAAAAGACTCCCTCTATTTCAAAATGGGCTATTTCAAAACGTGCTATACCTGTGGGGTTAGCTTGCATTTTTACCTAATCCAATAAAAAAAATAAAAATAATAATAATACTATCCGTACATCTCATTTGGGGTGCACGATACACACTTCACCCATTCCAGGATGGGGAATTTAAAGTGATTAGTAAAATTCATCCGACTCTAGAATGGATGAAGTGTAAGATGTACATTCTTTTGGGATGTATAAAAATTATTTTTAATAAAAAAAAATAGTAGTGCTATCCGTACACCTAAAAATAGATGTACAATGTAAATTCGATTCATTCCAGATAAAAATTTATTCACCGATCATTTCGAAGTGATTGATAAAATTTATCTTATTCTAAAATTTATCTTATTTAGAATGTATAAATAATATTTTTTAATAAAAAAAAAAAAAAAGAAAAAGGGAGTTTTGCTTACAACACTGCACCTCTCAGGAAATAAATATCAACCTGCACCACAAACAAACACACACACATTTTGAAACCACACAGAGTTGTATTGTATTGAGAGATACACAAAATCACACTACTAAAGAGAAAGGGAGATCGAGGAGATCAAGGATCCACAGATACATGGAGGGGATCGTGCATCGGACGGTCGAGATCAACGGGATCACCATGCACGTCGCTGAGAAAGGCCCCGTCGACGGGGCGGCTCCGTCGACGGGGATACTACTCCTGCATGGGTTTCCAGAGCTCTGGTACTCGTGGCGGTATCAGATTATCGGGCTCGCTGCCCGCGGGTATCGGGCCATAGCGCCCGACCTCCGCGGGTACGGCAACACGTCGGCCCCGCCGTTGACAAACTCCTACACCATTTTCCACATCGTCGGCGACATCGTCGCTCTACTCGACGCCCTCGAACTCCCTCAGGTGCCTTTTCCTTTCTAAAAAATTTCATTATAAGAACACTTTTCGATAATATTTTTAATTATTAAGGTATATAATTTCTTAGAACTTCTACTTACAAAATTCATAATATTTTAAAAGGGTAATTTTTTATATATTTTTAAAATTTTTTCTATATTTAGATTTATTCATCTTAGAAAGCTAATATTAAAACTACATTTCTTACGTTTCAACTTCTTTCTAAAATAACAGCTGTCGTTATCTGTGTGAAATTACCATTTTGCCATTTCAAATGTATCTTTCTACCATAACCAACTTTTCTTATGTACCCTTAAAATTTTTAATAGTTTTGATAGATAGGGACAAAATAGGTATATCTGATAGTTTTTAACTCCGATTATTATTTAACTCTAGTTTAACCCTAATTAACTTAACAAAAAAAAAACGATAGGAGTATTTTTAATAACGGTTGAACGTATGAAGGATATATTAGAAAGAAAAAAATAAGAAAGATAAATCAGATATTTCTTTAGATTTCAGAAATATACAGATAATTATCTCTATTTTAAAATATTATAATATATTTTATGAATAAATGACATAAATATTTCTATATATTTTTTAATTTTTAATATTATTAATTATGATAGTGATTTGTATTTATTTTTTTTAAAATTTTTTCTTCTTTCGTCCGTTCTTTACTTTATTTTTTTCGGGGAGTTATTGTTGGAGATTGCCTCCAGCAAA
>CM055066.1:50698352-50730852 GCA_029204045.2 Tillandsia leiboldiana | reverse complement strand
AGCCGACCTTATCTCGCTAATGTTTTGCTCATTCCAAGCCCTAAATTACAATATATTTGTTAGAAAAATAATAGCACTAAATCTGTTTGTGGTTAAATTATTTAACTAATTTATGTTTAAATTTAAATAACAGAACTTACCTTTAATCGCTATGAAATTACAGAAATTGTAGATAAAAATAAACCGAAATAAAATTGATCCGGAAGCGTGCGAAGCACTGCCCTAAGGCGTATTTCCGTCCTTCGTACGGATTAATCGGAGATATCACCCCAAGGTACGACCGGAACTCCCCTTCCTACGAACACGACCGCGGAAGAGTTTGACGAAGTTTCTTTCAACACCCGATAAATAAAAACAATTAAAAAGAACGAAATAAAATTAAAATAGAATTTAAACAAATTCTTTTCCTCTCTTTTACTTTTTCACTTATATAAAAGAAAAGCCTTCTCTACTCTTACTTTACACCCTACTATAGTATAGTATTTATAGGTGTACACGTAACCTCCCATCACATTAATTAAGGAGAGAGAGAGAGGCTAATTATTGAAAAAGAAACGTTTGAAAATTAAATAAAAAATTAAATGACAATAATTAAGAATCAATTAAAAATTAATAAATGAGAATAAATTTAATAAATAAATTGAAAATTGATAATAAAATAATATTGAGAATTTTGGAATTTTAAATTTTATTCCAACAATCCCCCACAAAATTTAAAATTTTGAAATAATTATTAAACTCAACAATTTAAAATTTAAATAAAATTATCGGGTGTTTATACTATGTAATAGGTAAGGTGTCTTTAAGAGACTTAACCTCACTTAGTGTAAACAATTTTCATCAGAAGGAATCGGAGTGAACCAGGTCTTGAACTACGTTTCTTTGACACTGACTTCAACTGCCACACACACAGTACAGAATTCTCCGTCGCGAGTCTGTGCGTTAAAGGCCATACACAGTATCTTGATTTTTTATAAGAATTTCTATGAACAGGCCGCATCTCATAGTCGCGGGCTTATACGAATATTCTTATATAGGTGGTCTCCTCCAAGGATGTGTGTAGAGTCACATCTCGCGAAAATTATCGCCTCGGATTTCATTAAGAGCTGTAAGCTCAACCTCAACCACTACACAGACCACAACTCACCATAGGGATGGAATTGGAACTAAAGTTTCTCTGAATAAACTGTAGAAAGTGCTCTATAGCCAATTACCTGACAGCTTGTTTTTACCACATTGAACCTTCTTCAAAGGATCTCCTATCACAAAGGTTGGATTCCCACTGCAGGAAGGCCCTTTATGGGCAAAGTCCCATCCCCCTCGATGACTCTAGGACATTAGTCCTATTCAGGTCTTTCGTCAAGCAATCTGTAAGATTCTGTTCAGATCTGATAAAACTCAAAAAAACAATATCATAAGAAGTTAGCCATCTAACAGATTTTTGTTTCAATTTAATATGTCGGCTAGTCTTCGAATTTATTAATTTCTTTTTATAAAAATTAATTGCAGTTCGAAAATAGCACCGAATAGATAAAACTAAATTAAATATATGAAAGTATGCTTTGTGCTGACTGGTTAATTTTTTTTTTTTTTATATACAAATTTTGACTGCTGATTCAAATTCAGTTGCAAATAAATTTACTATCGGATAATAATAATTATAACAATATTTTTTTTTACTATAGCAAACAGTAATATATTTTTGTAAAAAAATACTGTAGCAAAATAATTAAAACAGTAATTTTTTTTTTTTTTAAAAAAAATAAGATTACAGTAGCAAAATAAATATACCGTAGCAATAAAAAAAACAGTATTTATTTATTTTATAAAATTTTCTTTTATTGTACCTATATATTTTTACTGTAGCTAAAAACAGTAAATAAAATTTATTATATATATATATTTTTGAAGTTAATAAAAGAGTGCAAATAAATTACAATAACCTATATGCAATTAAAATTTTAAAATACTAATTCCAATATGTTTAAATTTGAATGTTAAACATACTAATAAGTTGACAACAAAATTATATGTAATATGCAATATTTTTTTCTGATTAGCACTCGTTATATTTAATCACAAACAAATCGGATTTACGCCTTAGACTGTTAGAAAAATAATCGCACTAAATCTGTTTGTGATTAAATTATTTAACTAATTTATGTTTAAATTTGAATAACAGAACTTACCTTTAATCGCTATGAAATTTCAGAAATTATAGATAAAAATAAACCGAAATAAAATTGATCCGGAAGCGTGCGAGGCGCTGCCCTAAGGCGTATTTCCGTCCTTCGTGCGGATTAATCGGAGATACCACCCCAAGGTACGACCGGAACTCCCCTTCCTACGAGCACGACCGCGGAAGAGGTTGACGAAGTTTCTTTCAACACCCGATAAATAAAAACAATTAAAAAGAACGAAATAAAATTAAAATAGAATTTTAACAATTTCTTTTCCTCTCTTTTACGTTTTCACTTATCTAAAAGAAAAGCCTTCTCTACTCTTACTTTACACCCTACTATAGTATAGTATTTATAGGTGTACATGTAACCTCCCATCACATTAATTAAGGAGAGAGAGAGAGGCTAATTAGTGAAAAAGAAACGATTGAAAATTAAATAAAAAATTAAATGACAATAATTAAGAATCAATTAAAAATTAATAAATGAGAATAAATTTAATAAATAAATTGAAAATTGATAATAAAATAATATTGAGAATTTTGGAATTTTAAATTTTATTCCAACAATCCCCACAAAATTTAAAATTTCAAAATAATTATTAAACTCAACAATTTAAAATTTAAATAAAATTATCGGGTGTTTATACTATGTAATAGGTAAGGTGTCTTTAAGAGACTTAACCTCACTTAGTATAAACAATTTTCATCAGAAGAAATCGGAGTGAACCAGGTCTTGAACTACGTTTCTTTGACACTGACTTCAAATGCCACACACACAGTACAGAATTCTCCGTCGCGAGTCTGTGCGTTAAAGGCCATACACAGTACCTTGATTTTTTATAAGAATTTCTATGAACAGGCCGCATCTCATAGTCGCGGGTTTATACGAATATTCTTATATAGGTGGTCTCCTCCAAGGATGTGTGTAGAGTCACATCTCGCGAAAATTATCGCCTCGGATTTCATTAAGAGCTGTAAGCTCAACCTCAACCACTACACAGACCACAACTCACCATAGGGATGGAATTGGAACTAAAGTTTCTCTGAATAAACTGTAGAAAGTGCTCTATAGCCAAATTACCTGACAGCTTGTTTTTACCACATTGAACCTTCTTCAAAGGATCTCCTATCACAAAGGTTGGATTCCCACTGCAGGAAGGTCCTTTATGGGCAAAGTCCCATCCCCCTCGATGACTCTAGGACATTAGTCCTATTCAGGTCTTTCGTCAAGCAATCTGTAAGATTCTGTTCAGATCTGATAAAACTCAAAAAAACAATATCATAAGAAGTTGACCATCTAACAGATTTTTGTTTCAATTTAATATGTCGGCTAGTCTTCGAATTTATTAATTTCTTTTTATAAAAATTAATTGTAGTTCGAAAATAGCACCGAATAGATAAAACTAAATTAAATATATGAAAGTATGCTTTGTGCTGACTGGTTTTTTTTTTTTTTTTTCATATACAACTTTTGACTGCTGATTCAAATTCAGCTGTAAATAAATTTACTATCGGATAATAATAATTATAACAGTATTTTTTTTTACTGTAGCAAACAGTAATATATTTTTGTAAAAAAATACCGTAGCAAAATAATTAAAATAGAATTTTTTTTTTTTTTTAAAAAAATAAGATTACAGTAGCAAAATAAAAATACTGTAGCAATAAAAAAAACAGTATTTATTTATTTTATAAAATTTTCTTTTATTGTACCTATATATTTTTACTGTAGCTAAAAACAGTAAATAAAATTTATTATATATATATATTTTTGAAGTTAATAAAAGAGTGCAAATAATTACAATAACCTATATGCAATTAAAATTTTAAAATACTAATTCCAATATGTTTAAATTTGAATGTTAAACATACTAATAAGTTGACAACAAAATTATATGTAATATGCAATATTTTTTTCTGATTAGCACTCGTTATATTTAATCACAAACAAATCGGATTTACGCCTTAGACTGTTAGAAAAATAATCGCACTAAATCTGTTTGTGATTAAATTATTTAACTAATTTATGTTTAAATTTGAATAACAGAACTTACCTTTAATCGCTATGAAATTTCAGAAATTATAGATAAAAATAAACCGAAATAAAATTGATCCGGAAGCGTGCGAGGCGCTGCCCTAAGGCGTATTTCCGTCCTTCGTGCGGATTAATCGGAGATACCACCCCAAGGTACGACCGGAACTCCCCTTCCTACGAGCACGACCGCGGAAGAGGTTGACGAAGTTTCTTTCAACACCCGATAAATAAAAACAATTAAAAAGAACGAAATAAAATTAAAATAGAATTTTAACAATTTCTTTTCCTCTCTTTTACGTTTTCACTTATCTAAAAGAAAAGCCTTCTCTACTCTTACTTTACACCCTACTATAGTATAGTATTTATAGGTGTACATGTAACCTCCCATCACATTAATTAAGGAGAGAGAGAGAGGCTAATTAGTGAAAAAGAAACGATTGAAAATTAAATAAAAAATTAAATGACAATAATTAAGAATCAATTAAAAATTAATAAATGAGAATAAATTTAATAAATAAATTGAAAATTGATAATAAAATAATATTGAGAATTTTGGAATTTTAAATTTTATTCCAACAATCCCCACAAAATTTAAAATTTCAAAATAATTATTAAACTCAACAATTTAAAATTTAAATAAAATTATCGGGTGTTTATACTATGTAATAGGTAAGGTGTCTTTAAGAGACTTAACCTCACTTAGTATAAACAATTTTCATCAGAAGAAATCGGAGTGAACCAGGTCTTGAACTACGTTTCTTTGACACTGACTTCAAATGCCACACACACAGTACAGAATTCTCCGTCGCGAGTCTGTGCGTTAAAGGCCATACACAGTACCTTGATTTTTTATAAGAATTTCTATGAACAGGCCGCATCTCATAGTCGCGGGTTTATACGAATATTCTTATATAGGTGGTCTCCTCCAAGGATGTGTGTAGAGTCACATCTCGCGAAAATTATCGCCTCGGATTTCATTAAGAGCTGTAAGCTCAACCTCAACCACTACACAGACCACAACTCACCATAGGGATGGAATTGGAACTAAAGTTTCTCTGAATAAACTGTAGAAAGTGCTCTATAGCCAAATTACCTGACAGCTTGTTTTTACCACATTGAACCTTCTTCAAAGGATCTCCTATCACAAAGGTTGGATTCCCACTGCAGGAAGGTCCTTTATGGGCAAAGTCCCATCCCCCTCGATGACTCTAGGACATTAGTCCTATTCAGGTCTTTCGTCAAGCAATCTGTAAGATTCTGTTCAGATCTGATAAAACTCAAAAAAACAATATCATAAGAAGTTGACCATCTAACAGATTTTTGTTTCAATTTAATATGTCGGCTAGTCTTCGAATTTATTAATTTCTTTTTATAAAAATTAATTGTAGTTCGAAAATAGCACCGAATAGATAAAACTAAATTAAATATATGAAAGTATGCTTTGTGCTGACTGGTTTTTTTTTTTTTTTTTCATATACAACTTTTGACTGCTGATTCAAATTCAGCTGTAAATAAATTTACTATCGGATAATAATAATTATAACAGTATTTTTTTTTACTGTAGCAAACAGTAATATATTTTTGTAAAAAAATACCGTAGCAAAATAATTAAAATAGAATTTTTTTTTTTTTTTAAAAAATAAGATTACAGTAGCAAAATAAAAATACTGTAGCAATAAAAAAAACAGTATTTATTTATTTTATAAAATTTTCTTTTATTGTACCTATATATTTTTACTGTAGCTAAAAACAGTAAATAAAATTTATTATATATATATATTTTTGAAGTTAATAAAAGAGTGCAAATAAATTACAATAACCTATATGCAATTAAAATTTTAAAATACTAATTCCAATATGTTTAAATTTGAATGTTAAACATACTAATAAGTTGACAACAAAATTATATGTAATATGCAATATTTTTTTCTGATTAGCACTCGTTATATTTAATCACAAACAAATCGGATTTACGCCTTAGACTGTTAGAAAAATAATCGCACTAAATCTGTTTGTGATTAAATTATTTAACTAATTTATGTTTAAATTTGAATAACAGAACTTACCTTTAATCGCTATGAAATTTCAGAAATTATAGATAAAAATAAACCGAAATAAAATTGATCCGGAAGCGTGCGAGGCGCTGCCCTAAGACGTATTTCCGTCCTTCGTGCGGATTAATCGGAGATACCACCCCAAGGTACGACCGGAACTCCCCTTCCTACGAGCACGACCGCGGAAGAGGTTGACGAAGTTTCTTTCAACACCCGATAAATAAAAACAATTAAAAAGAACGAAATAAAATTAAAATAGAATTTTAACAATTTCTTTTCCTCTCTTTTACGTTTTCACTTATCTAAAAGAAAAGCCTTCTCTACTCTTACTTTACACCCTACTATAGTATAGTATTTATAGGTGTACATGTAACCTCCCATCACATTAATTAAGGAGAGAGAGAGAGGCTAATTAGTGAAAAAGAAACGATTGAAAATTAAATAAAAAATTAAATGACAATAATTAAGAATCAATTAAAAATTAATAAATGAGAATAAATTTAATAAATAAATTGAAAATTGATAATAAAATAATATTGAGAATTTTGGAATTTTAAATTTTATTCCAACAATCCCCATAAAATTTAAAATTTCAAAATAATTATTAAACTCAACAATTTAAAATTTAAATAAAATTATCGGGTGTTTATACTATGTAATAGGTAAGGTGTCTTTAAGAGACTTAACCTTACTTAGTGTAAACAATTTTCATCAGAAAGGAATCGGAGTGAACCAGGTCTTGAACTACGTTTCTTTGACACTGACTTCAACTGCCACACACACAGTACAGAATTCTCCGTCGCGAGTCTGTGCGTTAAAGGCCATACACAGTACCTTGATTTTTTGTAAGAATTTCTATGAACAGCCCGCATCTCATAGTCGCGGGCTTATACGAATATTCTTATATAGGTGGTCTCCTCCAAGGATGTGTGTAGAGTCACATCTCGCGAAAATTATCGCCTCGGATTTCATTAAGAGCTGTAAGCTCAACCTCAACCACTACACAGACCACAACTCACCATAGGGATGGAATTGGAACTAAAGTTTCTCTGAATAAACTGTAGAAAGTGCTCTATAGCCAATTACCTGACAGCTTGTTTTTACCACATTGAACCTTCTTCAAAGGATCTCCTATCACAAAGGTTGGGTTCCCACTGCAGGAAGGCCCTTTATGGGCAAAGTCCCATCCCCCTCGATGACTCTAGGACATTAGTCCTATTCAGGTCTTTCGTCAAGCAATCTGTAAGATTCTGTTCAGATCTGATAAAACTCAAAAAAACAATATCATAAGAAGTTAGCCATCTAACAGATTTTTGTTTCAATTTAATATGTCGGCTAGTCTTCGAATTTATTAATTTTTTTTTATAAAAATTAATTGCAGTTCGAAAATAGCACCGAATAGATAAAACTAAATTAAATATATGAAAGTATGCTTTGTGCTGACTAGTTAAATTTTTTTTTTTTATATACAAATTTTGACTTCGGATTCAAATTCAGCTGCAAATAAATTTACTATCGGATAATAATAATTATAACAGTAATTTTTTTTACCGTAGCAAACAGTAATATATTTTTGTAAAAAAATACTGTAGCAAAATAATTAAAACAGTAATTTTTTTTTTTTAAAAAATAAGATTACAGTAGCAAAATAAATATACTGTAGCAATAAAAAAAACAGTATTTATTTATTTTATAAAATTTTCTTTTATTGTACCTATATATTTTTATTGTAGCTAAAAACAGTAAATAAAATTTATTATATATATATATTTTTAAAGTCAATAAAAGAGTGCAAATAAATTACAATAACCTATATACAATTAAAATTTTAAAATACTAATTTCAATATGTTTAAATTTGAATGTTAAACATACTAATAAGTTGACAACAAAATTATATTTAATATGCAATATTTTTTTCTGATTAGCACTCGTTAAATTTAATCACAAACAAATCGGATTTACGCCTTAGACTGTTAGAAAAATAATTGCACTAAATCTGTTTGTGATTAAATTATTTAACTAATTTATGTTTAAATTTGAATAACAGAACTTACCTTTAATCGCTATGAAATTCCAGAAATTGTAAATAAAAATAAACCGAAATAAAATTAATCCGGAAGCATGCGAGGCACTGCCCTAAGGCGTATTTCCGTCCTTCGTGCGGATTAATCGGAGATACTACCTCAAGGTACGACCGGAACTCCCCTTCATACGAGCACGACCGCGGAAGAGGTTGACGAAGTTTCTTTCAACACCCGATAAACAAAAACAATTCAAAAGAACGAAATAAAATTAAAATAGAATTTAAACAAATTCTTTTCCTCTCTTTTACTTTTTCACTTATCTAAAAGAAAAGTCTTCTCTACTCTTACTTTACACCCTACTATAGTATAGTATTTATAGGTGTGCATGTAACCTCCCATCACATTAATTAAGGAGAGAGAGAGAGGCTAATTAGTGAAAAAAAAACGTTTGAAAATTAAATAAAAAATTAAATGACAATAATTAAGAATCAATTAAAAATTAATAAATAAAAATAAATTTAATAAATAAATTAAAAATTAATAATAAAATAATATTGAGAATTTTGAAATTTTAAATTTTATTCCAACAATATTTACTACTACAACCAAATAGCTTTTATTTTATATTAATAGGACAGATTCTAATAATTTTTTTTTTTTTATTGAATTGATAAGATAATTTTGAAAGAGATAATTCATGTTGAGATGAGAAAAAGGGCATCAATATCAAAGTACAAACAAGGCATTTAATTATATAATAATTTTGGGTTTAGGTGTATGTCCAAAAAGGAAGATGTAGACATGGACATCAAACATTGATTTGTTTAATTTAAATAATTGGTAAGTGGTTATTATATTTTATATGTTTCTTGGTGACCAATTATTCACTACAAAATTTATAATATTTTAAAAATATTTTATATTTTATATTCAAAATAAGAGATTTGTATTAGTTGAAAAGTTATTAAGTGCACTAATATATTTGTATTAATATACTATAAAAATATCTTTTACATTTATTTAATATAAGTTGAATGATAATAATTTAAATATTTTAATAAAAAATATAAAAATTTATAAAAAAATTTTAAATTAATTTTGAATTAAACAATTGCTAAAGTTAAATAATGTTTATATTATTATTGGAAGGGTCGAAAGATTACGAGTCAAGTAAGCTATATTTTGGATCCTCGCAAACCTAAAAATATTTTTTTTTGATTAAACAGGGGTATACCCTATTTGATAAAAGGAGTAAAGAATACAGAGGGGGGCTTCCCATGCCAATACAAGTGGGAAGTTTGATTGACACAGTATTTGCAACAACAGTAAATAGACAACAACAAAATGAAAGGACTCAACAAACTACCGCAGAATAAAAGACCCAAGGATTACACAGACAAAACTAGTGGAACCAAACAAAACAACAGCTCCGACCACAACATCAAAATCTGCATCAGAAAGTGATAACGTAGAGCAATAAAACCAGTCGTGGCTGAAGAAGACAGACCCTAGTCGCTGCCGCGAGAGGAGACCCAGTTGAGAAGAGAAGACCACCAAAAGCTGATTCTGATTGTGCGAAGCAAGGAAGGGCAGTCCACCTACTAATTAGTCCCAGTTGATACCGAATATCCTGCCAGGGAGAAGTAAAGCAGTCTCCACATTAATTACCTTAAGAGCCAAAAACAGCTCCTCCTTGACAGCAAGTAGTCACTCTGTTTGGCTTCAAATTATTCCGGAATTCCAAAAGTACACCCCTTGAGCTCCAACCTTGACTGCAGAACAAAGACCTCTGAACCAGTAGCTTCCTTCCTTCTCCTTCTATTTAAAACTGTAAAGTATTGAGTACTTATCGTTTCCGCCGGTGGCCAGTTTCTGCATGTGAATCAAGTCCGAAGTGTAAATCATGATCCTTCTCAAAAGATTTTGTCCAACAAGCTTCATTATCTTCCAGCTCTTCTTCTGCTCCACCTTGTTCTCCTAGAATGGTTGTTTTAAGCCCCAAAACAACAACAACATCAACAACAACAACAACAACAACAACAACAACAACAACAACACAACAAGACCAGAGTTAGCAACCACGTCGTATCAAAGCGAACCACCTCGACCCCCATCGAAGGTACTTCGCCTCAATGTAAGCCGGCCTCCAAAGGTTAACGAAGAGAAATACAAGTCCATGTGCGTTGATATCTCAATAACAATGCCCTGAAGGACTTGCTGTCATCAGATAAAAGTAGCAACCATACAAAGATAGATAAAGATGCTGTCTTTTGCCCAGAATTGGATCCCTTTAACAGTGGTAGTGCAAAGCATAATCAAAATGCAAAAACATTAGACACTTCGTTAAACCCATTCAGAATGCATAGACTCGTAGAACGTCCACCGAGCAGAATTAGAGCCGCCTTCTCAGCCATGGCAAAATCTGATCAAGCCTCATCATCCTCATTAGTAGATAAAAACTGCCAATGAAGCAGTGGCTGTCCCAACGGAGTCATGCTGTCCCCTCGCCAAGAGAAGCAGGAGCGCAGTATTAGTTCCTGCATGAGCCAGAGGATATAATCCTAACAATCTATTGTAGCCCAAGTTGCCCATTTGTGTCATCGAAGCAGAGTGCAACAAGTAAACACAAGAGAGAGATGCTAGATGAAAGTTGAATGCCCTCAATCCTTCCTCTAAAATCTATAGATGCAGCCGTGGACGCCACATGAAGACGATAACAGCAGTAACTCCTGTAGTAGCTGTTGAAGAGACCCCCGAGTGGAAGAAGCACCAAAAAACAAAGCCAAGACAGTGAAAAGTAGAAACGATGACTTCGCTCCCTCACACCCTGATTTGTACAAACGAGCTATAGACAGTGAAACGTGCCCGGGATCCCCGAGTGATGAGTATGAAGCCCCGAAGATCATCCTAGAGCCAAAGTCCAAGTGTTGATGGTGTTATGAATTCTGAACGCGCAGGACGCACTCTGGGAAAAACTATTAGAGAAGATGCGCCTGTTGCGTTCAAGCCAAATCTCCCAACAGGTAGCGGCAAACAGGTGATCAAATAGCCCTTTAGCTTGACCCGTCAAGGTCAACCTTGCTCCTTCCCATCTACTCGCGAAGTCCCCCGAGTAATAAAGAATCTTGTTACGAGTGGTAGGCCAGATCTGAAGAATCCCCTCCCAAAGCGACCTCGCAAAATTGCAATAGAAGAATAGGTGATCCAGATTTTCGTCGCTTGCCCCGCAGCCTATGCAGATTGATGGTCCTTGCCAACCTCTTCTCCTAAGCAACTCTGCCGTGAGTAGCCTGTACCTAGCCGTAATCCATAGGAAGATTTTAATCTTTAGCGGAATCCGAATAGCCCACAGATGTCGAATCTTGCTGTCATTCACCCCATCGAAGGCCATGAAATTGTAAGCATTCTTGACCGAGAAGGACCCGTTAGCGCTCCATTTCCAGGAAACCAAGTCGTCGGTGTTGGAGAAAATGAAGGTAGTGATCTCAGCCTTTAGAAGAGGTAGTTCCCGCGTTGCCTCCGGACTAAGGTTAAGCTCAAACCCCAAGTTAGGCAGGCAGCCAAAACGCCGAATCCAATTAAAAACCGAGAGATACTTAAGGGATGCCGCAGCGAATAGATTAGGGAAACGATTTCTAAGGATCAGGTCACCGCTCCAACGCGCATTCCAGAAGCTTGTCATCGGCTGTGTTCTTTCCGAGTTGGGTGACCAGGGAATCAGCCATCGGACGCAGTCCCCTTCGATTCGAAGGTACTACTTTCTCTTTTTCAAATTGGGTTGAACCTAAAAATATTAATAATAAAATATTTTGGTTCTTTATAAATTAAAAATATAGTAATAAATTAATTCTGTGGCTAAGTACAGATTCCATCAATATTTACTATAATAAAATTATTTTATAACAACACTTTTAAATATTTTTAAAATTTGAAAAAAATACCTCTGATAAAAATACCGACACTTATTATTAGTGCCGCTATATATGCAGTCGTTAGGGTGTATAGCGACACTTTATTGTAATATATCTCAAATATGTATTACTATATTTTAATTTTGAATATAGATGAAATATAAATAGGACACTTGCACAAAAATATTACAAAGATGTGTTTCTATAATTTAGTTTTATTATAGTGATCATTATAATTGATTGAATCACTACAACAAAATTAGGTTATAGGGATACATGTTTGTGACACTTTTGTATAAGTGTCCTATCTATATATCCAAAATTAGGTTATAGGAATATATTTTTGGGACACGTTACAAAAATGTGTCGCTATACACCCTAGCGACGGCACATATAGCAATACTTATAATAAGTGTCGGTATTTTTGTCAGCGAAATTTTTTTTAGATTTTAGAAACACTTAAAAGTGTCGCTATAGTCTAATTTTTATTGTAGTGAATTAAGATGAAATTATAATTGTATTAAATCAAAAGACAGTAATCCACTATCAAATAATGAAGATATTAATTTAGTTTACAAAATTCATAATTCAGCTGGAAAATTACTTAGAATCAAAAGGGACCAAAAATTGATATAAGCAACTAAAATAAAAATATCTACCATTTACAAATAAGTATTTGAATAATAACTTTGTACTTGATGTTGGTTTAGTATTAATAAGCTAATAGCAAAATGATAAAGTGATAAAGTGATAAAGTGAAATAAAAATTTTAAAAAGTATGTAAAATTTGGTAATTTCTTGCACCAATTTGCATGGAAACATTTGCTAGCTTATTTATTCTTTACTAGTATTAAATTTTTTTAAATTTATTTTTAAATTATCAAAATACTCTTCTAAAATTCAATGTTATTAGTAAACCCTAAAGAAATTAAAAATATTTGATTTTTTTTTAATTAACAAGAGTATTTTTATCTTTCATAATAAATGTTTTGAAGGACATATTAAATATTATTCCATTCATGTAAATTGTATAGACAACATGTTTATGTATTACAGATATTTCTACAAAGTTTTCGTGTCCGTGTCGGACACTCGCGCGTTTGTGTTGGACTCGTGTCCGATGTGAATACTTTTTAAACGCGCGTTCAATACCGAGCCATAGAACATTCAATTAAAATGGTATATATAAATTTTTTTTATGCATATATTATGTAGAATCATAAATATTTTAACTTTTTGATGAGTGTATATAATTTTTTTTTAGACAATATAAATAAATTATGTATGATGAATTTTTTTTTAAAAAAATAATATGAACTATCAATAAAAATTTTTATAAATTTTCATTCGTATGAGAAATATAACAATAATTTACCAAATTTATATTTTATATATAATAAATATATATTATTATATTAATAATATTATATTTTATTATTTGTGTTCATGTCGTATCTGTATTCTAATTTTTTAAAAATTATCGAATCGTCGTATTCGAATCGTGTCGTGTTCTATATCAATGTCCATGATACTTAACATCCTGCCCACAGGACGGTCCCGTTACTTAGCCCAATCCACTATAACAAAATTAGGTTATAAGGACACATGTTTGTGATATTTTTTACAAGTGTTCCATTTGTAATCCATCTATATCCAAAATTAGGTTATAGGGATATATTTTTGGGACACATTATAGTAATGTGTCGCTATACACCCTAGCGACTGCATATATAGCGACACTAATGACAAGTGTCGGTATTTTTTTCAGCAGTATTTTTTTTAGTTTTTAGCAATACTTAAAAGTGTCACTATAGCATAGTTTTGTTATGGTGATCTAGCCTCCGCCTCGTAAGCCCTCGATCGTTTATTGGGTGATAAATTTTTTTTTTTTTTTTATTTGAATCGAGAATGAGATTTTGATAGAAACATAAGTTTTCATTCACAGGAATATGTAAGCACTCTTTCAAGCAGAAAATATAGAGCATTCTCTCAAGTGTAACAAATTGATATAACAATGTGTTACATTTCACAATGTGAGGTGTTTATGTAGGAGCCAGGAGTTGCAGAAGCCGAATTCGCGGAAGTTGGCGCAAGGAATGTCCTTAAAAAGATCTTGACGATGCGCGATCCCAATCCACCTTCTCTAACGAAAAAAGAGTGGGGTTCTACCGACGAAGAGATTGCGTTACCTTCTTGGCTCTCGGAGGAGGATCTTGACTACTACACAACCATGTTCGAGAAAACCGGCTTTACCGGTGGGATGAACTACTACAGGTGCCTGAATCTGTAAGTTTGTTGTAACACTTAACTACGTTGTGAAGCATGTGATGCCTAGAGTTGGCAATTCAGCTCGTTGTTCGCAAGCCAGCTTTTGTTCGGCTTAAAATAGACTCGACGCTGATCACTCATTTAATAAACGAGCCGAACACGGATTGGAATCAACTCACTTATATTATCTTTGCTCTATGATGCTTACAGCTGGCAAGCTACCTCGCCATTTGTGAGTTAGATCGTGGTTAGCTCGAAATGAGCCTGACATCGATTGCTTGTTTCGTTGTTCGCAAGCCAGCTTATATTCGGCTTAAAATAGACTCGACGCTGATCACTCATTTAATAAACGAGCCGAACACGGATCAGAATCAACTCACTTATATTATCTTTGCTCTATGATGCTTACAGCTGGCAAGCTACCTCGCTATTTGTGAGTTAGATCGCGGTTAGCTCGAAATGAGCCTTACATCGATTGCTTGTTTAATAAACTAGCCGAATACAAGTTGAATTTTTCAATTTGAAATCGTAATGAGCCGAACATGAGCTAGATTCTGCTCCCTCGTGTTCGGCGGATATATATAGCTTGAATATACTAGGGATAGAATGTTATTGATAGTATTGAAATAGTGTTTATTACCAACTATTTTACGGATGCTTAGGATTTATTGGGGATAGGTGGAATAATAATAATCTAATGATAAAAAAATTGATAATAAATATTATTTATATACTAGCTTAACTCTTCCTCTTTTTCCCTCTACACATGCACACAAATTTTTACTATTTGAATTTTAGGCCAACTTAAATATAAAGAGATCTATATTTTGTGAATTTTAATTATTAGATTAAGATTCTAATTTTCTAATTTGCTTTTAATTTTTTATCCAGTAGTAAAGATGACAATCTAATTTACTGTTTTAACAAGCCAGCTCGTGCTTGGCTCGTTTATTAAACGAGTCGAACAAGAGCTGCCCCCGGCTCGCTTATGTTCGGCTCATTGAAAGCTCTAGTCACATGGAATCTAGCAATTCTTATTTTTTAAACCAATACAAAAAGGTTTAACATTTGGCTTTTACACATATAGAAATGTTTAATTGAATGTTGTATTTATGGTACATAGAATTTTCTAAGATATGAGAAGATTTTACTAGGCGAAATTATTGTGTACTCATCAAATTCTTTAGCATTTGCGTTAGAGACGGTCGGTAAGTAATCACAATAATCAACCATAGGAAAAGAGTTATTATTTGATTTATGAGGAATAAGTGTTCAAAATTTATCATTTTGGATATATGAACATCTTTAATGTTATAGAATATATATAATGAGTTAGATAAGCTTCTATTAGAGGCCAATTGTTGGCTTAAAGGAGCTAGCATTCAATCTTATGGCGTCATATCAAGTTGGACCGCAGGAGATCGGATTGGGATGTTATATTTATATGTTTTAAGCAAACTAATTGCATGCTCACTACAACAAAATTAGGTTATAGGGATACATGTTTATGACACTTTTGTATAAGTGTCCTATTTATATTCCATCTATATCCAAAATTAGGTTATATGGACATATTTTTGGGACACATTATAAAAATGTGTCGCTATTATAAAAATGTGTCGCTATACACCCTGGCGACGGCACATATAGCAACACTTACAATAAGTGTCGGTATTTTTGTCAGCGACACTTTTTAGATTTTAGAAATACTTAAAAGTGTCGCTATAGCCTAATTTTGTTGTAGTGGCTGTTGGAATTAATGGTTAGCACCAACGATCCGATAATAATTCACTACAACAAAATTAGGTTATAGGGACACATCTTTGTGACACTTTTGTACAACCGTCCTATCTATATTTTATCTATATTCAAAATTAGATTATACAGATATATTTTTAGGACACATTATTATAATGTATCACTATACACCCTAACGACTACACATGCATCGACACTAATTATAAGTGTCGGTTGGTATTTTTGCTAGCGGTATTATTTTTTTTCAGATTTTAAAAATATTTAAAAATATCGCTATAATATAGTTTTGTTATAGTAATTTGATTTCAATTTGAGTGAGTGTTTTTGGGTGTAGGAACTGGGAGCTGACAGCACCATGGGCAGGGGTAAAAATACAAGTGCCAACAAAGTTCATTGTTGGAGACCTAGATCTCACATACCACTACCCAAACATACAAGATTACATACACAAGGGTGGGTTCAAAAATGATGTCCCCTTACTTGAGGAAGTAGTTGTTCTGGAGGGAGTTGGGCACTTTACCCAGCAGGAGAGTGCAGAGGAAGTTACTGATCACATCTACAACTTCATCAAGAAGTTCTAATGGATAATTTATTAGTGTTCTCTCAAAAGTGCTTCTCCATCATGAATGAATGGTGAGAGATTAATTTGTGTTCTGCATAATCAAACAGCTTTGTGAAAGTATCTGCTGCATGTGTCTGTTTCTTTATAAGAGTTCAATAAAGGCAACTTTGAGAGTTTTACTATCTACTTCTATGAAAGTGAGGCTTCAGCTGCTAAATTTTAATTTGTCGTAATTTTTGACGTAATATTTTGATTTATTGTGATCAAAGTCCCATGTCAAACTGAATTATTGAACTGAACAGGAGATGATTCGATCACTACAACAAAATTAGGTTATAAGAACACATATTTATGACACTTTTGTATAAGTGTTCTATCTATATTCCATCTATATTCAAAATTAGGTTATAGGGACACATTACAAAAATGTGTCGCTATACACCCTAGCGACGGCACATATAGCAATACTTACAATAAGTGTCGGTATTTTTGTCAGCGACACTTTTTTTAGATTTTAGAAACACTTAAAAGTGTCGCTATAGCCTAATTTTGTTGTAGTGGATTTTAATCAAAATTTAATAATTTATTATATATTAGTCTTATTATTATTTTTTTAAAAAATATATTAGACTTAGAAAGCAATTAATCAAATAATTAGAGATGCTAATCATTATTTCTTTAGATTTAAAATTTTTAATATAACATATCAGCAGTTGTGACGCTCCAACTTTTCAGAAAGTTATTCATCTTAGAACTACTCTACTTCTAGCACACTTAACCCTCTTAACTTCTTGGTACTACAACAAAATTAGGTTATAGGGACATATTTTTATAACACTTTTATATAAGTATTCTATCTATATTTCATCTATATCCAAAATTAAATTATAGGGGTATATTTTGGGAACATATTACAAAAATATGTCGCTATACATCCTAGTTAGCGACTGCACATATAGCGACACTAATAATAAGTGTCGATATTTTTGCTAGCGACACTTTTTTTAGATTTTAGAAACTTAAAAGTGTCGCTATAGCATAATTTTATTGTAGTGTAGGCTTTATTACCATCCAAAATGTTATAGTCCCCACTTTAAGCCCTGACGTCCTCATCAGGCTCAGGAATAGTCACAAGCATCAGGCGATGTGAGACTCGTCTCGCTGGCCTTAACCGATCTGGTAAGGAGTCACATTCTACCCACAACGATCATCAGCTGGGAAGCCGCGCTCTACCCGTTGTATAATTCAGGCTTAACCGAGACTTATCTCACACTTCCGGCTGGTGATTGACTTTGATACCAACTGTAATGCCCTAACTTTCCAAGGGGTCACACATCCTAAAACGACTCTAACTTTTACACGCTTAACTCTCTTAATCTCTTAGGTCTTATTATGACCCAAAATACTATAACTGGATTAAAATATTCAGTCTTATTATATATATCTCATATATATATATAAAACTATTCCAAATTTCAGAATGTCATAACAATTGTCGCGTTGTTAATGACAATATTAATATTTCATTTAGACATTAGTTAGTTGCATATACATTCAACCAACTAAATTATATTATGAAACATGATTATAAAGAACCGATTGATTTTATTTTATTTTATATAAATTAATATATAATTTAAGATTAAAAATTGAACCATTATAAAAGCATACATAAAAAAAATTAATTATAAATATAGAATTCTAAAAATGTGTTGATATATAATTAAGATTTGATCATAAATATAAAATCTAATAAATAGTTTAGATAATGTGCAAAAAAAAATTATTATTCAATTTGCGATTCGGTTCGGATAAAAAATTATTATTCAAATTATTATTCAATTTGATCATCCTCGAATGGGACGGCGAGTGAGAATTAAAAATATAAAAAAATATATCTATACAATTAAACAATGATCGAAAGTAAGGTAAATTTTTTTTTTTTTTTTCAGAACTTTAGTTTATTGGAAAATCTATTTTAACCTAAACTTCATCTTAAACAAAAGGGCCTTTAATTAGGGCATGTTTAGCCCAGCTTTAATGTTTTGGGCTGTTAAAGCCCGCACATTTCATGATCCGCTAGTTAAATATAAATATATAAAAATATTATTTTTTATCAGCTTAAATTTTTGGAGAATAACAGTTGTTTTATATAATTTAATATAATATTAAAATTGGAGATTCTGAATTCGAATCATAGAAGACTCCTAGTATAATTAATTTTATTTTCTTTAATTAATTTAAGTCCATGCTACGAGTCTATTAAAAAGTCTCAAGTCTAAACATGTGAGGGTGGACATTACATATAAAAATATAAAAATATCGCTCGTTATTAGTGTAAGCTTTTAGGCCCCGTTTGGTTCGGGGATAAATTTAAGAGGCATAAATTTTTTTATACCTGGGATAGCTTGCTATTCCGGAAAAATGAAGTATAAAAGTTATATTGTGTTTGGTTCAAAAGTTTGTATTCTCTGGAATAAAAAAAATTATGTTTGGTTAAGATTATGGGATAGTGGAGAATAATGGAAAGAGATGAAAGATTTTTTATCAAAATGCTAATTTTGCCCTACCTTATATATATATAAATTAATTTTAATTATTATAAATTAATTAAAATGACAATTTAATTGTTAATAAATTATATCTTACCTAAATAAAATAATTTTTTATATTTTATAATATATTTTAGTAAATAATAATTAGTAAAAAAAATTAATAAACATAATTAGTAAACAAAATATAAAATATATTTTTATATTTTATAGTATATTTTACTGAATAAAATTAGTAAACTTAATAAATAATATATTTTAGTAAATATAGTCTCAGATAGGAAGTTAAGCTAAAGTAAAAAAAAAAAAAAAAAAAAAAAAAAAAAAAAAATCCATTTATTACTGGTAAGTATAAATCTTATTCCAGGGGAGAGGTGGAATAAAAATTAACAGGTTATTCTGGAATAACCCGTTAAGCTGGGAATATTTTAAATCTTTATTTCTATATTTTTTTCCCTCTTGTTTGGCAAAAATTGAAGAATAAAAAGGATTATTCCTCTTTTATTCCCCAACCAAATAGGACCTTAGAGAATAACGGTTGTTTCGTATAATTTAACTCTGCGGTAGCATGCATATCCTGTGATGGCACGGCCGGGACAGTAGCAACCAAACAAGCATTTTGCTAAGCTTTGAATCATACACATCTACTTTGAGTTGCTTGCGAATCGAATTTTTCAGTTTGAAAAAATCCACAACCGACCCAAACCAATTTATTCTCTGAAATGATCCAAACTAGTTTTGAGAACTCCTACCTTTCTTATGAATTAAGTTCAAAATTGAATTCTTGTGAAAGTTAAACATACAAACTTTTGATCATAAATCACTACAACAAAATTAGGCTATAACGATATTTTTAAGTATTTATACAAAAAAAAAAAAGTGTCGCTGACAAAAATACCGACACTTATTGTAAGTGTTGCTATATGTGCAGTCGCTAGGGTGTATAGCGACACATTTTTATAATGTGTCCCAAAAATATGTCCCTATAATCTAATTTTGGATATAGATGGAATATAGATAGGACACTTATACAAAAATGTCACAAACATGTGTTTCTATAACCTAATTTTGTTGTAGTGAATTAATGTAGAATTTTGAAAAGTGTGTTGATATATAATCAAGATTTGATCATAAATATATAATTTTAGTATATGGTTTATATAAAAAGTCTAAGTAGTTTTGGTTTGGCCCAGTTAAGAGAAGTGTTAAAACTGAAGCTGAATTTTAGCTATTTTCAAACCAAATTGAAAATCATATAAACCAAGCCAAATTGTTTTATTTAGTTTGGTTCGTTTTGGATTTCAGATGTTAAATTAAATGAAAACAACTATTTATTTCTAAAAGCTTAAATTGTTAGTGAACAATATTTAATATTTATATGGCTAAATTACAAAAAACTCTAATCTAAAATTTTGTCTTTTCACTTTTCTCTCTCACTTTTAAAAACTTACACTTTGCCCCATCCTAATCACGGAATTATGCACTTATCCTCCGTCGTTATCGTTCCGTAAGTGATTATGTGATTCTGTGACCACATTTGATGTGCTGCAGTATCATCGCTGCAGTCATTGGAGATGGAACTTGCTCACCAATAGCGGTAACCCTTCAATCATTTACGGAACGATAACGGTAGGGAGGTAAGTGCATAATCCCGTAATTAGGAAGGGGCAAAATATAGGTTTTAAAAAGTCGAGGGCAAAGTGAAAAAACAAAATTTTACAGAAAAATTTTCTATAATTTAGCCTATTTATATTCAATACTTTTTCTCATATATATTTATTTTTTAATTTATATTCATCAATATTTTTTTTTTTTATAAATTCAAGATGTGGAGTTAAATTAAATAAGAGCATATTAAATGAGACTACCTGTTTGATACTATATTAAATTAAATTAAACAACCATTTATTTCTAAAAGCTGGAGTTATCGGAAAATAATATTTTTAATATTTATATTCAACATCGGTTTGGTACCGAAGTGCGAACAACTCAACCTTTTGTTGCTTTGATTTGCTTGCAAGAAACTGGGAACTCACATCCCCATGGACTGGGGCAAAAATACCAGTGCCAACCAAGTTCATTGTTGGAGATCTTGATCCAACCTATCACTACCCAAACATACAAGATTACCTACACAATCGTGGGTTCAAAAGTTGTTGGATTCTGTAAAATCATATTTCGAGTCGATATCACGGTACTCAACTCCGCGATGGGTTGAATATATTGAATTTGATTTTAATTTGATCCGATCTTATTTCTAAAGATTAGGGATGATTTAGAAATATTTTAAAGAGGATTCTTAAGAGAAGATCGACAACTAGAAGTGAATCGGAGACTCAGATGGACGGTGGAGATCGTTTCCTATTAGAATTAGATTTTTTAGAGTTATATTAACTCTTATTATTCTTCTTTTCTTTTTTAGAGCTTCATTGAAAAAAAATCCTAATTACGAGGAAAATATGGAGAGCCTCCGTGAGAGAGTTTCTAGTAATCCAATTTTACTCCTTATACTTTTGTGTCGTGGATTAATCGAAGAACGCAATGAGGTGGTCTTGCCCGTGGACGTAGGTCGACACATTGTTGGCCGAACCACGTAAATCTTGTGTCATTGTGTTTTCTTATTCGTTTTATTTGCTTAGTTATTCTCGTGCTTGTTTCTACAATCTTTCTCGTTTACTTTCATCTACGAAAAATACTGTTTCCGTTGCGCTCGTGTGCGGTGTGGGTTGAGCTGTGCTCGGTAATCCCACAGTCGGTTCCCCCTTCAATTGGTATCGGAGCGTTTAGTTCTTCGTAGTTCGTTGATGGGGAAACAATGGTGGGAAAAATTTCAGCGATAAAGTATGAGATTCCTCGGTTTGATGGAGCGAACTTTGCGTTGTGGAAACTGAAGATGCAAGCAGTTTTGATTAAAAATGCTTGTGAGATAGCCCTGCAAGGAAAGGAGAATAAGCCGGAAGGAATGGCGGATAAGCAATTTGAAGAGAAGGACAAGATGGCTTTGACTAACCTATATTTGGCACTGAATGATTCGGTGCTATTCAATGTGGAGACCAAGACTACCGCAAAGGAATTTGGGATAAATTGAAAAATCTTTATAAAGGAAAGTCATTGGTGAGCAAAATCTTCTTAAGACGACAATTGTACAATCTAAAGATGAAGGTTTGGGCACCGGTACAAGAACATCTAAATACATTCAACTTTATCGTGAGCAAACTCGCTGCTCTAGACGTGAGAATCGATGAAGAAGAAAAGACAGTATTTTACTTTGCTCGATACCGGAAACTTGAGATAATTTGATTATAAATATGAGCCATGTTGAAACCCTTAAGATAGAGTAGGTTGTTGCATCATTACTTACCGAGGAGATGAGGCGGAAGTCTAGCCAATGAAGTTTTTCGGAGGAGGCTATGATAGCATGGAAAAGACCTTTCGAGAGGGAGCATGGTGATCGAGGAAAGTCGAGATCAAAATTCAAGGGCAAAAAGAAAGTAAAGTGCTGAAATTGTGAAAAGTTGGGGCACGTGAAAAAAGATTATCGGGTTAAAAGAGTTGATGGTAAATCCGATTCAAATAATTTTCAAGATAATATAGCCGAAGCGGATGCTAAGGCGGCTAGTTCGGAGGACAGAGATGCGTTAGTCGCATTGGATAGATCCGAGCTTATTTATCATTGAATATTGGATTCAGGGGCGTCATTCTACATGACTCCCTATAGGGAGTGGTTTCATTCTTATAAGTCACGGGATGGTGGAGTTATCTATTTGGGTGACAACACGGCATGTCCGGTGGTTTGAGCGAGAGATGTTTGGATCAAGATATTTGATGGCGTTATTCAGACGGTTTCTAATGTTCGACATGTTCTTGCAGTTCGGAAAAGTCTTTTATCACTTGAATTTTTTTGCAAACAAGGGTTTAAATTCATCGGCGAGAAAGATCACTTGAAGGTATGTTAAGGTTGTTTGGTGTTGATGAATGGAGAGCAAGTAGGTGGTCTTTATAGATTAGTGGGCGAGACACAAGTAGGAGAAGCGATTGTTGCAAGCGCAAAGGTAGAGTCTTCAACGGTATGGCATCACCGTTTAGGACACATGAGCGAGCGCAGATTGCAGGTATTATCCTACCGTGAACTTCTTTCAGGTTACAAGTCCGCGCCATTAGATTTTTGTGAAGATTGCATCTACGGGAAGCAACGAAGGTTGTCTTTTTCTCTATCACATCAAAGAAGTAAGAAGCATCTTGAGTTGATTCATTCAGATACTTGGGAGTCGCCTGATACTTCGTTGGGCGAATGTTCTTACTTCGTTTCATTCATTAATGATTACTCTCGGAAGGCTTGGGTGTATATTCTAAAGCGAAAGTCCAATGTGTTTGAGACTTTTAAGAAGTTCAAAACTCTTGTGGAGAATAGAAAAGATTTAAAGTGCCTACGTTCTGATAACGAAGGGGAGTATTGTTCAAGAGAATTTGATGAGTTTTGTAATGAGTATGGAATTAAGCGGCACCTCAAGGTATCCGGTACATCGCAACAAAACGGTGTAGCAGAGAGGTTAAATAGAACACTCATGGAGAGGGCCCGTAGCATGTTGAGTACCTCAAAACTCGACAAGAGATTTTGGGCGGAAGCCGTGAGCATGGCTTGTTATTTGATTAATCGAGCGCCGACAAAATCACTTGGTTTGAAAATCCCTGAAGAAGTCTGGAGCAGCAAGTCCGTTGATTACTCATATCTTCGTGTCTTTGGATGCGATGCTTATGCGTGGATACCGAAGGAGAAAAGGTCAAAATTGGATAAGAACTCTCGGAGGTGTATATTTCTTGGCTATGCGAAAGGTGTTAAGGGGTATTGATTGTGGGACCCTACTACCCACAAAATAGTCGTAAGTCGTGACGTTGTCTTCAATGAAGGGTCCTTTCAAGGCACCAAGGAAAAGTAAGATGATGATGCTATGATTCTAATTGAGCCATTTGAAGCGCGTGATGAGGTGCAAGTTGAGCAAGCACAGCAGGACGATGAAGTGGTTGATGATGAACCAGATTTGGAATCTCCACAATCATTCGAAGATACGAATTCACCGATAGAGTCGCAAGCAGATTTCGGGCGTCCTAGGAGGATTATTAGACCTCCTGCGAGGTATAATGACTATATTACTTCATTTATTCTTTCTACTAGCCATGTTAGTGCATATGTTGTTTTGGCGGAGGAAGATGAGCTGACTTCGTATAAGTAGGCTTGTGAGTTGACCGATGCTGGGAAGTGGCAATGCGCGATGGAGGAGGAGATGTAGTCAATTCGGAAGACCAGGACTTGGGAACTTGTTGATTTGCCGAAAGGAAGGAACGCGATTGGATGTCGGCGAGTGTTTAAGGTGAAGAAGGATACAGATGGAAATGTGGAGAGATTCAAGGCAAGATTGGTGGTGAAGGGATATGCTCAGAAGCCGGGAATCGACTTCGATGAGATCTTTTCACCGGTGGTTCGTCTTACCACTATTCGAGTTGTTTTGGCAATCACAGCGGTCATAGATTTGGAGCCTGAGTAGATGGATGTAAAAACAACATTCTTGCATGGTGACCTGGAGGAGGAGATATGTAATAGCCGCTAGTTTAAAATATTTTAAGGGTCTACTTTTGGTTCGTTATTTCCGCTTTTCGTTTCGGGGGGGATTGGGGGATGATCGAATAATTCCTTGTTTCCAGACAGACCCTCGGGGCCCGCGGGTATTTTTAGTTAATAGGGCTCGCGAAACGGAGAGTGGCGGCGAAATCGGTTCTGAATTCCGACGCCGGAATCTCCCGGAATAAATTCCGGAAGGTAGCTAACGGCTCAGATGGTTAACGCGGGTTATTTAGACAGACCGGACTCTAGTTCGCACCTGATTTGGACCCGTTTTAACTTGAACTGGGTTCTTTCCCTTTTACCAACTTAACCGTTCCCGTTATTTTTCCCCGTCGTATAACTCCCCTTAAACAAACCGTAACTCCCATAACTACCCACCCCCTCTAACTACCCCTAACTACCCGTAACTCCAATAACTACCCACCCCCTCTAACTACCCTTAACTACCCGTAACTCCCATAACTACCCACTCCTACCCACTACCCGTAACTCCCATAACCACCCACTCCCTCTAACTACCCATTCCCCCATAACCACCCGTAACTCCCTTTAACTACCCACTCCCCTTAAACCACCACACTCCCCCTTAACTACCCGTATTCCCCACAATTCCCCTACGTACGAAACCCCATTTCCCCAACCCTTCTATTTCCCAACCAAATCCTTCCGCTTCCTCACCGACTGCACGGAGGACCCAAGAGGCGAGACCAAGGAAGGAGAAGGAGGCGTCCTCACATTCCTTGTAGCCGAACGCGCAGGCCCGGATCGCCTCTTCCTCCGACAACCGAGGTGAGCACGCTAGGGTTTTGCCTTCTCGCCCCGTTCTTGGTTGGAGCGGACGAGAGGGGGGGGGGGGGGGGAAAGGAAAAAGAAGGGGGCATGGGCATCGCGGGAATCCGGCGCGCACGGCGGCACCGCATGCGGACTGCCGCATGCGGGCGCCGCCGCTTGCGGGCGGCACCGCATGCGGACTGCCGCATGCGGGCGCCGCCGCTTGCGGGCGGCGCCGCATGCGGGCTGCCGCCGCTTGCGGGCGGCGCCGCATGCGGGCTGCCGCCGCTTGCGGGCGGCGCCGCATGCGGGCTGCCGCATGCGGGCGCCGCCGCTTGCGGGCGGCGCCGCATGCGGGCTGCCGCATGCGGGCTGCCGCTTGCGGGCGGCACCGCATGCGGGCTGCCGCATGCGCGCCGCCACTTGCGGGCGGCGCCGCATGCGGGCTGCCGCATGCGGGCGCCGCCAATTGCGGGCTGCCGCATGCGGGCGCCCCCGCATGCGGGCACGGCCGCTTGCGGGCTGCCGCATGCGGGCGCCCCCGCATGCGGGCGCGCCGCTTGCGGGCTGCCGCATGCGGGCGCCCCCGCATGCGGGCGCGCCGCTTGCGGGCGCCTCCGCATGCGGGCACGGCCGCTTGCGGGCTGCCGCATGTGGGCGCCGCCGCTTGTGCGCCGCCGCATGCGGGCGCCGCCGCATGCGGGCGCTGCCGCTTGCGGGCACCGCCGCATGCGGGCGCCGCCGCTTGCGGGCACCTCCGCATGCGGACGGCCGCACGCTGTTAGTACACCGCCCAGCCGTGCGGGGCCAGGCGCGTACCTGTGCGTATTATACGCAAGGTGAGAGGGCGCCGGGCGCTCTAATCATTAGTCTGACAAAGCCTTAAGTTGCTGACTCCTATATGACAGATTCGTGTAGGTCCGGGCGGGCACCCGAGACGCGAGAGAACCTTACATCAGTCAGGAGCGCGACAACAAGGTGGGTTTACGGTCGAGGCTGAGTATTGTGTTGGAAATCCAAAAAGGGACTTTTGATTATTAATCGGTACTAACGCTGATGGTTTCTATGATGTACTACCTTACCCCGTGACATGGTGACATGGTTACTTGGTTACTTGGTTACTTGGTTACTTATGCTCGAGTTGCGACACGCGCACCCGCGGTTTGGCCACCGCAAAGGGTGCTCTTTTCCGGAAAGGCGGTCTTTGACCCGTGTTACCCCACGAGGTGACGTAGTGGGGGGCCCCTGACAGTTGGGGGGTTTGAGGCAGCGAGGTGCGAGCGGTGAGACCACCGTGGGATTGGATCCCGATGTGGTCAGGTGTGAGACCACCGTGGGATTGGATCCCGATGTGGTCAAGTGTGAGACTACCGTGGGATTGGATCCCGATGTAGTCAGGTGTGAGACCGCCGGGTCCGGTGCCCGACGCGGTCAGGTGTTACAGGTGTTACCCGGGTTACAGGTGTTACAGGTGGTACAGGTGGTTGCGAGTTACCGTTACGAGTAGAGCGGTTGTTCCGGCTAGTCTTGCTTTGGTGACTTGGTATTACTTTACTGTTTTAGTACTACTCTTATGATAGTGTCGCTGACTACCCACTCTGTGACAGGTACCTCCAGGGGGTAGAGGTAGGCGACGGTGAGGCCGAGGTGGTAGCAGACGGGCTGAGGGAGCCCTAGTATGCTGTATCATTTACTTTCTCTGCATTTCATTCAGAACAGTAGGTTATTGTGTGGTTCTCGATACCCTTGTGGGGTCGTGTGGATGTTGAGTACTTTCTTTCTGCTTATGCACTACTGTTTCCTTTATCGTTCCCGTTTGGCCGTTTTCAAAGCAACATGACTAGAAAAGAAAAGAACTTCGAAAACTATCTTTCAAAAGCTGGGTCGTGTGGACCTGTTTTCCAAACCCGGTGGATTTATGGCATCTTTTCAAACTGTCTTCAAAACCCTGGGTCGTGTGGACCTGCTTTCAAATCTGTGAGTTTATCCTTTTAACTTGATTGGCCACAGGTATTGTTTAGTCTTCATGCACCGTACTACTTCGAACTGTTGTGATTAAATGGGAAAATGATTGTTTTTGTTCGACTATTGTAATAGCCGCGACGCCGTGCATATACAGAGGAGACTCCGCCCGATTTTCGAGTAAATCTGTATATGTGGCGGGTCTGGGCACGCGCCGGGGAAGGAAGATTTAAACAAAAAAAATTGTACGCACTTTTCGCGTACTCTGAGGTATCGTTTCCGCTAAAATATAACCCCCGGGGCGTGACAGATTAAGATGGTATCAGAGACTTTGCTTTAATCACAATAGTGACGGCCCAACATCCACCGAGATATCACACTTAACTACGAATAAATGAAATGTGCAGGGTTTAAGGTTTAAGACGTGAGAGACCGGGGAGGGGATTTGTAGATAATGTTTCTTTTCTCTCTCGATTTTTACGATGGTTCATCTAGCAGAGATGAGTGCTAAGCTTTGGTTGGTATGTCTGTACAGACAATGGTACGGACCAGAGCGTCGGCCGAGGAGGTAGGGACTGATGCGACGACATCAGCAGCTGCAGAAAACCAGCTCCTGCGGCAACAATTGCCGCATGCGGGTGCCGCCGCTTACGCGTACTTTGGTAGCCACTTGCCCGATTAAGCTAGGGCGGCTAATTTGGTAGCCACGTGCCCGATTAAGCTAGGGCGGCTATTTTGCCCTTGGGATTTAATAGTGATTCCCTTGAAGGAGTACGACGTTATTTTGGGCATGGACTGGCTCTCAAGGTACCAAGCGCTTATCGACTGCGATAAGCGGATGGTACAACTACAAGAACCAAGTTTCCCTAAGAATGCGTACCTAGCGTGCAAGAGCACCTCCTTCCCGGCAGTCATCTCAGCGGCTCGAGCCAGGAGTCTGATAGAGGGTGGGTGTGTAGCCTATTTGGCATCGGTAGATCTGGTTACTCGACCCTCGACGACACCTTCAGACATCCCGGTGGTGAGGGACTTTCCCGATGTCTTTCCGACGGAGCTGCCTGGGATACCCCCTGAAAGGGAGGTGGTGTTCCCTATTGAACTCTTGCCAGGTACTCAACCTATAACGAAGGCACCCTACCGAATGGCCTTCGCGGAGTTGAAGGAGTTAAAGGCGCAGCTGGAAGACCTCTTGGACAAAGGGTTTGTCAGGCCGAGTGTGTCACCCTGGGGCGCACCAGTGCTTTTCGTACGGAAGAAGGATGGGAGCCTGCGACTCTGTATCGATTACAGAGGAATAAACAAGGTCACGGTGAAAAATAAGTACCCCTTGCCCAGAATCGACGACCTCTTCGACCAACTACGAGGAGCGACGGTCTTTTCAAAAATTGATCTACAGTCTGGCTACCACCAGCTCCGGGTTCGGAACGAGGACATTCCGAAGACCGCTTTCCGGACCCGGTATGGCCATTACGAGTTTACGGTCATGCCGTTCGGACTTACGAACGCCCCCGCAGTCTTATGGACATGATGAACCGGGTCTTCAGACCATTCTTAGATCGGTTCGTGGTGGTCTTCATCGATGATATACTAATTTACTCATCCACCGACGAGGAGCACGAGGATCACTTACGAACGATTCTCCAAACCCTCAGGGAGCAGAAGCTGTTCGCTAAGCTCAAAAAGTGTGAGTTCTGGCTACGCGAAGTAGGATTCCTGGGGCATGTGATCTCGGCAAAGGGAATCGCCGTAGACCCCAAGAAGGTGGAATCGGTGATAGACTGGCAGCCGCCCACAACGGTGACGGAGATCCGTAGTTTCTTGGGGCTGGCGGGGTATTATCGACGCTTTGTCGAGGGTTTCTCGAAGATTGCGACCCCTCTAACCGGCTGACCAAGAAAGGAGAAAAGTTTGTATGGACGGCCAAATGCCAGGAAAGTTTTGAAGAACTCAAAAGAAGGCTAACCGAGGCACCGATTCTTGTACTACCAACACCCGGTGAGGACTATGAGGTGTACTGCGACGCTTCAAGAATCGGCATTGGGGGTGTGTTAATGCAGCAGGGGAAGGTAATAGCCTATGCATCTAGGCAACTAAAGGACTACGAAAGAAACTACCCAACACACGACCTAGAGCTGGCTGCAGTGGTCTTCGTCCTGAAGTTATGGAGACACTATCTCTTTGGTGTCCATTGTAACATCTTCTTAGATCACCAAAGTCTTAAATACCTGTTCACACAAAAGGAACTAAACCTGCGGCAGAGACGGTGGCTTGAATTACTGAAGGATTACGACCTAACGATCCAATACCACCCCGGGAAAGCAAACGTGGTAGCAGACGCTCTGAGCATGGAAGGGGCGACTGGAGGGAGGATCGGTAGGTGCGATAACTGAGCAGAGCGACTTGATCGCAGAAAGAATTTTCTCGACTAGGGTTGGAAGTAGTGTCAGCGGGCACGGTTGCGCAACTTCTAACTCTGGTAGTCAAGCCAACACTGTTAGAAAAGATTCGAGAGGGACAGCAGGCGGACTCGCACTTACAGCTCGTAGAGACAAGATCTCACCGGACCAGGAAGGGGACTTCTCATTAAAAAGCGATGATACCCTACGGTTTCCGCGGGCGATTTGCGTGCCGGATACCCGGAATTAAAGAAGGAATTCTGTCCGAGGCACACAGCGCCCCTTATACAGCGCATCCAGGAGGCACAAAGATGTAGCAGGGACCTCAAGCAAGACCTTCGGTTGGCCCAAGATGAAGAGGGATGTAGCCCGATTTGTAGCTCATTGCCTGGTGTGTCAACAAATAAGGCGAACATCACGACCGGCGGGTAAAATTACAACCCTTACCGGTACCCGAGGAGTGGAAGTGGGATCATATCACCATGGACTTTGTCACCGGGTTCCCACGTTCACCACAAGGACACGACACAATATGGGTGGTGGTGGACCGGCTGACTAAGTCAGCACACTTCCTGCCGATTCACACAACCTGGACCAGAGAGCGGTTGGCTCAAGTCTATCTCAGCGAGATAGTGAGACTGCATGGGGTACCGGCATCGATCACATCAGACAGAGACACCGTTTTGTCTCGAAGTTTTGGCAGAGTCTGCAACAAGCCTTGGGGACAAAATTGCACTTCAGCACAGCCTTCCACCCTCAGACAGACGGGCAGTCGGAGCGAGTGATACAGACACTAGAAGACCTGCTCCGGGCCTGTGTACTCGATTGGGGAGTCGGTTGGGAGCGATACCTACCACTGGTAGAATTCGCTTACAACAATAGCCACCAGGCCAGCATACTGATGGCACCCTACGAAGCTTTATACGGAGACGCTGCCGATCCCGATCTGTTGGGACGACTTGGGAGAACGAAAGCTCTTGGGACCCGACTTGGTGGAAGAAACAGAAAGCGAAAGTGCGCCTCATCAGACAGCGCTTACTAACGCCCAGAGTCGACAAAAGAGCTACGCGGATCGAAGACGCCGCGATTTAGAGTTCCAGGTGGGAGAACACGTGTTTTTGCGGGTCTCGCCGTCCAGGGGAATCAAGCGATTCGGGTAAAAGGCAAGCTAAGCCCGCGGTTCGTGGGACCATTCGAGATCCTGGAACGGATCGGCCCAGTGGCTTACCGCCTTGCCCTACCACCGAACCTCAACCGGATTCATGACGTGTTCCACGTGTCGATGCTCAAGAAATACCTCCCCGACCCGTCGCATGTGCTGGACGTCTCGACACTCGAACTAAAGGAGGACCTAAGTTTCGAGGAAACCCCTGTGCGAATACTAGCAAGAGAAAGTAAGACGCTTCGAAACCGAGACATCCCCTATGTGAAGGTGCACTGGAGCAACCACGAGGAGCGGGAAGCGACGTGGGAACTAGAATCGAAGATGAGAGAGGGCTATCCTTATCTCTTTACCGCAATCAGGATTGAGTTTCGAGGACGAAACTCGTTTTAAGAGGTGAGTGGGTGTAATAGCCGCTAGTTTAAAAATTTTAAGGGTCTACTTTTGGTTCGTTATTTCCGCTTTTCGTTTCGGGGGGGGATTGGGGATGATCGAATAATTCCTTGTTTCCAGACAGACCCTCGGGGCCCGCGGGTATTTTTAGTTAATAGGGCTCGCGAAACGGAGAGTGGCGGCGAAATCGGTTCTGAAGTCCGACGCCGGAATCTCCCGGAATAAATTCCGGAAGGTAGCTAACGGCTCAGATGGTTAACGGGGTTATTTAGACAAGACCGGACTCTAGTTCGCACCTGATTTTGGACCCGTTTTAACTTGAACGGGCTTATTTCTTTACCAACTAACCGTTCCCGTTATTTTTCCCCGTCGTATAACTCCATAAACAACCGTAACCCCAGAATACCCACCCACTCTAATACCTAACTACCCGTAACTCCAATAACTACCACCCCCTCTAACTCCCTTAAACGCCCGTAACTAACATAACTACCCCCTCTAACTACCAGCAAATACCGTAACTCCCTAACTACCCAAATCCTACCCATACCCGTAATCCCAAAACCACCCACTCCCTCTAACTACCCATTCCCCCATAACACCGTAACTCCCTTTAACTACCCACTCCCCTTAAACCCCACACGCCCCTTAAACTAACCGTATTCCCCACAATTCCCTAGTACGAAACCCCATTTCCCCAACCCTCTATTCCCAACAATCCTTCCGCTTCCTCACGACTGCACGGAGGAACAAGAGGCGGGGAGACCAAGGAAGGAGAAGGCGGCGTTCCTCACATTCCGTAGCCGAAGCGGCAAGGCCCGGATCGCCTCTTCCTCCGACAACCGAGA
>CM055066.1:50659533-50698252 GCA_029204045.2 Tillandsia leiboldiana | reverse complement strand
TACTTCGTTGGGCGAATGTTCTTACTTCGTTCGTTCATTGATGATACTCTCGAAGGCTTGGGTGTATTTCTAAGCGAAAGTCCAATGGTTGGAGAGCTTTTAAGAAGTTCAAAACTCTTGTGGAGAATAAAGAGGTTAAGTGCCTACGTTTCTGATAACGAAGGGGAGTATTGTTCGAGAGAATTTGATGAGTTTTGTAATGCAGTATGCATTAAGCGGCACCTCAAGGTATCTGCGTTACATCGCAACAAACGGTGTGACAGAGAGGTTAATAGAACACTCATGGAGAGGGCCCTTGCATGTTGAGGGTAGCCGCAAAAACTCGACAAGAGATTTTGGGCGGAGCCGTAGCATGGCTTTTATTTGATTAATCGAGCGCCGACGAAGTCCTTGGTTAAAATCCCGAAGAGTCTGGAGCAGCAGTCCGTTGATTACTCATATCTTCGTGTCTTTGGATCATGCCCCCTATGCCGTGGATACGCGAGGAGAAAAGGGCAATTGGATAAGAACTCTCGAGAGGGGTATATTTCTTGCTATCGAAGGGGGTTAAGGGGTATTGATGTGGGACCCTACTACCCACAAAAAGTCGTAGTCGTGACGTTGTCTTCAATGAATGGTCCTTTCAAGGCACCAGGAAAGTAAGATGATGTGCTATGATTCTAATTGGGCCATTTGAAGCGCGTGATGAGTTCAAGTTGAGCAGGCGCATCAGACGATGAAGTGGTTGGTGATTAACCAGATTTGGAATCTCCACATCAGTCGAAGATCCGAATTCACCGATAGAGTCGCAAGCAATTTCGGCGTCCTAGGAGGATTATAGACCTCCTGCGAGGTATAATGACTATATTACTTCATTTGTTCTTTCTACTAGCCATGTTAGGGCATATGTTTTTTGGCGGGAAGATGAGCTACTTCGTATAAGTATGCTTGTGAGTTGACCGATGCTGGGAAGTGGCAATGCCCGATGGAGGTGAGATGTAGTCAATTCGGAGATCCAGGACTTGGGAACGTGTTTGATTTGCCGAAGAAGGAACGCGTTGGAGTCGGCGAGTGTTTAAGGTGAAGAAGATACCTAGATGGAAATGTGGAGAGATTCAAGGCAAGATTGGTGGGTGGGATATCTCAGAAGCCGGGATCGACTTCGATAGAGCTTTTCAACCGGTGGTTCGTCTTACCACTATTCGAGTTGTTTTGGCATCACAGCGGTCATAGATTTGGAGCCTGAGTATGGGATGTAAAAACAACAGTCTTGCATGTGTACCTGGGAGGAGATATGTAATAGCCGCTAGTTTAAAATAATTTAAGGGTCTACTTTTGGTTCGTTATTTTCCGTGCGTTTCGTTTCGGGGGGGATTGGGGGATGATCGAATAATTCCTTGTTTCCAGACAGACCCTCGGGGCCCGCGGGTATTTTTAGTTAATAGGGCTCGCGAAACGGAGAGTGGCGGCGAAATCGGTTCTGAATTCCGACGCCGGAATCTCCCGGAATAAATTCCGGAAGGTAGCTAACGGCTCAGATGGTTAACGCGGGTTATTTAGACAGACCGACTCTAGTTCGCACCTGATTTGGACCCGTTTTAACTTGAACTGGGTTCTTTCCCTTTTACCAACTTAACCGTTCCCGTTATTTTTCCCCGTCGTATAACTCCCCTTAAACAAACCGTAACTCCCATAACTACCCACCCCCTCTACTACCCCTAACTACCCGTAACTCCAATAACTACCCACCCCCTCTAACTACCCTTAACTACCCGTAACTCCCATAACTACCCACTCCTACCCACTACCCGTAACTCCCATAACCACCCACTCCCTCTAACTACCATTCCCCCCATAACCACCCGTAACTGCCCTTTAACTACCCACTCCCCTTAAACCACCACACTCCCCTTAAACTACCCGTATTCCCCACAATTCCCTACGTACGAAACCCCATTTCCCCAACCCTTCTATTTCCCAACCAAATCCTTCCGCTTCCTCACCGACTGCACGGAGGACCCAAGAGGCGGAGACCAAGGAAGGAGAGAGGAGGCGTCCTCACATTCCTTGTAGCCGAACGCGCAGGCCCGGATCGCCTCTTCCTCCGACAACCGAGTGAGCACGCTAGGGTTTTGCCTTCTCGCCCCGTTCTTGGTTGGAGCGGACGAGAGGGGGGGTGGGGGGGGGAAAGGAAAAAGAAGGGGGCATGGGCATCGCGGGAATCCGGCGCGCACGGGCGGCACCGCATGCGGACTGCCGCATGCGGGTCGCCGCGCTTGCGGGCGGCACCGCATGCGGACTGCCGCATGCGGGCGCCGCCGCTTGCGGGCGGCGCCGCATGCGGGCTGCCGCCGCTTGCGGGCGGGCGCCGCATGCGGGCTGCCGCCGCTTGCGGGCGGCGCCGCATGCGGGCTGCCGCATGCGGGCGCCGCCGCTTGCGGGCGGCGCCGCATGGCGGGCTGCGCATGCGGGCTGCCGCTTGCGGGCGCACCGCATGCGGGCTGCCGCATGCGCGCCGCCACTTGCGGGCGGCGCCGCATGCGGGCTGCCGCATGCGGCGCCGCCAATTGCGGGCTGCCGCATGCGGGCGCCCCCGCATGCGGGCACGGGCCGCTTGCGGCTGCCGCATGCGGGCGCCCCCGCATGCGGGCGCGCCGCTTGCGGGCTGCCGCATGCGGGCGCCCCCGCATGCGGGCGCGCCGCTTGCGGGCGCCTCCGCATGCGGGCACGGCCGCTTGCGGGCTGCCGCATGTGGGCGCCGCCGCTTGTGCGCCGCCGCATGCGGGCGCCGCCGCATGCGGGCGCTGCCGCTTGCGGGCACCGCCGCATGCGGGCGCCGCCGCTTGCGGGCACCTCCGCATGCGGACGGCCGCACGCTGTTAGTACACCGCCCAGCCGTGCGGGGCCAGGCGCGTACCTGTGCGTATTATACGCAAGGTGAGAGGGCGCCGGGCGCTCTAATCATTAGTCTGACAAAGCCTTAAGTTGCTGACTCCTATATGACAGATTCGTGTAGGTCCGGGCGGGCACCCGAGACGCGAGAGAACCTTACATCAGTCAGGAGCGCGACAACAAGGTGGGTTTACGGTCGAGGCTGAGTATTGTGTTGGAAATCCAAAAAGGGACTTTTGATTATTAATCGGTACTAACGCTGATGGTTTCTATGATGTACTACCTTACCCCGTGACATGGTGACATGGTTACTTGGTTACTTGGTTACTTGGTTACTTATGCTCGAGTTGCGACACGCGCACCCGCGGTTTTGGCCACCGCAAAGGGTGCTCTTTTCCGGAAAGGCGGTCTTTGACCCGGTTACCCCACGAGGTGACGTAGTGGGGGGCCCCTGACAGTTGGGGGGTTTGAGGCAGCGAGGTGCGAGCGGTGAGACCACCGTGGGATTGGATCCCGATGTGGTCAGGTGTGGAGACCACCGTGGGATTGGATCCCGATGTGGTCAAGTGTGAGACTACCGTGGGATTGGATCCCGATGTAGTCAGGTGTGAGACCGCCGGGTCCGGTGCCCGACGCGGTCAGGTGTTACAGGTGTTACCCGGGTTACAGGTGTTACAGGTGGTACAGGTGGTTGCGAGTTACCGTTACGAGTAGAGCGGTTGTTCCGGCTAGTCTTGCTTTGGTGACTTGGTATTACTTTACTGTTTTAGTACTACTCTTATGATAGTGTCGCTGACTACCCACTCTGTGACAGGTACCTCCAGGGGGTAGAGGTAGGCGACGGTGAGGCCGAGGTGGTAGCAGACGGGCTGAGGGAGCCCTAGTATGCTGTATCATTTACTTTCTCTGCATTTCATTCAGAACAGTAGGTTATTGTGTGGTTCTCGATACCCTTGTGGGGTCGTGTGGATGTTGAGTACTTTCTTTCTGCTTATGCACTACTGTTTCCTTTATCGTTCCCGTTTGGCCGTTTTCAAAGCAACATGACTAGAAAAGAAAAGAACTTCGAAAACTATCTTTCAAAAGCTGGGTCGTGTGGACCTGTTTTCCAAACCCGGTGGATTTATGGCATCTTTTCAAACTGTCTTCAAAACCCTGGGTCGTGTGGACCTGCTTTCAAATCTGTGAGTTTATCCTTTTAACTTGATTGGCCACAGGTATTGTTTAGTCTTCATGCACCGTACTACTTCGAACTGTTGTGATTAAATGGGAAAATGATTGTTTTTGTTCGACTATTGTAATAGCCGCGACGCCGTGCATATACAGAGGAGACTCCGCCCGATTTTCGAGTAAATCTGTATATGTGGCGGGTCTGGGCACGCGCCGGGGAAGGAAGATTTAAACAAAAAAAATTGTACGCACTTTTCGCGTACTCTGAGGTATCGTTTCCGCTAAAATATAACCCCCGGGGCGTGACAGATTAAGATGGTATCAGAGACTTTGCTTTAATCACAATAGTGACGGCCCAACATCCACCGAGATATCACACTTAACTACGAATAAATGAAATGTGCAGGGTTTAAGGTTTAAGACGTGAGAGACCGGGGAGGGGATTTGTAGATAATGTTTCTTTTCTCTCTCGATTTTTACGATGGTTCATCTAGCAGAGATGAGTGCTAAGCTTTGGTTGGTATGTCTGTACAGACAATGGTACGGACCAGAGCGTCGGCCGAGGAGGTAGGGACTGATGCGACGACATCAGCAGCTGCAGAAAACCAGCTCCTGCGGCAACAATTGCCGCATGCGGGTGCCGCCGCTTACGCGTACTTTGGTAGCCACTTGCCCGATTAAGCTAGGGCGGCTAATTTGGTAGCCACGTGCCCGATTAAGCTAGGGCGGCTATTTTGCCCTTGGGATTTAATAGTGATTCCCTTGAAGGAGTACGACGTTATTTTGGGCATGGACTGGCTCTCAAGGTACCAAGCGCTTATCGACTGCGATAAGCGGATGGTACAACTACAAGAACCAAGTTTCCCTAAGAATGCGTACCTAGCGTGCAAGAGCACCTCCTTCCCGGCAGTCATCTCAGCGGCTCGAGCCAGGAGTCTGATAGAGGGTGGGTGTGTAGCCTATTTGGCATCGGTAGATCTGGTTACTCGACCCTCGACGACACCTTCAGACATCCCGGTGGTGAGGGACTTTCCCGATGTCTTTCCGACGGAGCTGCCTGGGATACCCCCTGAAAGGGAGGTGGTGTTCCCTATTGAACTCTTGCCAGGTACTCAACCTATAACGAAGGCACCCTACCGAATGGCCTTCGCGGAGTTGAAGGAGTTAAAGGCGCAGCTGGAAGACCTCTTGGACAAAGGGTTTGTCAGGCCGAGTGTGTCACCCTGGGGCGCACCAGTGCTTTTCGTACGGAAGAAGGATGGGAGCCTGCGACTCTGTATCGATTACAGAGGAATAAACAAGGTCACGGTGAAAAATAAGTACCCCTTGCCCAGAATCGACGACCTCTTCGACCAACTACGAGGAGCGACGGTCTTTTCAAAAATTGATCTACAGTCTGGCTACCACCAGCTCCGGGTTCGGAACGAGGACATTCCGAAGACCGCTTTCCGGACCCGGTATGGCCATTACGAGTTTACGGTCATGCCGTTCGGACTTACGAACGCCCCCGCAGTCTTTATGGACATGATGAACCGGGTCTTCAGACCATTCTTAGATCGGTTCGTGGTGGTCTTCATCGATGATATACTAATTTACTCATCCACCGACGAGGAGCACGAGGATCACTTACGAACGATTCTCCAAACCCTCAGGGAGCAGAAGCTGTTCGCTAAGCTCAAAAAGTGTGAGTTCTGGCTACGCGAAGTAGGATTCCTGGGGCATGTGATCTCGGCAAAGGGAATCGCCGTAGACCCCAAGAAGGTGGAATCGGTGATAGACTGGCAGCCGCCCACAACGGTGACGGAGATCCGTAGTTTCTTGGGGCTGGCGGGGTATTATAGACGCTTTGTCGAGGGTTTCTCGAAGATTGCGACCCCTCTAAACCGGCTGACCAAGAAAGGAGAAAAGTTTGTATGGACGGCCAAATGCCAGGAAAGTTTTGAAGAACTCAAAAGAAGGCTAACCGAGGCACCGATTCTTGTACTACCAACACCCGGTGAGGACTATGAGGTGTACTGCGACGCTTCAAGAATCGGCCTTGGGGGTGTGTTAATGCAGCAGGGGAAGGTAATAGCCTATGCATCTAGGCAACTAAAGGACTACGAAAGAAACTACCCAACACACGACCTAGAGCTGGCTGCAGTGGTCTTCGTCCTGAAGTTATGGAGACACTATCTCTTTGGTGTCCATTGTAACATCTTCTTAGATCACCAAAGTCTTAAATACCTGTTCACACAAAAGGAACTAAACCTGCGGCAGAGACGGTGGCTTGAATTACTGAAGGATTACGACCTAACGATCCAATACCACCCCGGGAAAGCAAACGTGGTAGCAGACGCTCTGAGCAGGAAGGGGCGACTGGAGGGAGGATCGGTAGGTGCGATAACTGAGCAGAGCGACTTGATCGCAGAATTTTCTCGACTAGGGTTGGAAGTAGTGTCAGCGGGCACGGTTGCGCAACTTCTAACTCTGGTAGTCAAGCCAACACTGTTAGAAAAGATTCGAGAGGGACAGCAGGCGGACTCGCACTTACAGCTCGTAAGAGACAAGATCTCACCGGACCAGGAAGGGGACTTCTCATTAAAAAGCGATGATACCCTACGGTTCCGCGGGCGGATTTGCGTGCCGGATACCCCGGAATTAAAGAAGGAAATTCTGTCCGAGGCACACAGCGCCCCTTATACAGCGCATCCAGGAGGCACAAAGATGTACAGGGACCTCAAGCAGACCTTCTGGTGGCCCAAGATGAAGAGGGATGTAGCCCAATTTGTAGCTCATTGCCTGGTGTGTCAACAAATAAAGGCGGAACATCAACGACCGGCGGGAAAATTACAACCCTTACCGGTACCGGAGTGGAAGTGGGATCATATCACCATGGACTTTGTCACCGGGTTCCCACGTTCACCACAAGGACACGACACAATATGGGTGGTGGTGGACCGGCTGACTAAGTCAGCACACTTCCTGCCGATTCACACAACCTGGACCAGAGAGCGGTTGGCTCAAGTCTATCTCAGCGAGATAGTGAGACTGCATGGGGTACCGGCATCGATCACATCAGACAGAGACACACGTTTTGTCTCGAAGTTTTGGCAGAGTCTGCAACAAACCTTGGGGACAAAATTGCACTTCAGCACAGCCTTCCACCCTCAGACAGACGGGCAGTCGGAGCGAGTGATACAGACACTAGAAGACCTGCTCCGGGCCTGTGTACTCGATTGGGGAGTCGGTTGGGAGCGATACCTACCACTGGTAGATTTCGCTTACAACAATAGCCACCAGGCCAGCATACTGATGGCGCCCTACGAAGCTTTATACGGGAGACGCTGCCGATCCCCGATCTGTTGGGACGACTTGGGAGAACGAAAGCTCTTGGGACCCGACTTGGTGGAAGAAACAGAAGAGAAAGTGCGCCTCATCAGACAGCGCTTACTAACCGCCCAGAGTCGACAAAAGAGCTACGCGGATCGAAGACGCCGCGATTTAGAGTTCCAGGTGGGAGAACACGTGTTTTTGCGGGTCTCGCCGTCCAGGGGAATCAAGCGATTCGGGATAAAAGGCAAGCTAAGCCCGCGGTTCGTGGGACCATTCGAGATCCTGGAACGGATCGGCCCAGTGGCTTACCGCCTTACCCTACCACCGAACCTCAACCGGATTCATGACGTGTTCCACGTGTCGATGCTCAAGAAATACCTCCCCGACCCGTCGCATGTGCTGGACGTCTCGACACTCGAACTAAAGGAGGACCTAAGTTTCGAGGAAACCCCTGTGCGAATACTAGCAAGAGAAAGTAAGACGCTTCGAAACCGAGACATCCCCTATGTGAAGGTGCTCTGGAGCAACCACGAGGAGCGGGAAGCGACGTGGGAACTAGAATCGAAGATGAGAGAGGGCTATCCTTATCTCTTTACCGCAAATCAGGATTGAGTTTCGAGGACGAAACTCGTTTTAAGAGGTGAGTGGTGTAATAGCCGCTAGTTTAAAATATTTTAAGGGTCTACTTTTGGTTCGTTATTTCCGCTTTTCGTTTCGGGGGGGATTGGGGGATGATCGAATAATTCCTTGTTTCCAGACAGACCCTCGGGGCCCGCGGGTATTTTTAGTTAATAGGGCTCGCGAAACGGAGAGTGGCGGCGAAATCGGTTCTGAATTCCAACGCCGGAATCTCCCGGAATAAATTCCGGAAGGTAGCTAACGGCTCAGATGGTTAACGCGGGTTATTTAGACAGACCGGACTCTAGTTCGCACCTGATTTGGACCCGTTTTAACTTGAACTGGGTTCTTTCCCTTTTACCAACTTAACCGTTCCCGTTATTTTTCCCCGTCGTATAACTCCCCTTAAACAAACCGTAACTCCCATAACTACCCACCCCCTCTAACTACCCCTAACTACCCGTAACTCCAATAACTACCCACCCCCTCTAACTACCCTTAACTACCCGTAACTCCCATAACTACCCCCTCTAACTACCCTTAACTACCCGTAACTCCCATAACTACCCACTCCTACCCACTACCCGTAACTCCCAAAACCACCCACTCCCTCTAACTACCCATTCCCCCATAACCACCCGTAACTCCCTTTAACTACCCACTCCCCTTAAACCACCACACTCCCCCTTAACTACCCGTATTCCCCACAATTCCCCTACGTACGAAACCCCATTTCCCCAACCCTTCTATTTCCCAACCAAATCCTTCCGCTTCCTCACCGACTGCACGGAGGACCCAAGAGGCGAGACCAAGGAAGGAGAAGGAGGCGTCCTCACATTCCTTGTAGCCGAACGCGCAGGCCCGGATCGCCTCTTCCTCCGACAACCGAGGTGAGCACGCTAGGGTTTTGCCTTCTCGCCCCGTTCTTGGTTGGAGCGGACGAGAGGGGGGGGGGGAAAGGAAAAAGAAGGGGGCATGGGCATCGCGGGAATCCGGCGCGCACGGCGGCACCGCATGCGGACTGCCGCATGCGGGCGCCGCCGCTTGCGGGCGGCACCGCATGCGGACTGCCGCATGCGGGCGGCGCCGCTTGCGGGCGGCGCCGCATGCGGGCTGCCGCCGCTTGCGGGCGGCGCCGCATGCGGGCTGCCGCATGCGGGCTGCCGCTTGCGGGCGGCACCGCATGCGGGCTGCCGCATGCGCGCCGCCACTTGCGGGCGGCGCCGCATGCGGGCTGCCGCATGCGGGCGCCGCCAATTGCGGGCTGCCGCATGCGGGCGCCCCCGCATGCGGGCACGGCCGCTTGCGGGCTGCCGCATGCGGGCGCCCCCGCATGCGGGCGCGCCGCTTGCGGGCTGCCGCATGCGGGCGCCCCCGCATGCGGGCGCGCCGCTTGCGGGCGCCTCCGCATGCGGGCACGGCCGCTTGCGGGCTGCCGCATTTGGGCGCCGCCGCTTGTGCGCCGCCGCATGCGGGCGCCGCCGCATGCGGGCGCCGCCGCTTGCGGGCGCCGCCGCTTGCGGGCACCTCCGCATGCGGACGGCCGCACGCTGTTAGTACACCGCCCAGCCGTGCGGGGCCAGGCGCGTACCTGTGCGTATTATACGCAAGGTGAGAGGGCGCCGGGCGCTCTAATCATTAGTCTGACAAAGCCTTAAGTTGCTGACTCCTATATGACAGATTCGTGTAGGTCCGGGCGGGCACCCGAGACGCGAGAGAACCTTACATCAGTCAGGAGCGCGACAACAAGGTGGGTTTACGGTCGAGGCTGAGTATTGTGTTGGAAATCCAAAAAGGGACTTTTGATTATTAATCGGTACTAACGCTGATGGTTTCTATGATGTACTACCTTACCCCGTGACATGGTGACATGGTTACTTGGTTACTTGGTTACTTGGTTACTTATGCTCGAGTTGCGACACGCGCACCCGCGGTTTGGCCACCGCAAAGGGTGCTCTTTTCCGGAAAGGCGGTCTTTGACCCGTGTTACCCCACGAGGTGACGTAGTGGGGGGCCCCTGACAGTTGGGGGGTTTGAGGCAGCGAGGTGCGAGCGGTGAGACCACCGTGGGATTGGATCCCGATGTGGTCAGGTGTGAGACCACCGTGGGATTGGATCCCGATGTGGTCAGGTGTGAGACTACCGTGGGATTGGATCCCGATGTAGTCAGGTGTGAGACCGCCGGGTCCGGTGCCCGACGCGGTCAGGTGTTACAGGTGTTACCGGGGTTACAGGTGTTACAGGTGGTACAGGTGGTTGCGAGTTACCGTTACGAGTAGAGCGGTTGTTCCGGCTAGTCTTGCTTTGGTGACTTGGTATTACTTTACTGTTTTAGTACTACTCTTATGATAGTGTCGCTGACTACCCACTCTGTGACAGGTACCTCCAGGGGGTAGAGGTAGGCGACGGTGAGGCCGAGGTGGTAGCAGACGGGCTGAGGGAGCCCTAGTATGCTGTATCATTTACTTTCTCTGCATTTCATTCAGAACAGTAGGTTATTGTGTGGTTCTCGATACCCTTGTGGGGTCGTGTGGATGTTGAGTACTTTCTTTCTGCTTATGCACTACTGTTTCCTTTATCGTTCCCGTTTGGCCGTTTTCAAAGCAACATGACTAGAAAAGAAAAGAACTTCGAAAACTATCTTTCAAAAGCTGGGTCGTGTGGACCTGTTTTCCAAACCCGGTGGATTTATGGCATCTTTTCAAACTGTCTTCAAAACCCTGGGTCGTGTGGACCTGCTTTCAAATCTGTGAGTTTATCCTTTTAACTTGATTGGCCACGGGTATTGTTTAGTCTTCATGCACCGTACTACTTCGAACTGTTGTGATTAAATGGGAAAATGATTGTTTTTGTTCGACTATTGTAATAGCCGCGACGCCGTGCATATACAGAGGAGACTCCGCCCGATTTTCGAGTAAATCTGTATATGTGGCGGGTCTGGGCACGCGCCGGGGAAGGAAGATTTAAACAAAAAAAATTGTACGCACTTTTCGCGTACTCTGAGGTATCGTTTCCGCTAAAATATAACCCCCGGGGCGTGACAAGATATATATGTCGCAACCGGAAGGCTTTATCGAAAAAGGCAAGGAGTAGTTGGTTTGTCGGTTGAACAAATCGTTGTACGGCTTGAAACAGGGGCCAAGGTGTTGGTACAAGCGATTTGATTCATTCATTATGAGTTTGGGTTTTGATAGGCTTGAAGTGGATCATTGTTTATATTTCTGCGATTATAATGACGAGAGTTTCTGTATTTTGTTATTATATGTCGACGACATGGTAGTCGCCGGAAATAACAAGGGCCGGATATCTATCTTGAAGACTCAGTTAGCCGGTGAGTTTGATATGAAGGACTTAGGAACTGTGAATCAAATACTCGGAATGAAGGTACTACGGGAGAGAAAGAATAGAAAAGTTTGGTTTTTGTAGAAGAGTTATGTGGAGAAGGTTCTGCGGCGCTTCAATATGCAGAACGCAAAGCCAGTTTCTATCCCGTTTTCTATTTATTTAAAATTGTCGGCTAAGCAATCACCCGGTACGGAAGCAGAAAAGGCCGACATGACTCGGGTACCATATTCATCGGCAGTAGGGAGCCTTATGTTTGCCATGGTGTGCACGAGACCCGACGTTGCTCAAGTATATGGCGAATCTAGGTTGTGAACATTGGAATGCAGTGAAGTGGATCCTCAGATATTTGAGAGACAATGCGGATTTCTCACTCTATTATGGTTCTGCGTGTTTGGAGTGCGTCGGATATGTGGATGCAAATTTCGCAGGAGATAAAGACAGGAGAAAGTGTACCACGGGTTATGTTTTCTTCATGAGCGGTGGTGCTATTAGCTGGGAGTCGAAGCTTCAGTCGGTAGTTGCTTTGTCGACGACAGAGGCGGAGTACATATCAGTGACACATTCTTGTAAGGATGCTATCTGACTAAAAAGACTTTTAGGAGAATTGAAAGTGAAGTAAGATGTGGTGGGAGTGAATTGTGAAAGTCAAAGTGCAATACACTTGGTGAAGAATCCGGCATTTCACTCTCGGACGAAACACATTGATATTTGTTATCACTTTGTGAGAGATGTGGTGGATGAAGGTTTTATCTTATTGTTGAAAATTCACACAGATGCGAATCCAGCGGATATTTTAATGAAGCCGGTGACTCGAGAGAAGTTCAATTGGAGTATGATTTCTCTCGGTCTTAGAACTACGTGAGGAGAGTGGGAATTTGGCAAGATCTCCAATTTTGTGTTTTATGGAATTCAACACATGTTTTTAAGCGAGAGAATTGTTGGATTATGTAAAACCATGTTTCGAGTCGATATCACGGTACTCAACTCCGCGATAGGTTGAATATATTGAATTTGATCCTAATTTGATCCGATCTTGTTCCTAAAGATTAGGTATGATTTAAGAATATTTTAAAGAGAATTCTTAAGAGGATATCGACGATTAGAAGTGAATCGGAGACTCGAATGGACGGTGGAGATCATTTCCTATCAGAATTAGACTTTTTAGAGTTATATTAACTTTTCTAATTCATCTTTTTTTTTTAGACCTTCATTGAAAAAAAAAACTTCTAATTAAGAGAAAAAACGTGGAGAGCCTCCGCGAGAGAGTTTCTGTGTCGTGGATTAATCGAAGAACGCATTGAGATGGTCTTGCTCGTGGACGTAGGTCGACATATTGTTTGCTGAACAACGTAAATCTTGTGTCCTTGTGTTTTCTTATTCGTTTTTTTTTATTAATTGTTCTCGTGATTGTTTTCTACGATCGTTCTCGTTACTTTCATTTACGAAAGATTCTGTTTCCGCTGCGCTCGTGTACTGTGTGGGTTGAGCTGTGCTGATAATCCCATAGTTGGTTCCCCTTCAAAAGTGATGTTCCCTTACTAGAGGAAGTAGTTGTTTTGGAGGGAGTTGGACACTTCATCCAGCACGAGAGGGCACAAGAAGTAACTGATCATATCCATAACTTCATCAAGAAGTTCCTGAGCTAAACTATATATTCGCACCCATCGTAAAATTTATATTTATGGTGACGGTATTAAAAAATCATATTTTGATATTGACAGTTAGAAATTCATTAAATCTAGTCAAATATATCCTTATTAAGTAGGGTTGGTTAATATCACTTTCCTTAATACATGCCACTTTGAAAATTCTGTTCGATTTATTTATATATATATATATATATATATATATATATATATATATATATATATATATATATATATATATTATTCTTGGCAAGCGAAATATTATTTTACATTCATTTTATGTTCTTAATTATATATTGTTCATTTCTTTTTTCTTTTGTTTTTAGTGAATGATATTAGATAAGGTAAAGTACTAATTGAAGTTAATTAATTGCCATATGAATTTTTTTGATTTAGCTGAAAACATAGCAACTCAAAACAATAAGTACATAAATCATAGATCGAATGATATTCATATGCCAAATGTTACAACTCTACTTACATGGCACTACGTACTGCTTCTTGTTGTATATTTTTCCAATTGAAGAAAACCTACTACATGTTAACATTGCTAAATTAAGTCTATGTCTGATATGAAACATCTTAAATCTTAGCATTGGGTATTAACATGATTAATTCTGTAAAAGAACTGAAACACAGTTAGCTTGGCAAGCTAATTAGGGTTAGAATTTATTGTGATCTTTCCTATTTGAGTGATGTAAGTGAATGCTTTGATTGATTTTAATCCGGGCTAAAGTGCTCGATAACACGCTTTATGTCACACTAACACACAGAGATGTTAGCTAGGCTTCGTCAACTCGAGAAAATTCGTGACAATTTAATCTTTCTTTGGCTCTTATGTTGGATGTATTTCACGTGATTTATTTAAAATGCTTCTAAGAATACAATCGATCTAACGGTAGAAATATATTTGGATACATTCTTGGTAGAAGGATATGATTGAACATCCTTACATTAGATACTCTCTCTCTCTCTCTCTCTCTCTCTCTATATATATATATATATATATATATATATATATATATATATATATATATATATATATATATATATAATTGAGCTGCTATATTTTTAAAAGTACTAAGTTATTGATGCTTATAAATTTTTAGCTTTTGGATGAAAAATGTATGGCTAGAATGATAGTGGGCCATGGGCTCCTTGAGTTTAATTAGTGGATGGTTGGTGAAATAGCATAATCTAAGAGGTGAAAATAATCAACGGGATAGATCTAACGGCAGAAAACTTACAAACATTAAATGATTGATACTTTTACAAGCACAATGACTGAATTATATATATATATATATATATATATATATATATATATATATATATATATATATATATATATATATATATATATATATATATATATATATATATATATATATATATATATATATATAGAGAGAGAGAGAGAGAGAGAGAGAGAGAGAGAGAGGGGGGGGTCCGGCTACTATATTTTTATGAGTAAAATTTTTTTATACTCATAAGTTTTCATCCCTTGGATGAAGGAATGCGCGGTTAGGATTATAGTATTCCTAAGATTTTTACTATTTCTCCAACAACCTAGTAAACCCTAGGGGGACCACTATCATCCTAACCGCACATTCTTTCATCCAAGGGTGAAAATGTTATGAGTACAAAGAAGTTTATACTCATAAGTGTATAGTAATCCTACGCTATATATATATATATATATATATATATATATATATATATATATATATATATAAAATGAGAGTTTTCATTTAATCCTAACTCTAATTTTCTGTGACGGTTTCATTCCTAAAGAAAAAAAAATAGATTGAAAATATCCCATTCTTTTAGAAATTGAGAATGAGGAGGAATCACAAGAAAGAATCGCAGTCTATAATCTGTATGTGAAAATTAAAAATTCAAACAAAAAGTACAATTTTAATATTAATATGGTACAACACCCAAATCTTATTTTCATCAGCCAATTTTTGGTTGGGGCCTTGTAGTACCTCCAAAAAAAGGACAAACAGGTAGTTAGTTCATGCACGAGGACAATCAGTGGCATTGCTTCTCCTTTTGTGCTCGTAGAAGTACCGAAAACGATTGGCCTTGTCGCGGAAGTGAAATTGCTTTTTATATTAACAAACATCAATCCAAGCATTTATTGTGTAAGAATAGTTGTTCCACAAAACCCCTAAATACTTTTTACTTGATTTTTTTTATTTTCACGTTTTAAATGTTAGATTTTCGAGTAGTAGAGAGAGAAGTTCGTTACTAATCTGCTCCCACTATCATTATAATAAAATTATGGTATAGCAATATTTTTAAATATTCTTAAAATTTTTAAAAAAATATTACTGATAAAAATACCGACACTTATTATTAGTGTCGCTATATGTGCCGTCGTTAAGGTGTATAACAACACATTATTATAATATGTCACAAAAATATGTCCCTATAATATAATTTTGATATAGATGCACTACAATAAAATTATGCTGTAGCGACACTTTTTTAAAAGTGTCGTTGGCAAAAATACCGACACTTATTGTTAGTGTTGCTGTATGTGCCGTCGTTAGGGTGTATAGTGACATATTTTTGTAATGTGTCCTAAAAATGTGTCCCTATAATCTAATTTTGGATATAGATGAAATATAGATAGGATACTTATACAAAAGTGTCACAAATATGTATCCTTATAACTTAATTTTGTTGTAGTGATGGGATATAGATTGGACACTTGTACAAAAATGTCGCAAAAGTGTATCCCTATAACCTTATTTTATTATAGTGTATAACAAAATTAGATTATAGAAACACATTTTTGTGACACTTTTATACAAGTGTCCACTATAACAAAACTATGATATAGCGACACTTTTAAGTGTTGCTAAATACTAAAAAAATTGATGCTGAAAAATATACCGACACTTGCCATTAGTGTCGCTATATGTGCCGTCGTTAGGGTGTATAACGACACATTATTATAATGTGTCCCTATAACCTAATTTTGGATATAGATGGACTATAAATGGGACATTTGCAAAAAAGTGTCACAAATATGTGTCCTTATAACCTAATTTTGTTGTAGTGTCGTCCTATCTATATTTCATTTATATCCAAAATTAGGTTATAGGGATATATTTTTGGGAGACATTAAAATAATGTGTCGCTATACATCCTAACAACTGCACATATAGCGACACTAATTATAAGTGTCGGTATTTTTACTAGCGGTATTTTTTTCAGATTTTAGAAATACTTAAAAATATCGCTATAACATAGTTTTGTTATAGTGTCGGAAAAAGAGGGTGCTTTGTACATACAAGGCAGGCTAGGCTCTACTACTTCTGTGTTGGCTTTTTATTATTGGCCAAACTAGGTCTAATTTTTTATTCCGTAATAATAGATTCAAAAAACTAATAAGTTTAGTTGGGTTGAGTTTAATAAGTTGAATGGAACTACGCTCTTTAATAGATCCAACGGCAAGAGACCCAACTATAGACCTAATATGCTATAATAGGTTAAGTCAGATTGAAATCCGTAAGTGCTATGATTGAGTTCTTAAGTATGATGAGCGTGCCCTTCATATCAACACATGTTTTTAAGATAATTGGTTAGCATTTACAATCCGCATTCTGCTTTTATTTTTACCAACAACAGTTTCTAATGAGGCATTTGGTGTAAAAACATATTAAAAAAAGGAAAAAAAAATCATCTACTCGAAAGTGCATGCTTCTGATTTTACAACAAAAAAAAAGCCATATATATATATATATATATATATATATATATATATATATATATATATATATATGCGTAGGGCTATTATACTTTTATGAGTATAAATTTTTTTTGTACTCATAACTTTTTCGTCCTTAGATGAAGTAATATGCGGTTAGGATGATAGTTATCCCCCTAGGATTTACGTATACTAGGTTGTTGGTGAAATAGTATAAATCCTAAAAACTACTATAATCCTAACCGTATATTTTTTCATTCAAAAAAAAAAAAATTTATGAATATAAAATAATTTTACTCATAAAAATATAATAGTCGAACCCTATATATATATATATATATATATATATATATATATATATATATATATATATATATATATATATAGTCCGGCTAGAATACTATCGATAGCACCAAGCAATTGGTGCTATCAAGTTTTCTGCCGTTGGATGAAAAGATGTGCGGTTGGGATTATAGTGGTCCCCTAAAATTTTTACTATTCAACCAACCACCTAGTAAACCCTAGGGAACCACTATCATCTTAACCACACATTTTTTAATTCAAAAGTTAAAAATTTGATAGCACCAATAACTTGGTGCTATCGATAGTATTCTAGTCTAATTCTATATATATATATTAGGACATTTCAATATAATTTTACTCCTAATAATAAGAAAATACAGTGGGAGCTTTATAGCTTGGCCAAACAGGCTCATAATCTTTGCGATAAAAGCCACGTGCAATATTGGACCTGTCCTTGAACCTCATGATTTGCGTTTTTACACAATGTTAGGTACTTGTCATTAGAAGAGCTAACTCCCCTCTCCTTTTCACCTAAGCCTAAGAAAGGTAACCACATCACATTGCTTTCCATGATGAAAGAGTAGTTCCTTGTTACCTAATTTGATCTCCTCCCTAATAGAGCAAAAGAACAAATGTAATCACCCAAGAAAGCTAATGAATAAAAGGAGAGGTCACAATGAAAGAGGGGGGGGGGGGGGGGGGGGGGGGGGGGGGGGGGGAGGAGGGGGACTTGTGGCTATCCCTATTCTCACATTTACCATTCTCATCACATGCTTCATCTAATTCATGTGATGTGTATATATATATATATATATATATATATATATATATATATATATATATATCACATGAATTAGATGAAGCATGTGATGAGAATGGTAAATGTATGCATGCTTGTGGCTATCCCTATTCTCACATTTACCATTCTCATCACATGCTTCATCTAATTCATGTGATATATATATATATATATATATATATATACTTGGCTCTCATCATCACTCTATTCTATGTTTATTTAATTTGTTATTATTTTTTTTTTTATTTTGGGAAAGTTGTTAGGAGACACTCTCAACTATAGGTCATTTCGAAATAGACCTTTGAATTGTATTATTATTATTATTATTATTATTATTATTATTTATTGCCACCAAGTCAACTTTATACTTTGAAATCAATCAGCACTCTTACCAAATTTCATCACTCTTAACTAATTTCAATCTCAAACAAAATAAATGAAAGTTGAAAGATGCCAATCAAAATTAATCAGGTTAATTCCTCTTTCAAAATAAAAAATACTACATGTACATCCAATTAACATGAAGTAAATCTTGCACCCACCTATGCAAAAGTTGAAAAATCGATCGCTTCTATGTTTTTTGTATTAAGGCTAATAAGTAAGTATGAGTTTACAGATGGAGGAATGCTATATGTACATCCCAAAGGGGTGTGATGAGGAGTCACTCAAGTGACTCCTAAAAAATACTTCCATCCTTAAATGGGTGGGGATGTGAGATGTACACCTTTTTGGAGTGTACACTTAGAATATTTCTTTCAGATGACTAGAGTGTCACGTGTCCAGAAGGTCACCGATCGATCTTTGGATTGCTTCCATCTAAGTTGTGTTTGATTTGATGTAAATAGAAATGGAATATAGTTAAAAATGTGCATGCAGTACCGACTGCAGCAGTATATCGATTCACTACGTACACTACAACAAAATTAGGTTATAGAGACATATGTTTGTGATACATTTGTATAAGCGTCCTATCTATATTCCACCTATATCCAAAATTAGATTATATGGACACATCTTTGGGACACATTACAAAAATATGTCGCTATACACCCTAGCGACGGCACATATAGCAACAGTTACAATAAGTGCCGGTATTTTTGTCAGCGACACTTTTTTTAGATTTTATAAACACTTAAAAATGTCGCTATAGCCTAATTTTGTTGTAGTATACGAATTATAACACTAATAGCCCGTTGGGCTAAATCTATCGGTCCAAATGCTTAAGTCTAATTATTAGGTTTAGGTTACCAGACATATATATCCTACACTATGTCCTTGATTATTTAATATGGGAGTGTTGTTCCCTAATGTGGGGTGCCACATTGAATGTAAAACTTACACAATATATATAAGTGCATAGTTAGTAAGGGTGTCTTTTTATACTTGTTCTTAGTTGTTCTTTTTTTCTGTTACCAACTAACTTCACAGCAGGCTTCATGTACATGTTGGTTGGTTACTAGTCCAACTCCTCGGGAAAGAATAATAAGTCCATACCCCACCACTTTCACTTCACCCCACATGCCATGTTTGAGCTCTTTTAGATTTTAGGCTCAAGATTTTTCCAAAGAGAGCCCATCTAACTGACATTGGAAACTTAATTAATTGGTTCAACTTGAAGGACAAGTCACATAGAGCGTGAGTGCATTAATGAATGATGAGAATATATATAGGAAAAAGCTAAGTGTACATCTCATTTGATATGTATATATTACATTCCATTCATTCTAGGATGTAGTAAATTTTACTCGTCGCTTCGAAATAACGAGTGGATGAATGCCCATCTTAGAATGAGTTAGGTGTAGGATGTACACCTCAAATGGGGTGTACAAGTAGCATAGCTCATATATATATATATAGAGTTCGGCTACTGTGTTTGTACAAGCGCCAAGCAATTCGTGCTTGTAAGTTTTCTACCGTTAGATATAACCCTTTGATTAATTCTATTTCTTCGATCATACTATTCTACCAACCACTCATTAAACCCAAGGAACCCACCATCATCCTAACCGCACATTTCTACATCCAAGGATAAAAAACTCACAAACACAAATAACTTGTTGCTTTTACAAGTATAGGAGCTCAATTTTATATATATATATATATATATATATATATATATATATATATATATATATATATATATATATATATATATATATATGAGCAATGCTACATGTACACCCCGAAGGGGTGTATATCATACACCTCCACTAATTTAATGGTAGCGATATCTTTTACGGGTCACATCGATTGACCTATCATCATACCCCACCCATTGGATGGGTGGGGTGTGTGATATACACCCCGTTTTGGGTGTACAAGTATCATTTCCCTATATATATATATATATATATATATATATATATAGTCTGGCTATTTTGCTTGTTAAAGCATCAAGTAATTTATGCTTATAAATTTTCTACCGTTAGATTTATCCTTTTGACTAATTTTATCCCTTAGATCATTTTATTTTATCAATCACCCACTTAACCCAAGAGACCCACTATCATCCTAACCACATAACTTTTTATTCAAGGGCTAAAAATCTATAAACACCAATAACTTAATATTTTTAATATATATATATATATATATATATATATATATATATATATATATATATATATATATATATATATATATATATATAGTCCGGCTAGAATACTATCGATAGTACCAAGCAATTGGTGCTATCAAGTTTCCAGCCGTTGGATGAAAGGATGTGCGGTTGAGATCATAGTGGTCCCCTAAAATTTTTACTATTCAACCAACTACCCACTAAATCCTTGGATGAAAGGATGTGCGGTTGAGATCATAGTGGTCCCCTAAAATTTTCACTATTCAACCAACCACCCACTAAATCCTAGGAGACCACTATCATCGTAACCGCATATTTTTTAATCCAATGACTAAAAAATTGATAGCACCAATAACTTAGTACTATCGATCGATAGTATTCCAGCATATATATATATATATATATATATATATATATATATATATATATATATATATATATATATATATATATATATATATATATATATATATATATATATATATATATATATATATAATTGAGTTTCTATAAAAGCTCAATTGTAGCGTTAGATCTACGCACTTGACTAATTTTATCTTTTAAATCAATTTATTCTATCAACCACCCACTTAACCCAAAGGCCTCACTATCATGCTAACCACACATCTTTTTATTCAAGGGTTAAAAATATACAAGCGACAATAACTTGATACTTTTAAAAATATAGAAATTCAATATATATATATATATATATATATATATATATATATATATATATATATATATATATATATATATATATATATATATATATATATATATTACCATCATATAAAATTTAAGATTTTTTGCATATAAAATTTAAGATTTTTTGCTTATTTACTCCTAATTACTGTTCAAAATTTTTAAATTTATTTTGAATTTTCAAAATATATTTTCAAACTCTAATTCTCATCTAATTCTCATGCATAAATACTTAGGAGTTTAGAAAAATTTAATTTTCTTTTTTAAATATTAATAAAAATATTTTGGCTAACTAGAAATATATTAAATATTATCTCAAATATTTTTTAAGGTCTACAGCCTTGGAACTTGTAAATCTTATGAAAATTCATTCTTTCTCGACAATAAATACTATTGTAATTGATAACTATTAACTGTGATAATATTTTTTTTCAATAAACAAAATTACTGCAAATCATTGCAATAGATCTTGTGATAATAAATGGCTAAAATTTAAAGTATATGATTGCGCTAATATAATGACATAAATTATTGCAGTAAAATATACTTTCCACAAACTGTTATAATAAAATATATTTTGCTATAATTTAATTTTTGATGCATTAATTAAAATTGATGTAATAGAATAAATTATTGTAGTGAATTAAATATAAATTTTTTATTTGTATTTTCTAGTTGAAATTTATATTTATAGATTGTGTTATTTATACAGAGGATGGTGAGATTACTCCCAAAAAATAAAAGACATTTCTATATATTTTTTTTTATATGAAATGAGTGTTTGGGATAAAATTGCCCATAGTTAGTAGTGGATCAATTTTTTTTTAGAAAAATATTTTTAATATATTCAAAAGTGGGTGTATGATATGTTACCACATATAGCTTGTTACCACATAAAGCTCATATTTAATTTGTATAGTTTATTAGTTTCCATATTCATTGTAATTGCATATTTTCATATTCATTGTATTTCTTTAATTAGATTGCACGGCTGTAAAAGGAAAGAGATGAGCATTGTATATGTACCTATAAATTGAATAAGAAGTAAAGAAGAGACGATCATCTTTTTCAATCAATATTCTATCATGGTATCGGAGCCCTGGTTTTAGAAGTTTTTTTTTGGTTTGTTTGGATTGTTCTGCTACTCTCTTTGGATCAGAGATTCTGAAACAAACAGTGAGCCGCAGCGAAGTGGTGGCGGATCTGTGCAAGGGTGCAGTACCTTTACGTTTTGGAATTTGGCGTGGAAAGGTAGCTCACTATTTCGGTAAAATTTCAGTTTTTTTTGGTGATTTTTTTTTTTCTTGGTGCGAACTATTCTTATTTCTTTGCAATGGCGAGTAGCACTCATGAATTTTGTGTTAAGTTTACCAGAAAAAAGTTACCACATATAGCTTGTTACCACATAAAGCTCATATTTAATTTGTATAGTTTATTAGTTTCCATATTCATTGTAATTGCATATTTTCATATTCATTGTATTTCTTTAATTAGATTGCACGGCTGTAAAAGAAAAGAGATGAGCATTGTATATGTACCTATAAATTGAATAAGAAGTAAAGAAGAGACGATCATCTTTTTCAATCAATATTCTATCATGATATACATCACATTTATTCAGAGATGAAATGAATTTTATCAGTCATTTTTCTGAATTGATGGAATGTATATCGTACATCTATTTCAAACTATACAGATAGCATTATTCAGTTTTTTTATAGTAGCGTCAATATATAATGTACTAATTATAGTTTTATGTACCATAATAACTCAAAAGCAATGCTACATGTACACCCCGAAGGGGTGTACATCATACACCTCCACCATTTTAATGGTGCCGATATTTTTTACGGGTCACATCGAGTGATCCATCATCACACCGCCACCCTTAGATGGGTGGGGTGTATGATGTACACCCCGAAAGGGGTGTACACATAGCATTTTCCTAACTCAAAACAACTACATTTACAAACAACAAGAATAAATGCAAAGAAAAGTAAATAAAGAACAATACAAATACCTAACGCATTTAAATCTAATTAAAAAATTAGGAGGAAAGATATTTAGTGAGCAGCTAATAAGTGGGGATCGATGGGTTTGGCCTTTGGAGTCTTAATAATATACTAATGTAGAAAGTCATAAAATGCGGCGATAAAAATTATAGTAAAAAATTATAAATTATATAAGTACATAAAAATATAAAAAAGATAGTAAAAGATAATTATATTTGATTGGTTAATAATATAAAACTAGTGTAGTGACCCGCGCGATGCAGCGGACAGATATTATTATAACTAAACTTATACCCAATCTATCACAATAATATAAACAAATTGTTCTAAGATCTCGATTAGATCAATCCAATATCAAATCACGAAATGAAATCATGCTACGACGAATTTGGGGCACTCATCAGGATTTCGCCATTTTAGACGAGGTTGGAGATGAGCACCAAAAATTCGAAGAATCTCTTGGGGGTGAAAAATTCTGAGGCGAAATACCAAAATACCGCCGTGCGCACGATCCCCGCCACGGTTTGCCCGAAGCCGCCCTCCGTGGCCTCCCCACTCTCGGTGCTGATGGTCGTGGCCTCTGCCGCCGTGGTGGTCGCCGTTGCCACCGTCTATACCTCAAGAATTTGAATTTATCAATTTATCTAAGAGGTTAAACCTCGAAAACGTGATAGAGAGGATATGTGGATGGAAGAGAGATAAAAGTGGGATTTGAGAAAGAGAGTGGGGGAGAAGATGAGGGGATGTCGGGTGAGAAATTAATAAGAGTGGGGAGAAGACGAAGAGATGTCGGATGAGAAAAGAAAAAGACGGTAAATAAGAAAAAAAAGAAAAAAAAATCTCAAAAATAAAAAATATATATGGATAATTAATTGGAGCTAATTAATTGGAATAATATTAAACCATGAAGGAAAGAGTGAAGGAAATTAATTGGAGCTAATTAATTGGGGTAATATTAAGCCATGAAGGAAAGAGTGAAGAAAAGAAAAATTAAACCATGAAGGAAATGTTGACATGTGGCAAAAATTAGGAGGAATCATATATAGGTATAGATTATATTAAGATTTAATAATATAAGTATATAAGAATGTTTTCCGATTTGCAAACCGATGAGAGAAAAGAAACAACGATCGCCGTCATCTTTTTTTCGTCGCATTAATCATGTAGTCACAAAAAATTTTAGAAAAACTCTAAAAGACTCTTAAAAAACATCTTTTTTAAAAAAATAAAAATGATCGAAATAAGATCAAATTAAATCAAAATCAACACCAAATTCGAGAACCGCGAGCACGAACGTAACGACTTGTTGAGTAGAGGATGGGAGTGATCAAAGGAGGGGCACGTGATCTCGAAAGGATCTGCTTGTGGGGTGAGCAAAAGGGAAAGGAGTCGGTATCGGAGCAAAGGTGGGCAACTCATCATCTGCGTACGTAGGTGGGGGTGAGAAGAAGAGAGAGATGCCTGCTGTCGGTTCGATTGAGAGGAGAAAGTAAGAGAGATGAAGAGAAAGAGGCGCATACTGTCAGTTTGATAGAGAGAAGAAAGTACCTAAGAGAGATGGAGAGAGAAAGTGTTTTACAAGAAAATAAAATTAAATGTTGTATAAGTGGAGTGGGGGGGAGAGAAAGAGACGGCTATAAGAATGTTGAAGAGAAAAAGCATTTCAAAAATAAAGAATTAAAAAAATACAGTCACCTGAGATTTAATCATAGAAAATTATATAGGGGATACAGGTTAGTTAAATTGAATATAGTTGAAAAGAGAGAAAAGAAAGATAGTGTGAGGCCAAATGAAACTATGAATTTTTTAAGAAAAAAGAATTTGAGCTACTTTTATATACTATATAGGGAACTGCATGTTGAGACCAAAATTTTTGCCATCTTGAGAAGTGACACGTGGCGTATACTATCGACTTAAGAGATCAGCCGACAGAAGAATGAGTCAACCGAAGAAGGATTCGTGTCCCAGTCCGGACCGATCTCAGTCCCGTGAGAGCGCAGCACGCGATGCATGCTATTGGCTGAAGGCATCAGCCGATAAGAGAAGCAGCCAATGAGAAGATTATCGCCTCATTCAGGAGTGATTTCGGCCAAAGAATGATCAAACTGTCCAGTCAAACGACGAAGAAGGCGGAGTCAGAGTCAGCCTTCGGCTGATCAAGTCTGAAAAGGAAAGCTCTAAAAAGGAAGGGTACGAAATTTGGGGCGCGAATCTCGCAACGAATTCCAAAACGGCAAGCGGATTCCAGTATTGGAAAGCGCCGAAGATCACGCTTCGGGGCCATAATTGGGGCATGAATCTGGATAGAAAGACAACTAATATCCTTTTAAGAAGAGTCGACTGAAAAGGAAATAGTTGAGGAATTTACGATGATTCCTCTTAGATTGCGCCGATTTCCAAAATTGGCGATTACATATCATGGTTCGTGAAGTGTATAAATACCCGAACCATCGAAGGAAATGGGGACCGATAGCCTTGTAAGCCCGGTGCACCCCAGCTTCTTCATTTATCTAGGAGTAGGTTAACTTAACTTCTTTTTCTTCTTTTTTACTGCTTTCCTAAGAGTAAGCTTAATTGTAATCCTTCTATTCCTTTTCTCCTGCTTGTATCTCATTCTTCTTATTAAATATAAAGTGTAAACCGCCCATCCGGTCATGTCTTTATTTATCAATTTAAAGTGTAAACCGGTTCAGCCGTGTCTTTATCTTGTTATTATTCTTGCATTTAGAGTGTAAACCGACCTATCGGTCGTGTCTTTATTTGCCCTTCTTGCGCTTTAAAGTTGCAATCAACTCATCAGTCGTACATTTATCCCAACCCGATCCGAATCATTTAAGTCGAGACCAGCGATCCCTCTCTACCTCCGCGAACCCGCTTCGGCGGTCACCGGTCGTTGCGGTTGCGAGAAGTTATCAAAGGAGAACCCGGCCAAGCGGATTCCTCCTCGGCCCGATCGCTTGATTGTTGGCACGCGGCGCACTTCGACACCTCTGGAGGGTCACCCAAAGGGGCCGATAGCGCGCGAGCCATATTTTGGCCCCTACAACCTTCTTGGCACGGCCGATGGGACCCTCAGGTAACTCTTACATTCCTACCGGAACAATATTTACAATACTAGAGGGCAATAGCACTGACAGCTGGTCGGCGCTACCAAAGCCGACTATGCCACAACTATTCGTGCAAGTGACCCGAATGATAGAAGACACCGAGGGGACCCGAGAATCCCTCGAAAGAAATAGTCGGGCACATGACGCCCGGTTGGATGCATTGTTCGTCGCGATAACAGCCAGGAAGGAAATTATAGCTCAGCTTGGGCAGACGGTGGCCCATGAAGAGTCATATAGTGGAGGGTATGTCTCTACGGCACCCCAGCAATTGCCAATGCAATCTTTTACGATGGCACTGGCAATACCGACAGTGCAACCCTAGGGAATTGCACCGCCGGTGGGGATTCATCATGCAGTGAGCCGCTGGGGGTAGAACAGCCGCAGTGGACCTCGTACCAGACGGGAGTATGGCCGATGTGGTAGAAAATCGGCCAGCAATCAAACGCCTACTGGGGGATTACTCTGCCTCCCCCACCACCGTTCATCCAGCTTTAGCTTGGGGACAGGAACGACGGATACGTCTCTCCGCAGGGACCGGTTTAGTACCAAACCGGCCATTACGGGCCAGTTCAATTTCAAACTGGCCATTATTGGCCTCTGGCGCAGCCAGCGACTCCAGTACCTCAAGCTAGATTCGCCGGAATGGCTTGGGGCAGGTATGTCGGGCAGGTCACTCCGCAAGAACCGCCTTAACTTCAGGCAGGCCATTGCGGGTCATCACCTTCGCTAGTTCAACCGCAGGAAACTGCACAGCTCACGGCACCTTCCTAAACGACACAACCGCTGGGGCAGTGCAGCCGCACGCGGCCCCTGTCCCACCAGGATATAGGCCGATGATTATGGACATCGGCCACCAACAGGAAGCTGCTCGGGCCCATCCATTGATTCAATAGTCCCAAACGTGGGACGCCGAGGCCACGGCTTCAGAAGAGAGCCTTATGCAGTTTGGGCAGTTTTCAGCCCGAAACAAACCAGGCCATGGGGGTCTACCGGGATCTCCGCCAGCTCTGCCACCGCCAGTGCAGGTAATCATGGGGGCACAACAGTTCAACCGCTGGGGGCAATACAGTCCCAGACGGGTCCTAGCCCAGTGAAATTTGAGCCGATGAGCACGAACGCCGGCCACCAGCAGAAGGCTGCCCGAAGCTTATTTTGTTCGCCCCTCCTGTCTCTTCAACAGTCCCAGACCGAGGGCTTGAAAGCTTGGGGGCAACCCCCGGATATGGGAGCTATTCGAAAGCCGGCGGATCAGGTCATTCCGCCTCAAGCGGGCGTCAATATGGTACAGCCGATGTTTCTGATGCCCTCGGTAGGAAGTGCTGAGCTATTGGCTCAGAAAAGGAAGGCAGTAAAAAATACCGTCGGCACAAGAACTAGGCCGACGGTATAACCATTTCTTAGGACCCCACCACCCTTGCACGGGAATATAGATATGGGGTACCTATATTCGGCCAATTGGAAAAGGCCGAGATTTAGTAAACTCTCGACCGAAGTAACTGAACATACGATTGGACATACGGACCAAGGATAGCTCGGTCATCGGCGACATAATTTCGGCCGACGATAAGACGACCAAAAAAGGGCTCCACTTGGGCCCGAAAGGTGAAGGCCGGCGAAGAAGGGCCGGTCGAGCAAAGTATTCGGCTGGTATTAAGCCGAAGGAAGAGAGCGTTGGCTCACGAGGCCAAGGATGAAATAAAAGGAAGAAGCCGACGCAAGAGCCCGAGCTCCTCGAGAAGAAAACGTCGACGAAAGGCGTGCTTTGGCTTTGTGTCCGCTGTAAGGCCGAAATGACCAGTAGAGACTGGGAGGCCATCTTCCTAGGTATGGTGAGAAATTGGTTCGCCTTCCCCGACTGCATCGAAGGCGCCATTGATAGCAGGCAGGACCAATGTTCAGCCGGGGAGTCAAAATAGGTAGACATGCCGATCGAGCAGTGGTTCACATCCAGGGGACCGGCCCAGTGGCAGGGGCCGGTCATGACAAAAACCCAGAAGCGTCGGATGCATAGGGTGGAATCCGACGCAAGGAACAACGACGTGATAGCCCAGTAGCCAAGGCCGAACCCAAGGCGAGAACAGCTCGTGCATCGGCACCCAATTGCGCCGATGCGGGCATAGCCATGAAGCGGGAGGCTCTGCCGTGCCGCCTTAAGAGAAAACACCGATGCTTTGATCGGTGGTGGCCAAGCCGACAGATGAAGCAGTCCGGTTAGAGCTGGATGCTCGCTTGAAAGCTCTAGAGGTTGTAGTAAGGTGCAGCTAGCTAGCGCCGGAAGAGCGTCAAGGAACTGAGGTGCTTGCCAAGCAGGACCTCGGTAGGGTGGCTCGATGTGAGAGGTGGCCACCGAGAGATGACGAAGAGGTCCCTACAACATCTTCGTCCGAAATAGAGGCCTAAGAAAAGAAGCTGCGAACCGACATCATGTCGGTCGATGAAGACCCGACGGGATCAACATGGACTACGCCCCACCATTGTCTTTTAAGACAATATGTGACACCCCCGGAATTTGGATTAGTCCTATATATAAATGATATAATAGGACTAAATCTCTAACCCGGTTATAGCATTTTGGATGGTAGCAAGATCCAAGAGGAACATGAGAGTTAAGCGTGCTAGAGCTAGAGTAGTTCTAGGATGGGTGACCCCCTGGGAAGTGGGGCGTCACACAATAGCGTCCCAAGAGGATGCTAACAAGCAGACCTCCAACGATGAGGGGTTGCCCGTAGCAGAGCTATAGTTGACAGAGCACAAAATGAAGGCCAATAGGGTAGTATTCGAAAAGCCATCGGCCTTCCAGACTCGATTTATAAGGTCGTTATATATACAGGCCTTGATAGAAGGGCGGCTGGTGGGCCGCGTCATGGTGGATGGTGGGGCATTTGTGAATGTCATATTCTCCACCTTCTTGAAAAAGATCGGTAAGAGCGAAGAGGAGCTGCCAAGGGGGCACTGTTGAGACCAAAATTTTCACCACCTTGAGAAGTGACACGTGGTGTATACTATCAGTTAAAAAGATCAGCCGACGGAAGAATGAGTCAACCGAAGAAGGATCCGTGTCCCAGTCCGGATCGATCCCAGTCGCGTGAGAACGCAGCACGCGATGCATGCTATTGGCTGAAGGCATCAGCCGATAGGAGAAGCAGCCGATGAGAAAATTATCGCCTCATTCAGGTGCGATTTCGGCCAAAGAATGATCAAATCGCCCAGGTCAAACGACAAAGAAGGTAGAGTCAAAGTCAGTCTTCTGCTGATCAAGCCTGAAAAGGAAAGCTCTAAAAAAGAAGGGTATGAAATTTGGAGCGCGAATCTCGCAACGAATTCCAAAACGGCGAGCGGATTTCAATATTGGAAAGCGCCGAAAATTACGCTTCGGTGCCATAATTGGGGCATGAATCTAAACAGAAAGACAACTAATATCCTTTTGAGAAGAGTCGACTCAAAAAAAAATAGTTGAGGAATTTACGATGATTCCCCTTAGATTGCGTCAATTTTCAAAATCGGTGGTTACATAGTTTGGTTCGTGAAGTGTATAAATACCCGAACCATCGAAGGAAAAGGGATCCGGCAGCCTCGTAAGCCCGGTACCACCCCAGCTTCTTCATTTATTTAAGAGTAGATTAACTTAACTTCTTTTTCTTCTTTTTTACTGCTTTCCTAGGAGTAGGCTTAATTGTAATCCTTCTATCTTTTTTTCACCACTTGTATCCCCTTCTTCTTATCAAATAAAAAGTGTAAACCGGCCATCCGGTTGTATCTTTATTTATCAATTGAAAGTGTAAATTGGCTCAGCCGTGTCTTTATCTTATTATTATTCTTGCATTTAGAGGGTAAACCGATCCATCGATTGTGTCTTTATTTGCCCTTCATGCACTTTAAAGTTGCAATCGACTCATCAGTCATACATTTATCCCAACCCGATCCGATTCATTTAAGTCGAGACCAGCGATCCCTCTCTATTTCCGCGAACCCACTTCGAGAGTCACCGGTCATTGCGATTGTGAGGAGTTACCAAGAAGAATCCAGCCGAGCGTATTCCTTCTCGGCTCAATCGCTTGATTGTTGGCACGCGGCACACTTCGACACCTCTGGAGGGTCACCCAAAGGGGCCGATCACGCGCAAGTCACATTTTAGTCCCAACGGGAAGAAAATCAATTTAGTAGATTCGATATTCGTCGGACCCGCTAATTTTCTTTAAAAAAAACTTTTATCCTCTTCTACTGTTCTCGTGAGCCTACTACACATAGGCTAATGTAAATCAAACGATGTGGCAGCTTAGAGTAACGCCATCCTATTTGAGTATTTGTTGACCCCACTTTGTAGTCAACTACGGCCCAAAATGGGGCCAAATTTAGGGATGTGAATAGGTAGAAATATCTAAAATTGTATCCGAATTCGAATTGATTTGATATATATATATATATATATATATATATATATATATATATATATATATATATATATATATATATATATATATATATATATATATATATATATATATATATATATATATATATATATATATATAGTGGAGAGAGAGAGAGAGAGAGAGCTAGCTAGGTTTATATGCTTTTAGAAATACGAAGACCTTCGTGCTCTCAAGTTGTTTTCAATATTGAGACTTTTAAATAGACGATCAACTCTGTTAAACTTGATTTAGAGTATTTAAAAGAGTTAGAAAATAATTTTTGTAATTTTTTAACATCATTTGCCTAGAAAGGGGCTCAAAATATATAATTTTAATGATTGTGATGAGCCGTTTGTAAGTTTAACGGTATAAAAATATCTAAATCATATAAAATTTTAATAATTTTTTTTTATATTATTAAAATAAGATCAATATATTTGATCTGAAATTTTAGTATCATATATCACATTTTGTTTTATATATATATATATATATATATATATATATATATATATATATATATATATATATATATATATATATATATATATATATATATAGTGTGTGTGTGTGTTCGACTACTATCACTACAACAAAATTAGATTATAGGGACACATTTTTGTGACACTTTTGTACAAGTGTTCTATCTATATTTCATATATATTCAAAATTAGGTCATGAAAATACATTTTTGGGACACATTACAATAATGTGTCGCTATAAACTCTAGTGATTGCACATATAGCGACACTAATAATAAGTGTCGGTATTTTTGCCAGCGGTACTTTTGTAGATTTTAGAAATATTTAAAAGTATCGTTATAACATAATTTTGTTGTAGTGCATACTTTTATGAGTACGATCGATTTCATGCTCATAAGTTGTTTTCAATGATAGAGTTTCGAATCGACGACCGTTCACTACAACAAAACTATGCTATAGCGACACTATTAAATGTTACTAAAAATTAAAAAAAAATGCTGCTAAAAAAATACCGATACTTGTCATTAGTGTCGCTATATGTGCCGTCGCTAGGGTGTATAGTGACACATTACTATAATGTGTCCTAAAAATGTGTCCATATAACCTAATTTTGGATATAGATGGACTACAAATGGGACACTTGTAAAAAAGTGTCACAAACATGCGTCCCTATAACCTAATTTTATTGTAGTGGTTAAATATGATTTAGAGTATTTGAAACTTCTAGAAACTAAATTTTATAATTTTTCGACATAATTAATCTTACGATCAAACAATTTCAAAATTGATAATTTTTAATGGCTGATATAAAATAGTTGCTAGCACTACAACAAAATTATGTTATACCGACACTTTTAAATGTTTCTAAAATTTTAAAAAGCTGCCGCTGACAAAATACCGATACTTATTATTAATGTCGCTATATATGCAGTCGCTAGGGTGTATAGCGACACATTATTATAATGTGTTTTAAAAATATGTGCCTATAACCTAATTTTGAATATAGATAAAATATATATAGAACACTTGTACAAAAGTGCTACAAAAATATGTCTCTATAATATAATTTTATTTTAGTGTAGTTTAACCGTATAAAAAAATCATAATAAATTAAATATTTGATAGAAAATTTTATTCAAAATTTTCCTTCATTGAACGGTGATTCTATCTAAATTGTTAGTTTGGTGCAAAAAAAAAGGGAAATCCAATTTTTTATACCTCTCTATTATTTCTCTTATTTTCTTACACGTGGCAACATTTCCTTCCCACAATAATGAGAATCTCTTTGTCTCCACATCTCCCGTAACCCTTGAAACTCTTACTCTACTCGAAGTGGCGTTAATAATGAGAATCTCTTTGTCTCCGCAACTCCCGTAACTTCCGAAACTCTTGCTCTTCGCATCTTCCTTAACCTCCGAAATTCTTGCTCTATTCAAAGCGGCGTTACGATCTCTTATTCCTCCTACCCTCTTTTTTTTTTCTTCTTTAATAATGGGATTTTTTTTGTTTCCGCTTGAAGTGGCATCATGGTACGATCTCCTGCTCCTCCTTCTCCTCCTCCTCCGATCCCTAAATCTCTTTTTGCGTCGTAATCATTGATCTAGATTTTTTTTCATAATTTCTCGCTTAAAATCGTTGCTTCTTTAAATTTATCAAATAAAACATTCATTTTTTGTTTAATTTGTGGCAATTTTGGTATTTTAGGGTTTAATAGGTTACCATGCATTTGAATTTGATAAGCTCCGAAGAGATGTGGGAAGGCATCGGTCGCGGTAAATAAGAAGACAATATTGGTCTACATTATCATCTTATTTTAAGAATTTATTAGTATTTTTTTCTTTTCTTGCCCTAGATGATGATACATTTTGTGGTTTTGATGCGAATTCTACAGGAGAAGGTTGTGAATCCGTTGTTCGAGAGTAGACCGAAGCAATTTGGGATCGGCAGGGCCCTACCGTTGAAGAGAGACCTCACCTGCTTCGTAAAGTGGCCGAAGGTGGTGTGGATCTAGCGGCAGGGGAGGATCCTCAAGCAGAGGTTGAAGGTGCCTCCAGGGAAGAAAAAGTTTTGAGTTTATTCTTTACCTTTATAATATTATCTTATTATTATTATTATTATTATTATTATTATTATTATTATTATTATTATTCAACAAACTATAAAGGAAATGAATAAACTCAACTTTTTTTTTTGATAATAGGCGATAATGACGGATTGAATTAAATCAAATCAATATAGGATCATAAGCGATATAAATTTGATGAGATAACATGCTACAAGATTTCATGAGCTCTTTTTTTTCTATTCAAATTTTTATTTTTTATTCTTTTTTTAAATTCGTAATAAAAAATTTAGATGACACGGGTAATATGGATGTCTACATATCTATATAAAAATTATTACAGTTATTTATTATTTACAGTAGTTTAATTTTTAAATTTCAAAATAATTTACTTATTTACAGTACAAACAATACACTTATATTATACGTTTATCTTTATTTAATGTTTAAAATTTTTTTTTACATCAATAATATCTATCCGCCACAAAGCGCGGGTACTTCACTAGTTAAGCTTAATAACTCAATTATCTATTGCTGCCACATGTTTCAGTAATTGGTCAAAAAAAACCAAAGGTTTTAGGAGAATAACATAGAACTTGAGTGGATTGGTAAATGTTAAAAATTTGAATGAAAGTTTAATTTTTGCTTACTTCTGTGGATTGCAAACACGCTTACCAACTATTCCAAAAACACGTATTGATATGAAGAACACATCCATTACATTTAAAGACTTAGCCACAATGCTGCGGAGTTTGACCTGATTCAACACATCTGTGAACCGCATCCTCAATCAAGTTCAACTTATTAATTTTCTGAATCCATTATTGCAGAGCAATAAGTTGGATCGATTTTAGCCAAAAACTCCCATCTTTAATGTGGTGAGATTGCACCGGATGGTTCCTGAGTTGAGGTCGAAGGCAATTCTTCCACTATAACTCTCCATGGAAACTAAAACTAGCTAGTTTAAAGCATGATTTAAGATTTGGTCCCCAGCTGATGCAATTCAAAATTAAGTTCACTACAATAAAATTAGGTTATAGGGATACATGTTTGCGACACTTTTGTATAAGTATTCAATCTATGTTCATCTATATCCAAAATTAAATTATAGAGATACATTTTTGGATACATTATAAAAATGTGTCGCTATACAACCTAGCGACGGCACATATAGCAACACATACAATAAGTGCCGGTATTTTTGTCAGCGATATTTTTTTTTAGATTTTAAAAATACTTAAAAGTGTCGCTATAGCCTAATTTTATTGTAGTGGTTTAACATTGCATTCTTAAGTTAAAAATAGTTAGGTTAACTATGCTAGCGTGAGGTATGACTTTTTTTGGATTCATTTCCAATAAAATCAATTTTTTGGATATACAATATATATATATATATATATATATATATATATATATATATATATATATATATATATATATATATATATATATATATATATATATATAAGCAATGCTACATGTACACCCCGAAGAGGTGTACATCATACATCTCCACCATTTTAATGGTGGCGATATTTTTTACGGGTCACATCAAGTGACCCATCATCACACCCCCACCCTTAGATGGGTGGGGGTGTGAGATGTACACCCCTTACGGGTGTACACATAGCATTTTCATATATATATATATATATATATATATATATATATATATATATATATATATATATATATATATATATATATATATATATATCACTACAGTAAAATTAGGTTATAGGGACATATGTTTGTGACACTTTTGTATAAGTGTCCTATCTATATTTCATGCATTTATATCCAAAATTAGGTTATAGCGACACATTTTTGTGACACATTACAAAAATGTGTCGTTATACACCCTAGCGACGGCACATATAGCAACACTTACAATAAGTGCCGGTATTTTTGTTAGGGACATTTTTTTTAGATTTTAGAAATACTTAAAAATATCGCTATAACTTAATTTTGTTGTAGTGTATATATATATATATATATATATATATATATATATATATATATATATATATATATATATATATATATATATATATATATATATATACTCATAAAAGTATAGTAGTTGGACTCTATATAGCGTAGGACTATTATACTCTTATGAGTATAGATCTTTTTGTATTTATAATTTTTTCGTCTTTAGATGAAAAAATGTACGGTTAGACGATAGTGGTCCCCTAGAATTTAGTGAGTTGCTGGTGAAATAGTATAAATCTTAGGCAATCACTATAATTCTAATCGCACATTTCTTCATCCAAGGACCGAAAAATTATGAGTACGAAATAATCTATACTCATAAAAATATAATAGTCGGACTCTCTCTCTCTCACTCTCTCTCTCTCTCTCTCTCTCTCTCTCTCTCTCTCTATATATATATATATATATATATATATATATATATATATATATATATATGGTACAATAGTAGTGTTGTACCCTCTCAACTTTAGGAATTACTGGGTTCGACGACTGCCACATCTCTTATTTCCAATCTGTTTCTCTAAAATCTCTTTCTTTACCTTTTCTATCAATGCACTTGAAATGTACTGATTATTAGTTGTCATACATGCAAACGGAGAAATTGAGACCATTTTCACTTATTTTCGATTAGATTTATCTTTTGGATATATAATATGTAGCGTGGACCTTAATTCAGGTCATCACTATGGCTAGAAAGAATTTATTATTCTCGTTAGAGCAAATCCAACTTGGGCCATTTTATGTAGTCAAAACACATAATTTATCTAATCGATGGGGCGGCCCTACACAGTTCAAGTTCAAGCAAAGATGAGCTTGATCCTCATAATTTGCATCCTAGTGGTGAAGTTCTAATAAGACATCCATGATTTGCAAGTAAGGAATCTAAGCAAAGATCATTAGATTGTGTATGGTGGGGGAGATTTGTAACACTCCTAGAATTTGTAGTAATTCTATATATAAAATTCAATAGGGCTAAATTTTTTTTAGTCCTGTTAGAATTTGTTGAGCGGTAATTAGATTCAAAAAGTTAAGAGAGTTAAGCGTGCTAGAATTAGAAAAGCTCTAATATGGATGAGCTTCCTGATTAACGATCATTGTGGATGGAGAGTGGCTCCCCACAAAACTGGCTAATGCTCGTACGACGGGTCTCACATTGCTTGATAGTTGTGGTTGTGAGTTTTTTAACATGACTATAATATTTTGAGCGGTGGTTAGGCCTAAGATATTAAAAGAATTAAACGCGTTAGAGCTAGAATAGTTATAAAATAAATGACCCCCTATGAAGCAATGCGTCACAAGATTATGATTCCAAAGATCTTAGAGTATCTCCCTTTATGAATGTAGTTCAGACCTAGATGTTGTGTGGGACTCAAAAGAAGGAGAAACATTAGTGACTTTCCTTTACTTTTTGATGGACCAAAAGCTTAATCAAGCAATTTAGGCTTTATACAAAGTGGCACATCAAATGTCAACCTTTGTTACTAGTTAGGCTATAGCTTTAGACTTGAAGGATAAGATAGTTGGTAGGGGGATTACAGATTTTCTCCTAGAGCATGAGAGGCTTTAAACCAATCAATAGGTAGGTTTAACAAACGACGTACTAATCGAATTATTAGTGCGATGTGTCGGTTGTTCGTCATGTTCTAAACAATACAACCACCCTTACTTGAGACCAATAGATGTGGCATTGAAGCTCTAGTCTTAGATTGCGCATTCGAGTTAGGGTTTGTGTGTCGATGTAGGATTGGATTGCGAGTTGCTACCGCTTGTATTGGGGATTTGGGTATTGTTAAGACTCGTTTCCCTATCAAAATTTTGAATTGTTAAGCATTATTGTAGGCCCATTGTGACCGTCGTACTAAATCATCATCAAAATTAAAAAAAGGATTGATTTTCGGTGAGAGGAAGAATGAACCCTAGTCTAAATGAAAATCATGACAATGCATGATTATCAATTTATGGATGCAATAGTACTACTAAATGCAAAAGATAATATAATCTATCTATTAAGCTTTTTTTTTTTTTTTTTTGCGGTCAACATATGTTTATTCAGCTTCCTATTTTAGCCAAAAACTCTTAAAATTTTACTAGTCAAAATCATGTAATCTATTTCTTGAGCAAGAAGATGCTTCCACAATCTTCTCAAATGTAGGTAACAATTTAATTGCAAGCCTTTAAAGGACTCCTTATTGTGGTCTATGTAGAGAGTGGTACAAATTCGCAGGTCTATATATATGCAGCTTAGACTTATAGGACGGAGTTGTGGGGATTGGATATGATAATAAAGAAATTCATTAAATGCTCTAGAAGCGCGATACATTGTGTAGAACTTTTACAATATTGTACTTTCTTTTATCATATAATAAAATCTAAACTCTTGCGCCTGTAGTTTATTCTCTGCAAAAAAATGTTCACGTAAATCTTTATATTTTTATTTTTTTTCGTACATTTTGTGGCTTGTATATTTTGTGATCGCCATTTTTCATTTTCATTTGTAGCATCATTGCAACAAAATCAGTAATAGAAATAACTTATCCATGCGACCAAATGCATCATACAAAACAAATTCAACACAAAATCAGTAATAGAAATAACTTATCCTTGCGACCAAATGCATCAAACAAAACAAATTCAACACAAAGAAGCTTATCCATTGATCCTTTTATAAGGAAGATAATATGAAAGCCCCACCCACACTGACAAGTTAATAGTTTAATACCTGATATATATATATATATATCTCCGGAATAGTGGCCCCTCCAATTCCCTCTTTTTTTGTTACTATTTCACGTGCCTCCTCGGATAGGCATGTAACTTATTCCCCCCTATCCCCCTTTGCTTTCCAATCCCCGAATAAGTTAACCCCACACACACACTCTTCTCATATCTCTCATTAATAACCCTAATATTTAGAACGGGCTCTACACACGTCCGTTCATGTTTATTCATGATGAATATCAGATGAATCATACTGTATGAAACACAACACTGACAAAAAGATCATGTACTTGAAGGAATAAATATTTGAATTATAATTAGAGAGAGCTTACATGTATAAGACTCAGTCTAATATTACGTTATTTAAAAGATGATTTGATAAGAAATGAGCTAGCACTAGAAATAGCCTTAATAGCATGCACGTGATTGACGTTAGGGTTAGGCACGGACCTAATGTTAAGTATGATCGAATACTCTTCTTTATATATGACGTTTGTTGTAAAGGATGTACCTAAAAGTTTGTCAAACATGAAAACTAGCTAGCAAGTTAGCATGGCCTCATATATATATATATATATATATATATATATATATATATATATATATATATATATATATATATATATATATATATATATATATATGCTATTAAGTTGGGATACTATTAATAGTATCAAGTAACTGGTGCTATTAAGTTTTTAATCCTTGGATTAAAATATGTGTGATTGAGATGATAGTGGGCCTCTTGGATTTAATAGTTGGTTGGAAAAATATATAGTAAAATATAACGGATAAAAATGATCAAAAGAGTTGATCTAAGTGTAGAAAACTTGATAGCACCAATAACTTAGTACTAT
>CM055066.1:50399896-50659472 GCA_029204045.2 Tillandsia leiboldiana | reverse complement strand
TTTTTTAAAAAATATATTTTTATATACCCAAAATACTCTTGGAAAATATTCCCTAAAAAAAAAAAAAAAGATTTCGAAAAAAAAAAAGACTTCGAAAAAAAAAAAAAAAAGACTTTGGAAAAAAGAAAAAAAAAAGGAAGGGCATTTTCGTCAATTTACCATTTCTGTCAACGTCGTTGCCCCCTAAAGACAATTCGGTAATTACGAGGGGGCAGGTTGTTGACTTTTAAATGACAGGGGGGTAAAGTGGAAAAGCGGGATATGACAGGGGGGTTTTCTGTAATTTAGCCTAGATTTTATTATAATTTCGAAAAATTTAGAATTTTTTTTTCTAAAAGTTTAAGGTACTCTAGATCACATAAATGATATGGATCGTCGATTTGAAAACATAGTTAGTTAATTCGGATACGGCAAAAATTCGGTACGGATATAATTCGAATAAAATTCGTATTATAAATTTTAAATTCGTTGAAAAATTCGGCTAAAAAACGGATTTGTTAATTATTCGGATACGCGATTTATACGAGAATTATACGTTCATCAATTAAAAATTCGGAATAAAAAATTCGGTTATTAAATTAAATATTTTTTCAAAATTTATACTATTAACATAAATAATTATATATTTTTTAAAATTAATTTAATAAACCTACTATATAAAAAAAAAATACTCATTTAAATAAATAAATAAATAAATAAATAAATAAATAAAATAATGAAAACATAATGTTAAAACACTCACAGAAAATAAAAAAAAAAAATCACAAATAATTAAAAAATTTTTAAAAAAAAAATTTATAGATAAAAAAAAATATTAGATTAACCAAAAATAAATATTAACTTCACTCACAAGTTGTCAAAAATTAATTTAATACACAAATTTACAAAATCACAACCCACAAATTGATGGCGGCAAAGAAGATGATGAGCGGCACGCGGCCCGGAACCCGATGGAGGGATGGGTTCCGATGGCGAGCGGCGAGCAGCGTTCCGATGGCGTCCTGGGAGGGGTTTCTATGACGATCGGTTCGATCCGATGGCGAGCGGCGAGTAGCAAGCGCACGCGGCAAAGGATTCCGACTTCCAATCATGCGGACCTGGTGGGCAGTGTGGGAGGAGGCGGGTGGGGGAGGCGTGCCGCGTGTGTGAGAGGGCGTGATAACAGAGAAGGGATGGTACGGGTGAATGTGTTTTTTTTTTTCTTTTTCTTTGAAAGAGGTAAGCCGATTTTTTCGTCCGAAAAATTCGGATTCGCGAATTATTCGCGAATACCGGTTTGGCTAAAAAATTTTACGAATTTTTCCGAATCTTTGGAATAATTCGGAAAAGGCCCGTTTAAATCGGATTCTTAAAAATTCACGAATAATTCGCGAATTATTCGCGAATTAACTAACTATGTTTGAAAACTTCATCATCGAAAACAACTTATCATCCCAACCACACATCTCTTAATTCAAGGGTCAAAAACTTAATACCACCACTAACTCGGTGCTATTAATAGCATTCCAGGCTTGCTCTCTCTCTCTCTCTCTCTCTATATATATATATATATATATATATATATATATATATATATATATATATATATATATATATATATATATATATAGTAGGGCTACTATACTCTTACGAGTATAGATCACTTTATACTCATAAATTATTTTCGATAATGGAGTTTCCAAATCGACGTTCCATACCGTTAAATATGATAAACTTTAAACTTTTAGAAAATAAATTTCATAATTTTTTGAAATTATAATAAAATCCATAAGTGAGCATAAAATAAACGCACAAAATCGAACGGTCTCCTAAAAGTTGAGATTCTGATTTTTCAATTTAAGATCTGAGTTATATATCTCTATCTATATAATGAATAGAATTTTTTATAAAAAATTCAATTTATTATGATTCTTTTACACCGTTATAGATCTCTATCTAGATAGTAAACGATGTCGAAAAAAAGTAAAATTTTATTCCTAAAAGCTTCATAAATTATTGATTATATTTAATGGTGTGGATCTTTAATTTGAATACCCTAAAATTGAAAACGAAACTATAGTACCGGAGCTTCCATACTATAAATAATTGAGCTCCTATACTTTTAAAAGTACCAAATTATTGGTGCTTATAAATTTTTAATTCTTGGATGAAAGAATGTGTGGCTAGGATGAATGTGTGGCTAGGATGAGAGGTGAAATTAGTCAAAAGAATAGATCTAACGATAGAAAAGTTACAAGCACCAATTGCTTGATACTTTTACAAGTATCATAGTGAGGCTATATATATATATATATATATATATATATATATATATATATATATATATATATATATATATATATATATATATATATATATATATATAAAATTAGGCTAGAATACTATCGATAGTACCAAGTCATTGGTGCTATCAAGTTTTTAGCCGTTGGATGAAAAAATATGCGGTTGGAATTATAGTGGTCCCCTAGGGTTTACTAGGTGGTTGGTTGAACTAGGGTTTACTAGGTGGTTGGTTGAATAGTAAAAATCTTAGAGGACCACTATAATCCCAACCGCATATCTTTTCATCCAACGGCTGAAAACTTGATAGCACCAATTGTTTGGTGCTATCGATAGTATTCTAGCCGGACTATATATATATATATATATATATATATATATATATATATATATATATATATATATATATATATATATATATATATATATTGAGCTCCTATGCTTTTAAAAGTAACAAGTCATTGGTACTTGTAGGTTTTTAGTCATTGGATGAAATGATTTGCAGTTAGGATGATAGTGGATCCCTTAGATTTAGTGGGTGGTTGGTGGACTAGTATGATATAATGGGTGAAATTAGTCAAGGGAATAGATCTAACCGTAGAAAACTTACAAACACCAATTATTTGGTACTTTTACAAGCATAAGAGCCAGACTATATATATATATATATATATATATATATATATATATATATATATATATATATATATATATAGAGAGAGAGAGAGAGAGAGAGAGAGAGGAGAGAGAAAGAGAGAGAGAAAGAGAGAGAGAGAGAGTTCAGCTACTATGCTATCGATAGGACCAATCATTTTATGCTATCAAGTTTTCTATCCTTAAATCAACCCCTTTAATTATTTTCACCCGTTAGATTTTACTATTTTCCCAACCAGCTATTAAACCCAAGAAGCCCACTATCATCTAAACCACATATCTTTTAATCAAAGATTTAAAAACTTAATAGCACCAATGACATGTTGCTATTAATAGCATTCTAGCCTAACTTTCTCTCTTTTATATATATATATATATATATATATATATATATATATATATATATATATATATATATATATATATATATATATATATATATATAAGAGAGAGAGAGAAAGAGGCTTGTGTGATTTTTGAAGTACGGTAGATTTTTGAAGTATGGTAGCCTTCGTGCTATCAAATCGTTTTTAATATTTAAACTTTCAAATCGATGATTAGCTTCGTTAAACTAGATCTAGAATATTTAAAATATCTAAAAGATTAATTAATTAAATTTTATAAGTTTTTAATATTATTTATCTAATGATTGAAGGAGCTGAAAAATAATAATTTTAATGATCATGGTGAGCACTTTGCAAGTTTAATGGTCTGAAAATATCTAAATCATTAAATTTTGATAAAAAAGATTTTATACTAAATAAAATAAAACTAATATTTTTGATTTAAAATTTTAATATCATATCACTATTTTTTATAAAAGTTTTTATTTTTAACTATTAATTTTTAGCTTTTCAATTACTAATTAAATAATATAAAAAAATTATAAAATTTATTTTTTAAATATTTTTAATATTTCAGATCAAATCTAATAAAACCGTACGTCGACTCAAAAATCCTAATATTATAAACAACTTAATAGCACAGAACTCACACATCAACCAAATTATATATATATATATATATATATATATATATATATATATATATATATATATACTTCTTTTTTTCCCGAGAAGCTGAGAGATAAACCCCCTGTAGTGAGGATGACTATGGTGGCAAGCTGGGATCAAACATCTGTTTTACTTGATCAGCAACTGGAATACATATATACCAACCATCTGCATTAAGCAATGGTAGAAATATTTAGCTAGCTAGCTAGGAGGAAATTAAATAAACATAATAATTAGGCAAATATATATATATATATATATATATATATATATATATATATATATATATATATATATATATATATATATATATATATATATAACTTATCTTAATTATTATGCATTTTGATCTGATTACGTGACACCTCCGAAATTTGGATTAGTCCTATATATAAATAATATAATAGGACTTAATTCTTTAACCCGGCTATAGCATTTTGGATGGTAGCAAGATCCAAGAGGAATTATGAGAGTTAAGCGTGCTAGAGCTAGAGTAGTTTTAGGATGGGTGACTTCCTGGGAAGTGGGGCGTCACAGTTGGTATCAGAACCAATCACCAGCCGAAAATGTGAAATGAGTCTCGGCTGAGCCAGGGTTATATAGCGGGTAGAGCGAGGCTCCCCGGCTAATGACCGTTGTGGGTGGAGTGCAGCTCCCCACAAGGTCGGCTAATGCTAGCGAGACGAGTCTCACATCGCCTGGTGCTTGTGAGTGTGCTTGAGCCTGACGTGGACGTCAGGACTTAAAGGGAGAAAGAATGTGACACCCCCGGAATTTGGATTAGTCCTATATATAAATGATATAATAGGCTAAATCTCTTAATCCGGTTATAATATTTTGGATGGTAGTAAGATTCAAGAGGTTATGAGAGTTAAGCGTGTTAGAGCAAGAGTAGTTTTAGGATTGGGTGACTCCTTGGGAAGTGGGGCGTCACATATTATCTAATATTTAAAAATTTTAATTTATTTAATTTGAATCAATTAGTGATTTTTTAATTTTAAAGTTTAAATACTCTATTTATATTTGGGGGTTCAATTAGTACATTTTATATAATTCGTATATATAACTATAAATTTATTAAAGTAATTAGATTTAATTTTGTCTCAGAGTAGCCACAAAAATATTTATATTATATAAGTTGGAAGGTAAGAGGGTCGAATCAAAATGATTATAAATAATTTATATAGATAAGTTTTATAATATTTTTAACTAATAATTAAATTAAATTAACATAAAATGTTGGAATAAGTGGAGTGTTTGTAATTAACTCGCACAACAACATACTCTGCATGTGCCTCCCCCACATGGGTGGATCATGCTTTGCATTTAGGTAACTCCATTTTTTTTAATTTTTTTTTTTCTATTTATTATTTATTTATTTACACTTAAATAAATCCCTAACCTAACTGGTTTTTAAATAGGTGGCTCTATCACCATGCACATGCACCGTCCAATACGTACGTACACATAGTAACAGATTATGCGGGAAATGTTAGGGTCCATTAGGGTGATCCCGGTCGCATGCGGACCCATCCTAATACCTGTTTGAATTGCATGAACTCATTTATGAGTGTCGGATTGTGTTGAGTCAAACCCCTCTTTACTACAAAAAGATTAGGTTTACCCTTTTTAGCAACATTAATTCTCTCAACTATAATAAAATTAAATTATAGTAACATATTTTTGTGATATTTTTTTATAAGTGTTTCATTTATATTTTATCTATATTCAAAATTAAATTATAAAAATATATTTTTGAAATACATTATATTAATATGTCGCTATACATCTTAACGATTGCATATATAACGACACTAATAACAAATATCGATATTTTTTCTAATAATATTTTTTTAAAATTTTAGAAATACTTAAAAATATCACTATAACATAATTTTGTTGTAGTGCTTCTCCATCAAATTATTTATTTTAGAGTTAAATACATCAGAACAATTCATTATGCAAATCTAAAAGACACGTGATAAGATAAAGAAGCACAAGCACATAAAGAAAAATACACGAAGAATAAATTTTTTGACAAGAGTAAAATATTATTATTTAACTATAAAAATTAATTATATTATCTATCTGAACGTCTTGTATATATTACAGGGTTTATGACTGAATCCTACTCTAATTAAAAATAATAAATTCTAATTTATCTCTTAACTTAAAATTATCAGAAATAATTAAATAATCAGACTCAAAATAAAAAAAAATTATATATGAAATTTTTAATAAAAAAATTTAAAAATGCAAAAAACAGAGACATAATCAGTTGAATTTGGGCTCCAAATTTTGCTAGAACGACTTTACACTTTGACGCGTAGATTTTAAAAAGTGTTTTCTGAATTGGTATTGTACATTGAAATATATACTAGAGCGAAAAGTTATACCTTTTTTTAAAAAAAAATTATACTGATCATTGCAGCTTGAAAATTTATGATCATTTTTTAAAAAAATTGTACAGATTGCAGAAAATTGTTGAATTCGATTCAACAAAATTTTTAGAGCAATGCTACATGTACACTCCAAATGGATGTACATCTCACACCCCCATCATCTAAGGATGGGAGTGTTTTTTAGGGGTCACTTGGTGGGGGTATGGTGAGGGGTCACTCCATGTGACTCCTAAAAAACACCCCCACCCTTAAATGGGTGGGGGTGTAGGATGTACACCCCAAAGAAGTGTACATGTAGTATTTTTCAAATTTTTATCCCAAGCAATGCTACATGTATATTCAAAAATAGGTGTACATGCTACACCCCACTTATCCAAGGATGGAGCTTCTCCACCCATCACTTTAAAGTAATGGATGAAATTTATTCCATGCTTGAATAAATGGAGTGTAAAATATACACCCCAAATGAGATGTACACTTAGGTTCTGTTTGGTTGTGGGATAAAGGAGGAATAACTTTTTTTTTTCCACTATTCTAAACAAACGGGGGTACAAAATGACTAGAAATAAAAGTTTAAAATAATTCTTGTTTAACGGGTTATTTTGGAATAACCCGTTAAGAAATATTCTACCTTCCATGGAATAGGGTTTATACCTCAAGGGCAGTGAATGAATTTTTTTTATTTTTTTTAGATTATCTTATCTTCCAATCTGAGACTATAAGGTTATGTAATCTGTGGTTATGTAATTATTTTTATTTATTAATTATTATTTATTTAAATATATTATAAAATATAAAAAATTATTTTGTTTACTAATTAATATTTTCTACAATATATTATAATATATAAAAAATTATTTTATTTAGGTGTGATATAATTTATTATTTACAATTAAATTACTATTTTAATTAATTTATAATAATTAAAATTAATATATATATATATATATATATATATATATATATATATATATATATATATATATATATATATATATATATATATATATATATATATATATATATATATATATATATATATATATATATATATATATATAAAAGGTAAGGATAAAATTAGTATTTTGATAAAAAATCTATTATTTTTTTTCACTATTCTTTACTATTTCATAATTTTATTCAAACAAAATTTTTTCTATTTCAGATAATACCAACTTTTGAATCAAACGTAATTTAATTTTTATACTTATTATTCCGAAATAACTATACATCTTAAATTTATACCCGAATCAAATGAGACCTTGGCATTTACCTTTTTATCCCAATTTGTTTGCCTGTACGTACATGTCCCATCAGATACGGATTGAATAGAGGAATATCCCAAACTCTTCGCATATTCGATCCGGTTGGCCACCTAAATTTTCCAACTGTTATATTTTTTTTATCTATACTTTCAAACTTTTACCATCTAAATTTTGTATATGTAGATAATTTAATGTAACTAACATAGTTGCATAATTAAGGAATCATAAAAAAGAAAAAAAACACATGCGGGCAATATAATTTTTTTTTTTTTTTTTGACATCTGTTGGGTTTAGTAATATCGAATTTACTTATTATTTTATTTAATTTATTTTGAAATTGATTTTAATAACTTATATAGTAGGCTAATTGGTAATGAATTTTGAGTTTTAGTTGACCCATTCTATATAATATTGAAGAACGGTGTAGAGATAGTATTTAAAAAGAGAGAATTTTTTTTTGTTTTTCTTGCTTGATTTAATCACTACAATAAAAATATGTTATAGTGATATTTTTAAGTATTCTTAAAATCTAAAAAAAAATACTGCTGAAAAAAATAACGACACTTGTTATTAGTGTCGCTGTATGTGCAGTCGCTAGGGTGTATAGCGACACATTATTATAATATGTCCAAAAAATATGTCTCTATAATCTAATTTTGAATATAGATAGAATATAAATGGGACACTTATAAAAAAGTGTCATAAAAAAGTATCGCTATAATCTAATTTTGTTGTAGTGAATATTTCAAAGTTGATTGAAGGAATTCTAAAAGACATTCCGAAGTGAGATTTACAGAATTAAATGACGCTTCAAAAAAGGTGTAGCAAATTTTTTTTTTTTATTGAAAGATTGCATGACCATTGTAATAGATCGGTAATCTCCAATTAAATCTTATAATTTTGTCAATTTGATACTGACTTTGATTTCTTCATGCTTGAGGATGTAGCCCGGTTTTGGATGAACACGTAAATCTTATTGCAGTATTCTCTGGTTGTGTTTAGATTTTTTTTCTATTTTATTTATTCTAAATTCTAAACTTTTTGATTGTGTGTGATTAAGATACAACACATTAATTTATTAGTATTATTAGTATTTTGTTAGTGCGGGTTTCGTTATTATCGCACTACAATTTCAAAATTCAGATTCATAATAAAAATTAAATTTTAGTATTTAATTTTTATGATGATAAAAGTGATTTTTAGTACCGAGAAGACTCGTCTGTGTATGCATTCTGAATTATTTCTCAAAAAACTTGGCTAATGTAAATAACTGTAAATTGATAAAACAAAAATCTAGGTAGTTGATTGAAAATTTTCAGCTCCCGTTTGGTTAAGGGGATAAGGGGGGAATAACCCCCTTATCCCCAAAATAATACCCAAACACGTTATTGGGGGGGGGGGGGGGGGGGGGGGGGGGAGGGGGGATTTCCTAAACCCCCCCTTAGCGGGTTATTCGTGGATAACCCGCTAAGGGGGGGTTTAGGAATCCCCCCCCCCCCCGGGTATAGTGGAATAAAAGTGGGTTTTGGGTGGGTGGCGCGGTTACCGAGGTAATGAACCCCGTGACCTCCTCTTTCTTCTTCCTCCCTGCTCCGAGCCATCTCTCCCTCTTGCTCCTTGCTCCTAGCAGCTCCTTGCTCCCAACCGCTCGCTCTTGCTCCTTGCTCCGAGCTGCTCCTTGCTCCCAACCGGTCGCTCTTGCTCGCTGCGCCGAGCATTTGTCTTCCCAACCGCTCCATCTTGCTCGCTGCTCCAATCCATCTCCTTGCTCCGAGCCATTTCTCTAAACCCCAGCTGGTCCGATTCGAGCGCGATTCTTTCCCGGCGCGGCACGGTAACCGGGGAACGTTGATCGGTGGCCTCTTGCGTCCCGGGAACCCTCTCCGCCTCCATCTCTCTCTTCGGACCATCTCCCTCTTTTCCCCTCTTGGTCCGATCCGAGCGTAGAGTTTTCCCGGCGCGGCACGGTAACCGAGGAACGTTGATCGGTGGCCTTTTGCGTCCCGGGAACCCTCTCCGCCTCCATCTCTCTCTTCGGACCATCTCCCTCTTACCTGCTTGAAATTACATATGATAATATTGTTTGAGAGAAATGTGTGCTGTTTGAAATAATTGTGCCATCTTGTTTGAGAGGAATGTGTGTAGGTTGAAATTAATTGTGCCATCTTGTTTGAGAGAAATGTGTGCTGGTTGAATAATAGTCCCATCTTGTTTGAGAGCAATGTGTGCTGGTTGAAATAATAGTGCCATCTTGTTTGAGAGAAATGGGTTTTGGTTGAAATAATAGTGTCATCTTGTTTGAGAGAAATAGGTTTTGGTTGAAATAATAGTGCCATCTTGTTTGAGAGAAATGGATGGTGGTTGAACTTCTAATGATATTTATTTGTCTGAAATTTATTTGGTTGCATTCTTCGTATCATCTCCCTATAATAAAATTTTCTATAATTTTTTAATTTTTTAAAATATATAATATTAAATCGTTAATTTTATATAAATTTTTAAAAATATAACTAAAATTAAAAAAAAGGAATAAAATTATGAATTATTTTAATATTAAATTATATTATAAAGAGTAAATTAGTAAATCAAAATATTTAATCCTTCAATTCTTCTTATTCCACTATTCCCAACCAAACACAATTTTCTCTTATTCGTCTTATTCTTCTTATTTCTCTTTAACTTACTAAACACAATTTTTCTTAAACCCGGTATAACTCTTAAACCGAACCAAGCGCAAATTTACTCTAGTTTCGGCTTAAACCACAATTTATACCTATCCCCGGTATAACTAAAACCCTCTTAAACCTGAACCGCCTAAAAAGTACGAGTGGTACGTAATTACAAAAGTTTAAAGTTAATATTGTTATCTAAAAATAAATAAAAATTTGTATAGGTGCACATTATAAATGGGGTGTATGATATACACTTCATTATAGTCCATCGTACTTTTGTTGTTTACATATAACCGCCTGAACTTTAAACATTTTATATTTACCATTCAAATTCTCAGTTTCTTTACCATTAACGTTATCTAGCTTTATGTTTCATTAATTTAAAGTGACTAATATTAGTTAAATAGTCAAAAAGTGATAAATGAAACATAGTAGCAATATAGAAGGATTTTTTTTTAATATCAAAGTTAAATCTTATAGAGAATAATTTGATTTTTCAGCTAGATTTCGTTATTAAAATTAAATATAATTATTGCCGTCACCTTAATTTACTCGTAAGATTAATGAATTATTGTATAAAAAAGTTAGGTGTTAATTGTAAAAAATTAAAAGTTTAGGTGGAAAAAAAAATAACTAAAGTATATTTGACTATTTTTAAATAGATGAAAGTTCACGTGTATCTAATTCATTTAGTTTTAATAACAACAACTAAATCAATTGCCATATTATTTATTTTTTAGAGAAATTACACCAAATGTGGTGAAGTGATTATTTTATTCGAGATGGAAAATTGAAGTTCCAACGTCCTAATAATTTTACATCAAATAAAAAAGAAATTTGATTAAAAATATAAAAGGTCATACATTTCAGCAATAATAATTGGACTTAAGTACGTATTTTGATGGTTTGGATTCACAGAGAATCGTACATATTATTATTGCTAGCGAGTCAGTTAATTACATTTGGTCTAAAGAGTCGGGTCATTAAATTCAGTCCGTTTAGACCCTGATGTTTTTGTCAGGTCTAAAGCCGATCGCAAACACTAGCTAGGCTTAGACGGTTTGGGTCCAACGAGTTATATTGGTAGTAGGTCGGATTGTCTCTTGTTAGGTACCAAATGATGCGAGATTGTGGCTCCTGCGGCACATAACACTTATTTCTTAGATTTTTGGCTGATATTCGATTCTGATATTAAATGTAAAGATCGGATCCGTTAGCGATAATAACTCGTTGGATTCAAATAGCCTAAAATGTTTAAGTCCAGTTATTGAGTCTAGCCTTTTCAGGCTTATATATATATATATACCTCCACATCTAACCATAGCTATCCAATGTGGAACTATTGGAGCATTAAAGAAGTACTAGTGTAGTAAACGCGTGATCCGACGGATAGATAATAGAAAAAAAATAAAAAATATTAATAAGATATATATTTACAAATTTTTAAATATATAAGAATGAAAATTTTTTCATATCAAATTAATAATAAATTAATCCAAATGTACAACCAATATATACATTTAAAGTTAACAATTCAAAAATAAAAAATATATATTATATATTTTCGTTATTGAGAGAGAAAGAGAAGGGACGAAACCTAAAACGCGAGTTATCGAAAGGCCCTTTGCGTCTCGCCCTTTGTCGCCTTGCGCCTTATCCGGTCTATGCATCCTATATTGCTCTATTAGACCGCAGCAGCGGTGATAAAGGCGGTGGAATAACCTCTCGCGCTGCAACCTCAACGCGTCGGGTTGAGTCGGGTTGGCATGGATTAAGATTTGAAAAACTTACTTGCTATTTTTTTAAATTCTAGATTTGAAAGAAACAAAATTATAAGTTGGTTTCACCTTCATTGAATAAAGAGGAGGGGTTATCCTGTCTAAGCGTCCTATATTGCTCCATTAGACCGCTGCAGCGGTGAAGAAGGTGGTGGAATAACCTCTCGCAATGCACCCTCAACGCGCTCCGTTATAAAACAATGAAGGTCGGGTTGAGTCGAGTTGGTGTGGATTAAGATTAGAAAAACTTATTTGCTCTTTTTCTAAATTCTAGATTTAAAAAAAACTTATTTGCTCTCGCAATGCACCCTCAACGCGCTCCGTTTGGTTCATTTCGTCTATAATCTGATCGGTAATTTAGTATTATAAATAGTACAAGATTACTCCGAAAATATTATTGATCAGAGCATGGGTATCTTATATTAGTGATGACGAATTATCTTATATATATATATATATATATATATATATATATATATATATATATTATGTAAAATTACAAATTTACCCCTCCAGTCCCTCCAAACTCCTTCACTATGTCATTTTTAAAATTTTAATTAAAAATTTTGAATTATCAAATTTTAAATTAAATTTAAAAATTTAAAAATTTATATTTATATTTTAAAATTTAAAATTTAAAATATTTAAATTTATTAATATATAAATTTTAAAATTATATTTTAAATTAAAATAGTAAATTATAATTTTGAAATATTATATACTTTATTGTCAGAATTACTAAATTTTATAAAATAAACAAAATATAATAATTCTATATACACTACAATTCAGTGTTATATTATTGTATTAAACCAAATGCAATAATATAATATCAGTAGTAATTTGATTTAAAAATTTTAAATACTTGATTATATTAAGATAATATATAATGTAACATAATGCGAACCAAACGTGCACTGTATGTCACACGTGTGGGAATGTATGTAACCATTTAACTATATACATGTATCTACTTATTACTTATATATGTATTTAAGTTGACCACTTTTTCAACCAAGTTCCTAAAAAACTCTTACTCTTCTTATTTTAATGTTAACTCAAATCTCTAGGTTTTGAACAATCAATAAAAGGGAGAAGTTATTGCTTATTTTTGTTCCGCCGTTCACTCCATCAAATACTTTGGGTTCCAAGATATCCGATAATATTACTGAGAAATATTGAGTTTACAACGGATTATAAATGTAAATATTTTTCATCTAAGGACAAGTTAGAATTAGGACTAGCAATTTAGCTTGCTGCTTGCGAGCCAACTCGCGCATGTTCTGTTCAGTATATATATATATATATATATAGTCCGACTCTAATACTATGATGCATCAAATATTTGATGCTATTAAATTTTTTATCGATCATTAAATTTATATTTTTAATCATTTTTATCACTTAAATTATAACTATCTCACCCACCACCTATTAAATTTTAGAGAATCATATTATCATTCTAACCGCATTTTTTTTTATCTAAAAATTGAAACTTAATAGCACCAATAACTTCGTACTATTAATAGTATTTAAATATAGTTGAAAGTGATCTTTTAAAATTTAGTGGGTAATTAGTAAAAAAGCAATGCTACATGTACACCCCCTTTGGGGGTGTACATCTTACACCCACCCATCTAAGGGTGGGGGTTCACTTCACAAATTGTGAAGTGACCCCTCACCACACCCCACCCATTGGATGGATGGGGCGTGTGATGTACACCTCCAAATGGGGTGTACAAGTAGCATTTTTCTTAGTAGAATGGTTATAATATAAAGAGTGAAAATAATTAAAAGAATAGATCTAACGGTAGAAAATTTAGTAATATTAAGTGTTTGAGGCTATCAATAGCGTGTGTATATATATATATATATATATATATATATATATATATATATATATATATATATATATATATATATATATATATCAATCCAAATAAAAAAGCATCTATATTTTGTAAATTTTAATTTTTTAATTATTTTTAATTTTTTTATTTAGTAATAGATTTGATAATCTAACTTGTTACGTGCGAGCCACCTCGTGTTTAACTTATTGGACTATTTGGCAGTCCTATCTAGATTTTAGTCAAATCTTTTTTTTGAGTTTCAATCCAAGAAAATGAGTGACAAGGAGTCCCTAAAAAAAAATTTCAATATAAAAATATTTTTTAAACTTCGCTCGAGAAAAATATCTGCAAGTGTTTCTATAATATAGTAAAGGAATAATTGCTTGTGTACCTCTGAAATATGAAGAAATATTTGATTTACCCTTCTTATTTTTTTCTTTCCAATATACCCCTCATACGTTCCACCGTTATTAAAAATATCCCTATCGTTTCCCTTTGTTAAGTTAACTAGGGTTAAACTAGAGTTAAATAATAATCGGAGTTAAAAACTATTGAAAATACCTATTTTGCCCCTATCTACTAAAACATTGAAAATTTTAAGGGTACATAAAAAAAGTTGGTTATGGTAGAAAGGTATATTTGAAAGGGCAAAATGATAATTTCACACAGATAACGGCAGCTCCAAACAGTACACTAACAAAGTTTAACTTCAGGGATATTTTGGAAAGAAGTTGGAACGTAAGAAGAGTAGTTTTAATATTAGCCTTCTAAGAAGGATAAATTTAAAAACAGGAAAATTTTTAGAGGTATGTAGGAAATTGCCCCTATAGTAAATATATATCGACGTTTCGAAAAATACTGTCATATAAATTTTTTATTATATTAAATTAATTTATTAAATAATAAAATTTATTATTATTTTTACTTTTTTGATACTTTAAAATATCAGAATTAAAAAAAAAAAAAGTTAAAAAATCTTGACTCTTTAAAGCGCCAGAAGATATTTTACCGACGCTTGATATAAGTGTCGGTATATACGTCACGACTTTTTATTTGCGGACGTTTTAATCGATATTTTTAAATGTATCGCTTAGCTATATTAAAAAGCTTTTAAGTATCATTAAATATAAAATAAGTTTTTTTAAATTCATTTTTATTATTATTATTATTATTATTATTATTATTATTATTTTATTATTATTATTTTTTTTTGTAGTGAGTGATCTGGAGAAAAATTAGTTTTTGGATAATGGAATTGTAAAATTACAAACTCTTTTAGATTTGAGCAGTGCTAAGTTATAACCTAAAGGCTGCGTTTGGTTCGGGTATAAGAAAAATTTATTTATACCGGGGATAGATATAAGTTATGATATTAGCAGAACTAATGTTAATTTATGTTTGGGTGGGTATAAAGAAAATTGTGTTTGGTAAATTAAGAAGGAATAAAAAGAATAAAGAAAATTAAATTTTTATAAAATAATAAAATAAATTTTAAATTTTATAAATTTAAATAACTTATAATTTAAAATAAAATTAATTAATTTTTTTTTTTAAAAAAAAAACTGCAGGTGGAACAGTTGTTCCACCTACTGCTTGGAATAGTTATTCTTTCATAATTCCGGAATTAGGTAGAACAGTTGTTCCAAATAATTTTTTGTTGGTTGGATACAAAAAAAAAAAGAAGAAGATATCCTCCTTATTCCCTGCTAATTCTTGTACCGAACGGAGCCTAAAAGAATTGCAATTCTACAACCTAACCAATAATTAAGAAGGTGAGAGGGCAAGTTTTGTACGTTAGTTTCTCCAACTTTTTCCTTTTTCCTTTTTTATTTTTTGTAATACTCAAACCCCAATGATGTTGGCTCAATCCTATAATTAATTAACGGAGAAATAGTGCATAAACTTTAGAGTAATGCTACATATAGATTTTAAATGGGATATATATTATACATTTATTTTCATTTAAGAGTGGGAACTCACTCATCGGCTATTTCGAAATGACCGATAAAATTTACTTCATCTTTAAATAAATGAGATGTAAAATATATACCCCACTTAAGATGTATAAGTAGCATTAACCTAAACTTTAACGAGGATCGATCATATAATTTGATGTCATATGATCTAATCTTGTTTGAGAATAATATTTTCATATTTTAAATATAAAACAAACTATCAAATTCATAATTAATGTTGTGAATAAAATCCACACAAAAAACTCTTACGCGCAAACAAAAATTTATACAATAAAAAAAAATTTAATATAAAAATATTTTCTAGACGACGCTCGGAGTATGCGTCTTTAAATATTCATATAATATAATAAATATCGACATTTTAAAAAATATTTCAAAAAACGTCCGAGTATTTTTTTATTAATACTTGATATAAGTATCAATATATAGGTGATAATTTTTTATTTACAGACGTGTTAACTGATACTTTCAAATATAATGTTAGACTATATTAAAATACTATATTAAAATACTTATAAGTATCGTTAAATATTATATAAAAAAAATAATTTTAAATGTTAATTATTTTATAGTATTGATAGAAAAGTCTAAATATATCATTTGCATTTATTTTATAAATATATATATATATATATATATATATATATATATATATATATATATATTACCTAGGTCCCAACCCCAACCCCATGTTCAATCCCCCTATATATATACACACCCTTCCCATCTCTCTCCCTCTTATCATGCAACCACCAATCCCACATCTCTCTCTCTCTCTCTCTCTCTCTCTCTCTCTCTCTCTCTCTCTCTCTCTCTCCTCTCTCTCTCTCTCTATCTCTGTCTAAGATATGGTTGTCGGGGACCAAACTCACAAGCAAACTACACTTGCTGAAGTACTTGCTACTAACATTCTCCTTCTTCTGAGTCTCCAACTTTTTAATTTTATTTGCTGCGACAAATATCATAAATAAGTTTCTTAATAATAATAATAATAATAATAACATGGTGTTGTTATAGGTATTAGAGGAGATGGTGAAAATGAAGGAAATAGGTTTGCCCATAACGGCCATCAACTTACTGGCCTATTGCAAGAGCATGGTCTCAGTGATGTGCCTGGGCCGGTTGGGCCGTGTCGAGCTCGCCGGCGGGGCTCTCGCCGTCGGCTTCGCGAACGTCACCGGCTACTCCGTCCTCTCCGGCCTGGCCCTCTCCCTCGAGCCGATCTGCTCCCAGGCCTTCGGCTCCGGCAACCCCTCCCTCGCCGCCCGCGCCCTCCGCCGCGCCTTCGCTCTCCTCCTCGCCGCCACCTTTCCAATTGCCCTCCTCTGGATATCACTCCACCCCCTCCTCATCTCCCTCCGCCAGGACCCCGCCGTCGCCGCCGTCGCCGCCCGCTTTCTCCGTTTTTCCCTCCCCGACCTCCTCGCCGCCGCCTTTCTCTCCCCGATGCGCGTCTACCTCCGCACCGAGGGCGCCGGAAACCCGCCCCGCCGCCTCATGTGGTGCACGCTCCTCGCGGTCGCCGCCCACGTCCCCCTCTCGCTCTTCCTCGGCTCTACATTCCGCGTCGTAGGCGTCGCCGCCGCGACGTCGATAACGAGCATCAACCTCCTTGTAGCTCTTTCTCTTTGCTCTCTTTTATCTCCTCCGCAATCGCAAACCGGAGACGAGAAGCAGCCGCCGCCGCCGGTATTGCCCGGCCGGGCTGCCGCAGAGTGGGCCGTGCTTCTCCGGCTGGCCGTGCCGAGCTGCTTGGCAGTCTGTCTAGAGTGGTGGTGGTACGAGCTGATGACGATCGCCGCCGGGTACCTCCGCCGGCCGCACGTCGCGCTCGCGGCCGCCGCCATCGTCATACAGACGACGTCACTGTTGTACACTTTCCCGACCACCCTCGCCGCCGCCGCGTCGGCCCGCGTCGGGAACGAGCTCGGGGCGGGCCGGCCCGACAAGGCCCGATTGGCGGCGCTAGTGTCCGTGGGCCTGGCCTTCGCGGGGTCGGGCCTCGGCGTGTCATGGGCCGTTCTGGGCCGCAACTCGTGGGCCCGGGTGTTCACGTCGGACCGCGACGTGCTTGCTCTCGCCGCGGCCGCCCTGCCGGTCGTCGGCCTCTGTGAGCTCGCCAACTGCCCGCAGACCGCCGGATGCGGGGTGCTACGTGGGACGGCCCGGCCCGGCACGGCCGCCGGCATTAACCTCGTGGCGTTCTACGGCGTCGGTGCCCCCGTCGCCGGATTCCTAGCCTTCGGGCTCGGCATGGGCTTTGTGGGCCTTGTTCTTGGGCTTTTAGCGGCCCAAGTAGCGTGTGCGCTATCGGTGTGCTTTGTAATCTTTCGGACCGATTGGGAGGCCGAGGCCTTAAAGGCCGTCGACTTGGTGGGTCCTACGGTCCCAACAATTGAGGCCCAAGAAGAATGTGGGCTCCTCCTTGCTTAAGTGGTTGGTTGATTTTTTTTTTTTTTTCTTAAAAAAAATAAAAAAAAAAAAATCAAGTTGGTATTTAAGGATGGTTTCAACATATATTTTGTGCACATATATGACATTTGGAATATTCGAATTTGATATGTATATATAGTTATATAGCAATGTATGTGCAGGTTTGTATATCACATAATGCATATTTTATTGCAGGATTATTCTCAGTGTAATGTTTATAAAAATTTTGAACTAATTTATTTTGCCCCCTAATTCTTCATTATCAACTCTATATAATCTAGGGTTAGAGGTGGGCAGGGTTTCTTTTATGGATATATATATTATATGTAACTAATGTATCGGGCTTTCAGGTTGGGCTCGTGCCGGGCTTGGACATGTCTAAATGGGCCCAAAAGTCTTTCGGACCTAAATTTTTAAACCCGGTCAAGATTCAAAGTTATAATTTTGATATTTAAAATCCGACCCATACATGGCCTATCGGGTTGGATCTTGTTTAGGCCCGGGCCTAGTTCCACCCCTATATGTATCAATTACTACATTGGCTAAACTTTTCATTTAGCAAACAAGCCTTTTCATAATTTTTTTTTATTTTTTTTTTTACATAAATTGTTGTCTCATTAGGCAGTTTTTCCAAATAAAATCTAACTCTTTTTTGGTCTTTTTGCTTAACATGTGCGAATCTCAAAGCAATATGAATATTGTAAAAGTTACCCTTAGGTTGCGTTTGGCAACCGGTATAAGGGGGGGATAACTCTCTTATCCCCCTTTTATACCCAAACAGCATTTAAGTGTAGGGGGAACAGCTGTTCCTCCCATACCAGGTTATTCCGGTATAAGGATAGAACAGCTGTTCCACCCCATAGCTGTTCCACCTGTTGCTTATTACTATTATTTTGACAGATTGGACTTAGAACTTTATAGATTTAAATTTTGTTGAGTGCGGAAATTACAGTTAATGGTTATTTGGAACACGAAAAAATAATTGTGAGTGAAATTTGGGCTCGCTTTAATTTGATTGAATCGAATTAGAATCCAAGCATTGTCAATAGGGGAATCTGGGCTCGTGTGGCTACAGGATCACTACAACAAAATTATGTTATAGCGATATTTTTAAGTATTTTTAAAATCTAAAAAAAGTGTTGCTGATAAAAATACCGACACTTATTGTTAGTGTTGCTATATGTGCCGTCGCTAGGGTTTATAGCGACACATTTTTGTAAAGTGTTCTAAAAATATATCCCTATAATCTAATTATAGATATAGATAGAATATAGATAGGACACTTATACAAAAGTGTCACAAACATGTGTCCCTATAACCCAATTTCGTTGTAGTGATCGATGCACTACATGTGAATCACTCTCACTTAGGGCTGTCAACGTACAAACGAGCAGGGAATGCTGGTATTCGACTCATTTAATAAACGAGTCGAACACAAATTGGGTCGTCAAAATATTAAGCCAAAAAATTCAGCTTGTATTCAGATTGTTTATTAACGAGCCGAATACGAGCTAACTCGTGAACAACAAATTATATATATGTATAGATTCCGGCTACTATACTATTGATAGCACCAAGTATTTAGTGCTATCAAATTTTCTACCGTTAAAACTATCCCTTTGTTCATTTTCACCCATTAAATCATATTATTTTTTCAACCACCTACTAAACCCTAGGGGCCCACTATCATCTTAACCGCACATTCTTTCATCTAAGGGTTAAAAACTTAATATGACTAATGACTTGGTGCTATTAATAGTATACCAGCCTAATTCTCTCTCTCTCTCTCTCTCTCTCTATATATATATATATATATATAATTGGGTTACTATAATTTTAAAACTACTGATTTATTAGTGCTGGTCAGTTTTTAACCGTTAGATGAAAAAATATGTAGCTAAAATAATAGTGAGTCCCTTAAATTTAGTGGGTGGTGGGTGGAATAACATGATTTAAGGACTCTGTTAGACTTAATTTAAAATATTTAAAGTATATAAAAAATAAATTTTACGATTTTTCGATATTATTTATCTAATAATTGAAAGGATTCAAAATCAATAGCTGAAAATAAAAATCTCATAAAATATGATGATATGACACTAATATTTTAAATCATAGATATTGATCTTGTTTTATATAGTATAAAAAAATTTCTATCAAAATTTTACGTTATTTGAATATTTCTATACTGTTAAACTTACAAACGGCTCACCACAACCATTAAAATTATTAATTTTGAGCCTATTTGATCTCTAGGCAAATGATATCAAAAAATCGCTAAATTTATTTTCTAAACCTTTTAGATACTCTATTTGTTTGATTTGAATCAACCAATAATATTTTAACTTTAAAATATAGGCTAAATACTTATTTTAATAAATTTATAATTTTAAAAAGTACATAAAATATAGTAAGTAAATCTATAAAGATAAATGATACATTCAAATTTTATAACCAAAGTGCTGACCACTGAATCAAATTGAATAAATTGAAAGGTTAAATAGGCTAATGAAAATGGTTTATAAGTGCCGTAATTTCTATAAGTTTTACCTATTTTCATAAAATAATTTTTGAAATACCAGAATATATATATATATATATATATATATATATATATATATATATATATATATATATATATATAAGCTTGTGTGTTTTTAGAAGCATGGTAATTTTCATACTATAATAAAAAATAATTATTTAATTTAGTACTCAAAGCGGGTGAATTAGTTAGGTTCTTAACATATCAGAGACTAGATGCTTTTTAATTCTCAAGATCCTAAAGAAAATAGTTGATTAATTTACCAAATTATTATTATTTCTTTTGTCGAGAAATAGAAGGATTTTTTTATTATTAAATTTGATTTTATTAGAATTTGATTAGATTTGTAGTAGAGTCCTATTTAAATTAGGATGAATATTTAAGTTTATTAGAGATAAATTAATTTAATTTTAGATATTAATTAGAGTATGACTCTTAATTATACTAGATTTGAATATATTTTTGGTTGAGCTTTATAAATAGCATAAATCGAGGTTGCTCATATTATAGAAAACGAGAGACGAGTGAGAGATTCAGAAAGAGAATTCGGGTTGAAACTATTCTGTGTAGAAAATGTGTCAGATATAATTTTTCTCTTGGTTAATAAATTTTAGTTTATCTGTATTTTTCTATTTAGATTTTTCTTTTTTTTATAGTTATATCAATTTTTTGATGAGAAAACAGATTTATGATAAAATTTTAATTTAGCATTTTTATTTGCATAATTTTAATAATCGATATCATTGCGAGTACCGAATCAACAACCATAGTATAAGGACGAGCACCAGATTCCCAACAAATTTGTAATATGTCTTATCAAACTTTAGCATACTAAAATGGTAGGTTATTGTTTTGAATAATAGCAAAACTAACACCCCAAATGAGATGTGTCATTATATATTGCTCTCCACCTTAATAGGACATATCAATAACACCAAATAATTTATCGTCGTCTAAATAAAACGGAAAATCAAATCCTTAATTTTCAGAGGTGGGATCTTAATTGTCCATCCAATTAGGGCTAAATATCAGTGGACTACTCAATTGAATCTACATTTGGAGATGTTAATTAATAAAACGAGTTTTCAATACTCTCACTCGCGTGTATGATAGATATAAAAAGATCGATCTAATAAAAATATATATATATATATATATATATATTAATATTTCTACTTATATGCACATTAAATATGAATATATTAATATTTTCGTTTTACGCATGTGTATTATAGATATGAATATATTAACATTCTTACTCATGTGTACAAAAAAATTTAGAATTGGCTTTAATATCATATTACTTAAAAGTTCAATTTAATAAAAAAAAATAACAAGAAATACGCATTAATTAATAAATTACACATTTTTTCCATAATACTACTAGACTGCATTGATACTTAAATATTAATTTACGATAATTTTCTATACAAATTTAATAAACTACTATAATTAAATTTTGTTGACTAAATATTAATAGATCGCTAATTAATATCGAAATAATGTGATAGTAATTTAACATTTTAAGAATTAATGTTCCTCAATGGATATCACATATGACTAGTATTGTTTCGAGATTTGTGTGGTGTGCGTATATATATGTGGGAGAGAGAGAGAGAGAGAGAGAGATACATTTAAAAATTCAAACTATATATATATAGGAATATATATATATATATATATATATGTATATAGGGAAATGATACTTGTACACCCCATTCGGGGTGTATATCACACACCCCACCCATCCAATGGATGGGGTGTGATGATGGGTTAATCGATGTGACCCGTAAAAAATATCGCCACCATTAAAATGGTGGAGATGTATGATATACACCCTTCGGGGTGTACGTGTAGCATTGCTCATATATATATATATATATATATATATATATATATATATATATATATATATATATATATATATATATATATAGTATCTTTGCAAAAATAAAAAAAGGATAAAACTATAATGGTAGAATTTAGAATAAAGAATCATATCTTTTAGGAATAAATTAAGAATCTCAATCCAAATCTTGCATATATTATATATACTGTTCTCTTTTTCTTGCTTCATATCTAACTCATATCATAATCTAAACTTTGCACGTTCTAAGATGCGTATATAAATTCCAACGCAAAATTAAACTATGCATGTATCTATCTCCTTTTGTTTACTAATTAATAATATTAATAAAGTATATCCACATTTACTGTATATGATATTGGATCACTTATCTTAGTCCAAGTGGATAATTAATGGTTTCAATCCAACTTAGTATACTTTTGATCCTCAAGCTATGACCACTCTAATTAATATTCCGGTTCTCAAATTTTAATTTACTATGACATTTGGTTAAAATTTTCAATTAATAAACTTTTATAATTTAATTTAATTGATTAATTTGAGCCAGTTTGGTATTAAAATTTATCCAACGTTAGTAACTAAAATAGAATTAGGATAAAAAAAAAATACAAATATGAATCTTCTTTTTTGGGTAGAATTGTATAAAATGTATGGTAACTTTTGATGGAATGTGTCTCTTCTTTTTTGATAGAATTATAGAAAATATATTATAACTTTTGATTGCGATATCATTTTATCATAGTTTTTGATCGCACGTATTCCAATTAATCTTCCTGCAATGACATACAAAATTTAAATATAGATGCATCACTAATTTGAAAATGATATAGCAGAATTAAAATACAATATCACCTTCAAATTAGCGATATTTTATCATTATATTACTATTGATGTGACAACAATATTGTATCTTTAATTATTTTCACATCATCAATCACGCTATTGCTGTGTTATTGCTTATACATTAACAATACACACTATTTAGTCAACAAAATTGCATTATGATATTTCTTAAGAACAATCAAATAGTTTGAGCTAAATATTATAACAAATCAAAATTCAACGATTAAAGTGTGAAGCAGATCATAATTTGAGGAAGAACATTACAATTTAGCCTTATAAAATTCCCATTAACAAATACCATTGTTTGGCCATTCTATGGGAGACCAGATCCAATCTATGGGCTCCCTAATTTGTTAGTTGAAACATGACAATGATTTCTCTTTTATATAGTTGATGGGGCTATAAACTATGACTAAATTGAACCCATTAATTTTATTTTGAACCTATATATATTCTTCTATAATACACCCTTTGGAATAATAAGAGAAATGATAATATACAGTTTTTATGTTTATGCAAATACTCTATCAGTAGATTCATTACTTATATGGTTGCCAAGTATGTTGTCAAATTCAATTCCTGCAACAATATATATATACTATACTCTTCTGAGTACGACAGGCTTCGTATTCATAAGTTATTTTCAATAATAGAATTTTCGAATCGACGATCCATATTATTAGACATGATTTAGAGCATTTGAAACTTATAGAAATTAAATTTTATAATTTTTCGATATTATTTATCCCACGATCAAAAGATCCAAAATTTGTTTATTTTTAACTGCCGGTATAGGATACTTACTAGTTTAACAGTGTAAAATAATCGAAATAGATTGAAATTTTGATAGAAAATTATATTCACTATTTAGGAAGAGATATAAAACTCCGATCTTAAATTAAAAAATCGAATTCTATATTTTTAGAAGGTCATTCGATTTTGACTGTTCATATAATGCTCACTTGATAGATTTAATTTATTATAAATTTAAAAATTTACGAAATTTATTTAATAGAAGTTTAAACTGCACTGATTACATTTAACACTATAGATTATTGATTTACAAGCTCCATCATAAAAAACAACTTATGAGTATAAAAAAATTTATACTCATAAGAGTATAGTAGTCCAACTACCAACTATATATATATATATATATATATATATATATATATATATATATATATATATATATATATGTATATATATATATATATACATATATATATATATATATATATATATATATATATATGTGTATATATATACATATATATATATATATATATATATATATATATATATATATGTATATATATATATATGTATATATATATATATATATATATATATATATATATATACATATATATATATATATATATATATATATATATATATATATATATATATATATATATATATACATATATATATCTATATATATATGAGCTCCTATTCTTTTAAAAGTAGTAAGTTATTGGTGTTTGTAGGTGTTAGCCCTTGGATGAAAAGATGTGTGGTTAGGATAATAGTGGGCCCCTTGGGTTTAGTGGATAGTTAGTGGAATAACATGATGAGTCAAAATTAATTAAAAAAATAAATCTAACGGTAGAAAACTTACAAGCACCAATTATTTGATACTTTTACAAGCATAGTACCCGGACTCTCTCTCTCTCTCTCTCTCTCTCTCTCTCTATATATATATATATATATATATATATATATATATATATATATATATATATATATATATATATATATATATATATATATAACAAGTCTACTATAATATCAATAGTATCAAATATTTGGTACTATTGACTTTCTGCCACTTGGATGAAGAGATGTGCAGTTAGGATGATAGTCGTCTCCTAAGGTTTAGTGAGTTGTTGGTGAAATAATATAAATCATAGGAAACTACTATAATCATAACCGCACATAATATCAAATATTTTGTACTAATAATAGTATAGCAGCAAGACTATATATATATATATATATATATATATATATATATATATATATATATATATATATATATATATATATATATATATATAATGGTGGCGATACTTTTTACGAGTCACATCAAATGACCCATCATCACACCCCCACCCTTAGATGGGTGGGGTGTATGATGTACACCCCGAAAGGGGTGTACACATAGCATTTTCCTATATATATATATATATATATATATATATATATATATATATATATATATATATATATATATATATATATATATATATATATATATATATATATATAAAATTGTACTCTTATGTTTTTAAAAGTATGAAGTCATTGGTGTTTGTAGATTTTTAGTCATTGGATGAAAAGATGTGTGGTTAGGATGATAGTGGGCCCATTGGGTTTAATGGGTGGTTGGTGGAATAACATGATATAAAGGGTAAAATTAGTTAAAGATATTAATGTAACGATAGAAAACTTACAAGCACTAATTGCTTGGTGCTTTTACCGGTATAGTAGCCGGACTATATATATATATATATATATATATATATATATATATATATATATATATATATATATAGAGAGAGAGAGAGAGAGAGAGAGAGAGAAGAGCTTATATACTTTTAAAAGTACAAGTCCAACCATGCTTGTGAATTTATTACCCTTGAATTTGCATTGAGATTTGTGTAATTATACTTTCTCTTTTTCTCTCTTTAGTTGACTTTACAATTGCATAAATCTCAATACAAATCTAATGATAAAAAATCACAAGTATAGTTTGGTGCTTTTAAAAATACATAAGCTCTACTATATATATATATATATATATATATATATATATATATATATATATATATATATATATATATATATATATATATATATATAGTAGGATATGTAGTAGGACTTGTGTGCTATTAAGAGTATGGAGGTCTCCGTGTCTAAACTGTTTTTGATGATGAAACTTCTGAATCAATTAATAACCGGCTTTGTTATATTTTGTGATTGTTCATTAATCATTTACCTAGTGATCTAAAGGGCCAAAAATGAACAACTAAAAATAAAAATATAAGAGCTACCAAGTTTTCCACCGTTAGATCTATCTTTTTAATTATTTATATTCCTTATAACATACTATTTCACCCATCACCCACTAAATTTTAGAAAACCACTATAATCCTAACCGCGCATTTCTTCATCTAAGGATAAAAAATCTAATAGCACATATTACTTGGTGCTATCAATAGTATATATAGTAGTCTAGTTATATATATATATATATATATATATATATATATATATATATATATATATATATATATATATATATATATATATATATATATATATATATACACACACACACACACATACATATAGAGAGAGAGAAGAGAGATGAATTGGAATGCTACTAGTAGCAATTAAATGGGTTTCGTTGCCACCAATTTATTTTCGATGACGGAGCTTCCAAATCGATGATCGGTACTGTTGAATATAATCTAGACCTCTAAATGCATCTAAAAATCAAATTTTAAATCTTTCCAACATTGTTGACCTAATGATCAACGGATTGCAAAATTTGTAATTTAAATGATAGATATCAGTGTTTTGCTCGTTTAACGGTGTAAAAAAATCTAAATTAATTAAATTTTGAATAGAAATTTTTTAAAATATTTAAAATAAAATCTATACTCTCAATCTTTATTGTAATAATACTATAATCACCTTTTGAAGGATATTTATTTTCAGCCGTTTATTTTTTTGTCCACTTGATGGACAAGAAAAAAATAACAAAAATGCATGACTTTTAATTTTCAGATAGTTTAAAAAATCCAGACCATATTTAATGGCACTGGTCGTTATTTTGAAAGCTCCATCATTAAAAACATATATGTAGTAATAGAGCCTGTTTACTACTGATAGCATTTCAGCTCAACTATATTTTAAAAGTGCCAACCCAACTGCATTTGTGAATTTTTTCCCATTGGATTTGTTTTGAGATTTGTACTATTGTAAAATCAACTAAAAAGAGATAAAGAGAGTACAATAGTACGAATTCTAATAAAAATTCAATAGTAAAAATTTCACAAGTATAATTGGACTTGTACTTTTAAAAGTATATAAGCTCCACTATATTTATATGTATATATAGAGCTAGGCTCCTATACTTTCGAAAGTACGGAGGTCTCCGTACTTGTAAGTTGTTTTCGATGATGGGACATCCGATTCGACAATCGGTTCCGTTAGACATGATATAAAATGTTGTAACAATTTAAAAACCAAATTATATATTTTTTTGACTTTGTTTGCTTAGTAAACGAGTAGTCTCAAAATAAACGGCCGAAAATAAAAATCTCATAAAAAATAGTGATAAATGATTCAAATTTTAAATCGAAAGTATTGATCTTACTCTTGATGTTAAGTAGAATTTTTTATTAAAATTTTACCTAATTTGGATTGTTCTACACCGTTAAACTTACAAACGTATCACACCGGCCGTTAAAATAGTCAATTTTTAGACTCTTTGATCGCTTGATAAATGATGTCGAAAAATTATAAAATTTAATTTTTAAATAATTTTAATAGCGTAGATCATGTCTAACGAAACCGATCGTCAAATCGAATGCCCCATCATCGAAAACAATTTATAAACACGAAGACTCTTGTGCTTTCGCTTATAAACACGAAGACTCCCGTACTTTCGAAAGCACAAGAAACTTACAATATATATATATATATATATATATATATATGATATAAATCTTATTTATTCTAGAATAAAAAAAAATTTACTAATCACATCAAAATAACTAATAAAATTCACTCATTCTAAAATAAAATAAATAAAAGATGTACAATTTTTTTTTTTCTTTTTTTAGAATGTACAAGTTTTTCATATATGGAAGGACTTTTGTTTATTTACTGGTGACTAATATATATATATAAAGCAAAAAAAAAATAGTACCTAGTAAACATTAACAAATTATGATTTTGCATACGTGTGCTACCTACTACAATAGAGAAATGTAATATTAATGTCTAATCGTTACCGCCCATTATTGTACAACTATGAAAAGACATTTGACTTTTCTCATTTCAAAACATTGTAGGGAAATTTGGACCAGGCCAACATAATTAATAATAAGATAACCCTAGTGTTAATTTAGTTACCACTATGAGATGAAATGACTACATAAAATACCAAATAAAATCCAATATTAATTAATTAAGGTAAAAGGTTTAAGAATATATATAATTAAGTTCGAAGCACACGGTATTGTTTGTGCCGAATCAAAGGTTGATCGCTGGCTGCGCCCGGTCATCGATCGACTGCAAAGTTGACCCTCTGAGGTGCGTCTCAAATCAAACGATTAAATTGAGGAGGAATTTACTAAACCAAGTTTTTCGCAGTTCAAACACGAAATCGAGCTCAAAGATATATTCGGTCTAGAGGAGCCGAAACGATTCTCGAATAGGAATTCGGCAAACTTCAAAAAATGGACTCAATCCAAAGAGCCGAGTCAGATTATATTGCTTTAATGTGGAAGGGGTTATAAGTTTTGGAAATTGATTACAGGATTAGACTACTCTCAGGAAAGTAGGAAAGTTACACTAGAAAATTTGTAAGAGAAAACTATAAATTTAATTTAGAAAAGCTGCAAATGCAGAAATTGAAAGAAATAAAAAAAATAGTAATCGTTGGCTTAAGAGGTTGCAGGATCCTCTTCTCAGAAGAAAATCTGCCTATTTATACTAGTGCAGATCCTCCTAAGGATGTTTGCCAATTTGAGTAATGGCGTATCACTCGGCCAAGTTTCTTACTAAAATTACTCGCTATTTTGGGCAATGACGTGATTCTTAGCCGCGACTGGCGGAGTGTGTTTAGGCCAGAATCGCTGTGACGCCCCACTTCCCAGGAGGTCACTCATCCTAAAACTACTCTAACTCTAGCACGCTCAACCCTCTTAACCTCTTGGGCCTTACTACCATCCAAAATGCTATAGCCGGGTTAAGAGGTTTAATCCTATTTATACCTTATATATAGGACTTATCCAAATTCTAGGGGTGGTACATTTTTCCCCCCTTTAAGCCCCTGACGTCCACGCCAGGCTCAAGCACACTCACAAATACCAGGCGATGTGAGATTTGTCTCGCTAGCCTTAGCCGACCTTGTGGGAAACTGCACTCCACCCACAATGGTCATTAGTCGGGGAGCCACGCCCTACCCGTTATATAACCCTGACTCAACCGAGACTCATCTCACATTTTCTACTGGTGATTGGCTCTGATACCAACTGTGACGCCCCACTTCCCAGGGGGTCACCCATCCTAGAACTACTCTAGCTAGCTCTAGCACGCTTAACTCTCATAACCTCTTGGATCTTGCTACCATCCAAAATGCTATAGCTGGGTTAAGAGATTTAGTCATATTATATCATTTATATATAGGACTAATCCAAATTCCGAGGGTATCACACCAACTGTAATGCCCCACTTCCCAGGGGGTCACCCATCCTAGAACTACTCTAACTATAGCACGCTCAAACCTCTTAACTTCTTGGGTTTTGCTACCACCAAATATGCTATAGACAGGTTAAGAGGTTTAGTCCTATTTATACCTTATATATAGGACTAATCCAAATTCTAGGGGTGTTACAATCGCGTTGGCCACGAACTCCACACCCCATGATTCCGCCTGCTTGATCTTAGGCATTACTCGCTTAGTTCGCTTGGTCTCGATCGGTTCATAAGTCGGTTGACCAATATCACACTTAACTTCAGCCGATTCTCGTCTATATCTCATTCGATTTCAAGCGTCTTTTCCTTTGGCTTATGGCATATTACCTTTCGATTTGTCTGGATCGGTTGACCCTGCAAACCGATTTCTTCACCACATGTCATCACGTGTCATTTTCATACTTGATTGAGACAGTTGACCATATTGACTGTTCTTCTTGCCACGTTGCAGTTTTTTTCCGTCTCAACATGTATATATCAAATATCTATTCTGTTGATTATTATTTTATGTCGGACTATTCTTGGAATTGAATTATTATTTACAAAACAATTTGGAGTTTTCTAAAAAAACTTAAAAGGAGTAACTAAGTAATTAGATAATGAAAGTTATAACAAGAAACACTATTTCATCACCTCTTAACTTATAACAAAGTTGAACTATTTGAATCATTTGTAAAAGAAGATAATAGGGTGTTCAATCATGATAAATGATTGTGCAAATGTCACTACCTCTTCAAAAGTCTAAGATATCATTTGGTTCAAGAATAAAATGTAGGGATTCGAAAACTCATCTGGTGAAATGACCACAGCGACAGCAGTTAGATGACATTCCTTTCGAGTGTCGGATGAGTCAGAGACGTTTGAGCACAAAATAGGCGTGAAAACGAGCTCGAAACACTGATTTTGGGGAAGAACTAAAGTTTTATAGGTTTCGGGTGCCCTAAAGTGCGTAAGAGGCTGCTGCGCTGGTTGGACATTTTCTGTGACACCCCAATAGTACCACATCGGATGGGAGTGTGGAGATCTTTGGGTATATATAAGAAATGGACACTAGTAATAATAACTAGGCTTAAGCATTTTGGGTTGTGGTTTGGCCCAACGAGTTATTATTGCTAGTGGGTCGGGTTGTTATATTTGGCATCAGAGTCAATAACCAGCCGGAAGTGCCATCCGATGTGGGACTAAGGGGTGTCACATTTTCGGTCTGTGGTTTCGGGCACCCTAAAGTACTGTAATAGTCTGAATGTTATTGTTTGGCCATCTTCGTGATCTTTGCCGATTTTCGACATGTGGCAGATGGTTGGTGGGGTTTCAGGCATAGGTCCCGGGCTCCCGAAAAACTTTCGAATGCCCTGGAAGAGCCTTAGCATGGTTTGGCCTGGGTGCGCATAGTGTTTTGGATGCCTAAGTCAACTAGCGGACGCCCAAAACGAGTTTTTCAGACTGTGAAGTAGGTAACTTTATGTTGTTCCTCAAGCTCATTTCACCTAACCCCCGGCTTATAAAAGAGATCCCTTCATCCTCAGATGAAGGGATCTCATTTCACCTAACCCCCGGCTTATAAAAGAGATCCCTTCATCCTCAGATGATTCTTTGCCATTCCTTTCTCCTGAGCTACCTTTCTAGCTGAGATTGGGAGCTTCTTTCCACTATTTCCTCCATTGTTCTTCGCCTTGGAGCTTCCACTTGTAGTTGGCAGCAGCAACAATCTGTAGTGATCTTTTTTCCCTAAACTCTAGGAGTGGATTCGTGGCTTGGAACTTCTTGAGAGGCTTTTCCACTATTGGAACTCAATGATTGGAGCTTTTAGGTCTTCCTACAAGCTAACATCAGGTATTTAAGTATTTTTTGGAGCTCTTGTGACTATTGTTGGATTTTTTAGCTTGTTGGGGTTTTTATATTTTTCTCTGGATTTTTCTTTTGGAGCTAAACTTTAAAGTTGCTGGGGATGATCTAGACTACTTATTGAGCAAGAGGGAACTTCTTTTCAACTGGTTTCAAGGTGGGTTACTTGTGGATTTTTATTTTTAGTGAACTCCTTGCCCAGAAAACTGCAACTCTAGAATTTCTGGGTTCTTGAGTTTTGATCTCCACCTTATTACAATTTTGTGGCATTTATTGAGTTTTTATTATAGATTAGGAGGTTGGATACATTCTCAGAAGTGTGGTGAGTATCTTTCTCATTGGATTCACTTTGTGATTTTGTTGAATTTGAGCCCCACAACTTGGAGAACCCAGTATGTTGAATTTCTACAGTTTCTAGACAGCATTGCGGAGATTAGTTTTTTTCTTTGATTTGGGACTTGGGGGATGTGATCCAAAGGTTCTTGAGTATTCCTAGGTTGGAGAGGAACATAGGAATTTAGTTTGAGCCAACCTTTTGAGGTATGTACAGCTGAATATTTATCTTCACAATCTTATGTCGCTTGTTGGAATTTTTTGTGCTGAAGTTGATAGGATTTTATTTCGGCTCGATCTGACAGGGATTTTTGAGACTTAGGCGATCCGTTTGAAGGTTTGGGATCGGAGGCAAGTGCTCGCCAAGTTTTAGCTCGATCGGAGGCCGGATCGACTCAGTTCGGGTGGGTTTATTGAGCTAAACTTGTCCTGCATACTGAGTTTGCCAAATTCCAGCATAAGAAGTATATGTTTCCATGCTATAAATTCTTGATTAAATCATGCTTAAACATGTTGATTGACATCTTAAACTTATCTTGTTTGGGACAATTGCATGAGTTGTATGGGCATTATCACGCCCCAAGACCGCCAATTTGGTCAGTTCGAGCACACCAACGGACCCGCCAATCGGGCATGATCTCTCTATACCCGAAAGGAACGGAATAACCATCTCAATCGATACAAGTGTACAATGAGAGACAATATCAGAGTAAACTGCTAAACTAAAACATTCAATTTTTTTTAAAAAAAGTTTATAACAAGTTAAAAGTAAAGTACAAGAGTGAATATCTCAATATAATATTAGTTGCAATTTTCTATCAACGTGTGCTAAATAACAAATAGTTACAATTTTCTATATTTTTTCCCACAAAATATATAGTTCACTTAAAATGCAAAAACAGATAATAATACCATTAAACCCCCTAGGTTTCTAATCTGTTGGGCTCTTGACCCTATCGTGTGCCTCACCGGCGGTACTTGGATCTGCAAAAAGTAAAAACCAACGGAGTGTGAGAACTAGAAATAATTTTTCGTGGGTTCATCGACCGAGAAATATGTTCTACACATCTTGGTCCAATGAAAGTAATAGTAGCAAGATAATAGGAAAGCTGTAAATGTTATGCTAGTATACAAGTATAAAATATCCACACTACTAGTCCATGCTCTATGTCACACGCTACCATGCCATGACACACTAGACTACTATGCCACAAGCCGGCCACTAAGCTGCTATAAGGGTTACACCTAACCCGACCGCATTTGGTTACTTTCATTTTCTCTTTACTTTTAACCTTTCGAAAGTATCTCGTCCGATGGGCTCATGCCCTAAACATTTAGGGGGCGTTTGGATCGGGTTATCTTGGCATGATTAGGGGTAATCCTGCCAGGATTACTGTGTTTGGGGAATCCTGCCTGTAATCTGTTCGGTAATATAAGATTCCGAAAGGCGCAGGATTAACCCCAAAACATTACTGGGGGGAGGGGTGTATGTTGCATTACTGGAAGCGGGTAATGTTGTAGTTAATGTAAAATAACAAGTTTACCCTTGAGTACCCCCAAACCCTAAACAGGAGATCATTCCATCTCCTCTTCTCACGATCGCCACCCCCTCTCTCTCCCGAGACTGCCGTACGGACCTCCCTCTCTCGCCCAAGCAAGCCGCGGCCGCCCCTCTCTCCCTCAAGCGCCCTCAAACCGTACGACCCCCCTCGCCCTCTCGCCCTCACGCCATACGCCTTCCTCTCGCTCACGGCCCCCTCTCTCTCTCGCGTTATGTATTTGATATTATGCCTTATGTGATGTTTAGTTATTAATTCTCTTTAAATATAGCTTCTAACATGAAATTTATTTATTATTTTATGATTTTTTATTATTATTATAGTCTATTTTTTATTTATTTTTAACAGTAGAAATTAATTTTTTGCGGTGCAATTTAAATTTTAAGTTTTGGTGGTGTAAAATATCAAAAGGGTAATTTTGGAAAAGGATATACATTTCTATCAGGATTACTGAGTTTTAAAGGTTGAACCAAACGTAATAATACTATAAACACTGTAATTTAGCATTACATTACCGGTTTATTCCAAATGCATTAATGCAGCATCAGCAGTAATCTCGTTCAGAAATGCAACATGTCGGGGTATGTTGAAATACTCAGTAATCGTACATAACCTGATCCAAACGCCCCCTACGAGTCATGTTCCCAATAATGAGTCTCAAATTCGAAAGCGTCATTTACAATATATTTTATCTTTAGACCTTTCAAAAGTATCTCGCCTAAAGAGGCCCATGCTTGGGAAGCCGGCATCAGCGCAAACCTCCCAAATTATGAGTCCAAATCCGAAAGTGTCATTTGCATTCTCTTTTACCTTTGCCTTTTACCCTAGGTAATAAACTCTAGAATAGTCAAGATGTCTCTAGGACAACCATTTGGGTTAGAGTTTTCTTATTTATTCAAGTTTGCACATTCACCCTAAGTTCATTACTCTAGGGTCACAAAATGCCCCTAAGGACACCAAATCTCATCATATCACTCTAACCTTAATTAGAGTTCATTGACTCTATATTAAAAACTCTACATTTTCACCTTAGGTTTTTTCTAAGTTAAATGCCCACTCATTTTAACCTAGATTCCTCTCCTAGGTTTCATGCCACACATTTGACCTCTTAACTTAGGTTTTCTCCTAAGTCTAAAAACCACTTAATTTCATGCAAGAACAAGCTACAACTAGGTTTTAGTACATTTATCTCTTAAGGTTAAACTCCAATTTGCTCAATAATCATGTGTTCTCTACACATCTACTCTTACTAACGAACTTCTAGATTTGAAAAGCGAAGAAAAAGAGCAGAGATCATCCTTTTCGGTAAAATCCCTCATCTTGTGTTCTCTTTTGAAGGAAAGGTGGTTTGATCTCTCAAATCCCCACAAAATTCTCTAAAAATGGGATAAGAACTCATAAGAGATCATTTCATCTTTTTTAAATCCATAAAAATACAAAAACACTAAAACCCTAAAAGCTTACCTCTTGTTCTTGCTCCAAAAATATGGAGAGGGGGCCATTTCCATGTGATGACCCGGATCTCTGTGAAGGTCTTACTGTAGAGGCCCAAATTCCCAAGCAGCGTTCTTCCGATGAATCCACTGTTAGAGCACCTAGTGTTGGTGTATCTGGCCCATGGTGCATCAATGGGATGCCACAGATGGACCCTGTGTGTGTTTATTAGCTGTGTAGGCCTTCGGCTGAGTTTGCCAAAATTTCGGAAAAGAATTAGGCCCAACAGAGGTCGGAAATGGATTCAGCATGGAAAAACGCTTGAAAACGGCTATTTGCTTGTTTATTTCTGAGTCCGGATGCCCAAAAACGGACTCCCGGAAGTTTTTAGTGGAAAATGGTGCATGGGAGGGGCCGTAGACCGCCGGGATGCCACGTGGCGGCCTGTCATTGGCCGGTTCAGAATGCGCGGTCCACTGAGCTGCGCGGCGGGGTGCACAGACCCGGCGCATGGACACGTGGCACCGCCTGATTGGCGGGCGCAAGGCGCGCGGTCTACCGGGTGAGCGCGGCGGTGCATGGACCCATGCGGGGCCACGTGGCAGCCTCCGGCTGATCGGTGCATGCGGCGCGGTCCACGGAATTCCAGTGGAATGCGTGGACCGGGTGTAGGGGACACGTGTCACCCTCCGATTCGCTGGCGTACCGTGCGCGGTGCACGGAGTCGGGGTCGGTGCCTCGGGGCGCGTGCGCACGACGGGGCCATGCCGCGCGCCCGGCGCGGCCGCCGACCGGTCAGCGGGTCAACCGGGGGACACGCGTCGCCCGCTGGTTGGCGGGCGCCAACCGCCTCACTGTGCGGGGGCGGGCCACGTGGCAGCCCGTGGGTGGCCCGAACAGCTGTTTGCTGTTCGGCGGGCGACGTGGCGGCTCCTGGTGGATTCGGGCGTGAACAGTGTTGGGCCGGCCCAACACTGTAGCCGCCCGAATGTACCGGGCGCCCGAATGTTTGGGCCCAAAGCCCATTGACTTTGTTTTTCCGGGCTGTTTCGGGTGAGGCCTATAAAAAGGCCTCAAGGGGCCTCGTTTTGAAGCTTTTCCCGAAAGCTTTTCACTTGGAGCCCTTCACCAATTCTCTTCCTCTCCCTCTTGTGCATCTCTTGGCGGAAGTTCAGAATTTTTGGAGGCCGCGACGACGGCGACTTCTACATCGGGGTGCGGAGCGACGATCTACTGTTGGAGGCCCATTTTCGTCGCAGTTTAGTCTGGGAGGTCTACCGGGCTACCCCGACATTATTTTTGGACGATTTCTGCGGTGACGGTTTCGTAAGAGGTAAATCTACATTTTTCGTGTTGGACACTTTTTCTGGATCAGAGCTTTTCTTGGGGTTCTGGGTACATTTTTAACCCCCTTTGCGACTGTTGGTTGATTTGGACAGCACCTACTTGTCGGATTTTTATCTCCTCATCCGGACATCGGAATTCGACGTTTCAGGACTCTATCGACATCTACTCTTCGCGAGGATCGCCGTCATATTTTTATTGGAATTTTTGGAGGAAGTTTTTCAGGTGAAAATTTCGTGTTATTGGGACTGTTCACCACAGATTTTGGGAATGTGGAATTTGTGTGAATTAAAGTGTAATTTTGGTGTATGTTTGTACCCAGGAGTTTGTGAGCACTTCTACCGTGTTGTTGGCTTGGTGGGATTTGTGATTTGAGAGTTGTGGGCTTTCTCAGCTGTACGATTCCGGACAGTTAGCACTTTCAGGTGGGTGACCTTGCTTCCAAGAACTCTGGACTGTGTACTAATTCTATGTGTGTAGGATCATGCATGTTAGAAATTGGAGTATTAGCATGTGTAAAACTGTATGTTGTATCTTGTATATCAGTTGTTGAATCTTTTGATTCCTACACTATGTTAAGTAATGAAATCTTGGAATTTGACCTAGCACCCCTGTCATATGTATCATGTTCAGCCAGTCTGTAGAAAAACTCCAACTTGGGCTAGGTTTTTACTGCTCTAGACATTCCACATCACGATACTTCATTTCACTATGGACTTAGCTTTTCCCTCGCCCGAGTTGTGGGCCGAGAGGTCGGGTGACTGTGGGATGCATTTGCACTCGTGTCTGGGGACCGAGTGGAGTTGATAGCAGTCTGTAGATTTGATGTCTTTGGGAGAGTGATAGTGATGGTTGACCTGGGTTCTTGGAAACTGTCAGAGAGACAGTGAGTTTCAGCTGTGTAGATTCCAGCCAGTGAGTGAGTCAGTGTTTTGTTTGGTGGTCGATCTTATTGATCGAGGATTGGATCATAGCCTGCATGAGCCACATTAGAGCTTTACAGTGATACTTTACAGTGATACTTTACAGTGATACTTATGGGTTACTTTGACTCGAGCGGGTCGCTCCCCTCGAGGGCCACTCCGGAGTAGGCGAGACCGGGTTGTTGTACCCGCGTGAGTTGAGATGTTCTTCGCGACTTGTTGTTGCAGTGGTCCCTCTGGCTGTGCTTTCGTTGGCAACCACGGACGCCCTACGTAAGTCCGCTCCTCCGGGACGTAACGGCAGTAGGTTGGCGCAGGTTTGACTGGACCCGATGTGGCAGTCAGTTTTGATTGGGTGATCAGGGAGGAGAGTTAGTTGTGGCATTATGTTCTTTCTGTTCCACTGTTGAGCATCTAGATAGAGGCATAGTAGCTGTAGAGTTACCTTTCCCAGCTTTCCTTATAGCACTGCATATGTTACTTTTGCCTCTGGTAGACTTAGTGGGCAGACCGTCGGGCTTATTGGCGGCACCCACTGAGAACTACTGTGGGATGTAGTTCTCACACCCGTCGTGGTGTTTTCTCCCCAGGGACTTCTGCTCCGGTTCCTGCAGCTCTTGTTGCTGATCCAGCTCCTTCTGACCGAGGTAAGGGCGTCGCGAGATAGATCCCCTCCTGTCGTCTTCAGTGTGTGAGTAGATGTACCCCAGTTCCATTTTGGTGTGTGTTATGTCGAGTGACTTTTGTAGTGAGGTTTTGAGTTGTACCTTCCTTTCCTGCTTTTATGAGAGACTCCTGTATTCTGGTGAGGTTGGTCTGTATATTTGAGAGTTGTAGTTTTATTTTATGTATTTTTTTCCAGCTTTTCTCTTTCAGCTCTGATATCTGCTAGTGTAGATGTTTCCTTGCAGGTTAGTCGCTACGCCTATACGGGGCTTCCCGTATGGGCGGCGGATCTGTTGGCGAGCCGGGGCGCAGTATCGCCCCGGGGCGTGACAGATTAGAGTGGTATCAGAGCCTAGGATGTAGGTCTTGGAGGACTTAGGAACCCTAGGCTTGTGGTTGGACCCTAGGATGACTCGCGTGAGAGCCGTGATTTTAGCGAGAGTCCTGATTGGATTTCTAACTCTCCCGAGCGGTTCGGGGTGAGCGATTGACATGTCTTCCTTCGGTGGCAACTATGTTGGCTGCAGACAACATAGTACTTCAGGAAGGGGGACATGCCTTCTGACTTTCGCTAGATTGGGTCGAGAGAAGATTTGGGTTCTGATTGTTTGCCTTGTCCCTCAGGTGGGGATGCCTCCTCGACGCTCGATGGTGACGCGTTCGCAGCCTTCGTCCTCTGAGCCCGAGCAGGAGGACTCGGGGCAGGGACAACAGAGCGAGGTTTTGGAGCTCCGTGCCCAGGTGGCACAGTTGGCTGAGGCGTCTCGACGCCAGGAGGAGGCTGTGAGTCGGTTGACGCTCTTGTTGGAGCAGAGAGCGCAGCCGGCGGTAGTACCCCCTGAGAGTTCTCCGGTGCCTTCTTCCCCTGTTGTGGCACCCCCGGTTGTGCAGCCTGCACCAGCAGTTCCGGCTGAGCCTGTTTCCAGTAGGCTACCGTCTGGGACGACGGGATCTTTGACTTTGGCAGAGCAGCAGGTTTTGGTGGGTCTTTTGTTGAGGTTTCGCAAGTTTGATCCACCCCGCTTTTCGGGTATGAGTGTTGAGCCGTGGGCGGCTGAGTCTTGGGTTACAGCTATGGAGCGCCATTTCGAGAGCCTTTTTATTGATGAGAGGTTTCGTGTTTTGTTGGCTACTCATTTTCTGGAGAGCAACGCCGAGGCATGGTGGCGGCGTGTGCGACCCGCAGGTTCGCCTGGGACCCAGTTTATCTCTTGGGCAGAGTTTCGTGGTATGCTTCTTGGGGCCTTCTTTCCCGAGAGTGTTCGACAGAGCTTGGAGGAGCAGCTGAGGAATCTCCGCCAGGGAGATAGGCCCGTACACGCGTACATAGCCGATTTCAATCGGCTGTTAGCTTGTATGCCCCACGTGGCCAGAGATGAGACCCACCGGATCTACATGTTCGAGAGAGGGTTGCGTCGGGACATTTATCAGTTGGTCCGCTCCCTCAGATTACAGACTTTAGAGGCCTCGATGGAGCAGGCACTTTATGTGGAGAGTGGTGAGGCCGTGATGGCAGAGGTGACTCCAGCCCCCGTTGTGACTCCTGGGGCGAAGCGCCCGGCGCAGTTTGAGGAGGGGCAGTCGAGTAGACAGGGACCCCCGAGACCACCCCGTTTCCACTCTCAGGGACGGGGGTATCAGGGGCGGCAGAGATCTGGGGGATCTCGTCAGTTCCAGCAGCAGCAGCAGCAGCGTCGACCACCTCGATAGCAGCAGTCTTCGCAGCAGCAGCAGTCTTCGCAGCAGCAGCAGACTTCGCGGCAGCCGCGCCCCGACCGTTGTATCATCTGTGGAGGACCGCACTCACCAGCCCAGTGCCCGCAGGGTCGGGACCGCTGCTTCCGTTGCGGGCAGACCGGTCACTTCGCGAGGGCGTGCCCCAGGGCAGGTTACCCAGCTCCTTCATCAGCTTCTGCATCCTTCGTTCCTCGTCAGTCAGCAGGACCTCCGGCGACCTCCGGTAGGCCAGATTTTGCTCCATCGTCCTCGCGACAGCCAGAGCGACATCCCCAGGCGCCGAGCGGTCGAGTCTATGCCGCTCAGGTAGAGGATGCTACAGCAGCAGAGCATGTCGTCGCAGGTATTATTTTGATTTCTGCAGTTCGTACTCGTACTCTCTTTGATACCGGTGCATCGCATTCTTTTATCAGTAGAGCATTTGCATCCCTTCATGGTATAGAGGTAGTTTCTTTATCGCATGCATTAGAGGTTCAGATACCAGATCATGTCTTGCATGTCGAGGAGTATTGTAGGGATTGCCCTGTGCAGTTGGGATCCTGGATTTTGCCGGCAGACTTGCTTGTCTTGCGGCAGCTCCAGGATTTCGACGTCGTGCTAGGTATGGATTGGTTGTCGAGGTACTATGTCACGCCCCGGGGTCGAAACTGCGACCCGGCTCGCCAACAGATCCGCCACCTATGCCAAACCCGCATAGGTGAAGCGTCCTACCTGCAAGAAAAGTACTACAGCTAAACAGATATCAGAGCTATAAATAAAAATCTGCTGTATAACTAAATCAATCACTGTACAACTGGAAATAACACAACAATGTCCGTCTCCCAAAATGATAATCATGCAGAATCCTCATATACAAACTCAGAACTCAACCGGGAGGTATCTCCAATAAATACATCAGTGTACAGGCTCTCAATACATAACAATCCTCACTACAACAATCTCTCAAAGGAGGAAAATAAAATAACTAATCTACTGAAGCTCTCCTCTGAAGGGGTACCGCTACACTCCAACGACGGGTAGGGAACTAGCTCGCGACTCCCTCGCCTCGGTCAGAAGGATCAGCAACAGGAACAACAGGAACCGGAGTAGAAGTTCCTGTGGGAAAAGACACCACGACGGGTGTGAGAACTACGTCCCAAGTAGTTCTCAGTGGGTGCCGCCAACAAGCCCGACGGTCTGCCCACTAAGTCCACTAGAGGCATAAAGTACAAAAGCAGTGCTGTAAGGAAAGCTGGGAAAAGTAAACTCTACAGCTACTATGCCTCTATCTAGATGCTCAAGGAGTGGGACAGAAAGAACATGATGCCACAACTAACTCTCATCTCTGATCACTCAATCTGAACTGACTGCCTCCTCGGGTCCAGTCAAGCCTGCGCCAACCTACTGCCGTTACGTCCCTGAGGAGCGGACTTACGTAGGATCTACTGCCGTTACGTCCCGGAGGAGCGGACTTACGTAGGATCTACTGCCGTTACGTCCCGGAGGAGCGGACTTACGTAGGGCGTCCATGATTGCCAACACCAGCACAGCCAGAGGGACAAATGCAACGACAAGTCGCGATAGAAAAGCTCAATCTCACGCCGGTATAACAACCCGGTCTCGCCTACTCCGGAGTGGCACTCGAGGGGAGCGACCCGCTCGAGTAAAAAGTAACCCATCTCAAGTATCTCTGTCAAGCTCAAATGTGGCTCATGCAGGCTATGATCCACGATCAAACAGATCGGTAACTCCAAGCTCAAAGCACAACTCAGTCGGAAAAAGAACCTCGACTCGAACAGGAATAGCCCAACACACTCTCACAGCTATGTCGGAGAACCCTCAACGACTCAATCTGATAAATGCACAACCATGGCTGAGTCGGGAAACCTCCACGACTCGATCTGCCAGAACCCCAAGATCCTCAAGGCTAAGTGGGAGAACCACCTCCACCACTAAATCAGAGAAACAACCTCTAGATCACACTCTGCCAACTCATGGCACCAAGTCGCATCCACTGCGAGAAACTGTCTCAACAGGCCAAACAGGCCAAACGTCGCATCTACTGCGAACAATTGCCTCGACAGGCCGACATCGCATCCACTGCGAACAGCTGACTCAACAGGCCAAACAGGCCGAACATCTCAACCACTGACCCAATGAAGGGTCCGGGAACACCGAAAGACTAGAACCTACAACCCAAATCAAACAAGAACAGGCTCTAGGCATAGCCTCTCGTTGTTCTCGTCCCAAGAAAAGGCAGACCTTAGAACCCAGACCACTCGAATCATCTCGGTGGTTAATTTATAGGAAAAACTGTGACATTTCTTACTGAAGCCATCCGATCTGTAAGAAATCCATATTTAATGATTTTTAGTTCTGCTTAGGAAAACAGTTGAAACCAAGTTTTATATCTAAGCCTCGAAGGGCTAATGCCTTCGTCCAATCAAACAGGAACAGACTCAGGCGACCCTACGATGCTTGGAAGAAAATATTTGGTTGACAAAAATCATATGTGTGTCCAAAAAGGTTCTGGGTTTAAGGTTCTGCTAACACTGATCTACCGCTGCCACTAGCACAGCGGCGACAGATAAAACAAGAAAAATAAAACATCTCGGGACCGCCGTCTACCCAAACGGCTCCCGCTACAGATGAACAACCAACTACATCTACCAGACGCCACTCTGCTCCCAAGCACGAGTGTAACATGCATCCCACACTAAAAGATAACTCCTGACCACTCGGCCCACTACCCGGGCGAGGAAGAACACTATGTCCAGGAAAGATAGAAGTGTGGATGTCTAAAGCAGAAATAACCCTAGCCCAAGTGAGGGTTTTCCTACCAGTCTGGTTACACATGCAATCATATGACAGGGGTGCTAGGTCAAATTCCAAGATAACAATAATCAACAGCTTGTAGGGAAGGACAATAAATACATGATGATCTATCAACATCAGGAACATCAATTCCTATAATCTAGCATGCTATATAAAACACATCTATAACATGCAAGTCCCTACACAGATAGAATTAATGCACAGTCCATAGGTCGTGAAGACAAGGCCACCCACCTGAAAATGCTAACTGTCCGGAGTCGCACAGCTGAGAAAGTCCAGAAACAGATATCTCTACACACCCACCAATCCAACAATACAGGAACAGTGATCAATACCTCCTGGGTACAAAAACACAACCCAAAGTTACACTTAATTCCATAAAATCCAAGCATCACAAATCTGCTGGGAACAGTCCCCTTAATGCGAAATTTTCACCTGTAAAACGAACTCCAAAAATTCCAATAAAAATATCACAGCGAGCGTCTCGTCGAGACCTTCGAAATGGGTACCTGCACGCCCAAATCCGAGCCCCGTAGGCCGAGTTACAAATTCCACAGTACAGGTGCGCAAACACTCACAACCACACAACTGTAAACTCAAACACAGATAAAAAGGGGAATAGTATACCTTCGGGCAAGCCTCAAAAAAAATCCCAGAAAAATACAATGATAATCCTTGCGACGAGTAGATCCAAAAAGTGTATAGGCTCATCTCGATCCGACACTCGGGTGCGGAGATAAAATTCCGGCAAGGGGCCGCTGTCCAAAAACTCCACCAGAAAACAGCGGCTTAGAAATGCTTCGAAAACCGTGTCAAAAACTCTGAATCCAGCAAGATGATCAACACGAAAATCGAAGACGTACCTCTCATGATTCCAACGCCGCAGAAATCGTCCAAAAATACTGACGGAGTAGCTCGGTAGACCTCTCAGATCAAACTGCGACGATAACGGGCCTCCGATGAAAAATCGCCACACTGCGCTCCGATGCCGAAGTCGTCGATGCCGCGGCTTCCAAAAAATCCGGGCCTCCGCCAGAAGATGCGCAAGATGAAGATCTCCAACTTTGCTAAAGGGCCCATGGGCAGGGGAGCTCGGGAAAGGGGGCAAAACTCCCCCACAAGACAGCTATTTATAGGCCCAGCCCGAAAATCCGAATTTTGGACTTTTGGCCCAAAGTTTCGGGCGCTGGCACTTCCGGGCTGCTACAGTAACGGGCCGGGCCCGTTACTGTTCACGCCCGAAATCCCCTAGGCCCGCCACGCGTCCCATTCCTGCTCCCCGCACCCGGCGCACGCACCGCGACGAACCACGGGACGCCACGTGTCGCGACCAGAGGTCGTGCACCGGTGCGCCCGACCAACCACGGGGCGCCACGTGGCGCCCCCACGACGCCTCCGACCGCGCCCACGCCGCGCCCACGTGCGCCCACGTGCGCGGCCGCGCCGCCCGCGGCCCCGTGCCGGGCACGCATCCCGAGGCAGACCCTGCCGCTGCGTGGACCGCGCGCACCAAGACCCGCCAACAACCAGCCGCCACGTGTCCCGCTCCGGTCCACCGTGCACCCGCGCCATCCCGTGGACCGCGCCCACTGCGCCCGCCAACCGGGAGGCGCCACGTGGCCAGCGCCCGGGTGCACGCCTCCGCGGTGGACCGCGCACCTCCGCCGCCGCCAGCCGCCGCGCTCCGCCGCCCGCCGCCGCCGCCGGCGCCCCTCCGGCGGCCGGAACAGTACCAAAATCCTCGAAATGCGTGTTTTCGCATCCGGACTCCGAAAAATACAAATAAATAGTCCATCTTGACCGTTTTCGCGCGCTGAATCCAAATCCGAAGTCCGATTTGCCAAATTCCTCTTCTAAAATTTGCCGAAAATTTCCGGAGAAGTGTTCTTTACTTAAATTTCGCGCTGAGTCCAATTTTAATAACCATTTCGCGCGAAACCACATCAAAACATCCGACGGGGTCCTCCGATCACTCACGTGATCCAGTATACACCCGGAGTCCATCACTTGAGTCCAAATTGGTGCAGAAACACCGTCGACATGCCACATAGGCCTCCAGAAGCTGCTAATCGCACTGTAGAAGCCCTGCGGAGATCTGGGTCACCACATACTATGCTGTTATAGACTGCAGAGAGAGGACGGTGACCCTCCGCGAGCCTGGACAGGAGGAGTTTGTCTTCAGAGGCTGCCAGAGCACCTTCTTTGCGATGACTGTTTCTTCGGCGAGGGCTAGGCGGATGATTAGTAGGGGCTGCACCGCTTTCTTAGCGACGATTGTGGAGGTGCCTACGGCGGCACTGGGACTCGAGGATATTCCTGTTGTCCGCGAGTTCCCAGATGTGTTTCCCCCTGAGTTGACGACTATGCCGCCGGAGAGGGAGGTGGAGTTTGTGATTGATGTGGTACCGGGAACCGCACCAATCTCGAAGGCGCCTTATAGGATGGCACCTGCCGAGTTGAGGGAGTTGAAGGCCCAGCTTCAGGATCTTATGGATAGGGGCTTTGTCAGGCCTAGTGTTTCTCCGTGGGGAGCGCCAGTTTTATTTGTGAAGAAGAAGGATGGGTCGCTTCGTTTGTGTGTGGATTATCGGGAGTTGAATAAAGTGACCATCCGGAACAAGTACCCTCTTCCACGGATAGATGATTTGTTTGATCAGTTGCAGGGAGCCACAGTGTTTTCGAAGATTGATCTTCAGTCAGGTTACCACCAGTTGAGGGTGAGGGCCGAGGACATCCCTAAGACGGCTTTTCGATCCCAGTATGGGCATTATGAGTTTACGGTTATGCCGTTTGGTTTGACTAATGCCCCAGCTGCATTCATGGATTTGATGAACCGGGTATTTCAGCCGTACTTAGACTTGTTTGTGGTTGTGTTCATTGATGACATCTTGATCTACTCCCGGAGCGATGTGGATCATGAGGAGCACTTGAGGATAGTGCTGCAGCTTCTACGTGAGAAGAAGATGTATGCCAAGCTTAAGAAGTGCGAGTTTTGGCTTCGGGAGGTTGCATTCTTGGGCCACTTGGTATCAGCCGCAGGAGTAGCAGTTGACCCGACGAAGATTGATACAGTTCGGGATTGGCCGAGACCGACGACGGTGACTGAGGTCCGGAGCTTTCTGGGCTTGGCAGGCTACTACCGTCGGTTTGTAGAGGGCTTTGCGAAGCTCTCTACTCCCCTGACCTGTTTGACTAGGAAGGGGATGAGGTTTATTTGGACTGAGCAGTGTCAGCGAAGTTTTGAGGAACTGAAGAGGAGACTGATTTCAGCACCAGTTCTTACACTGCCAGTGATGGGTGATGGCTACGTGATTTACAGTGACGCCTCGCACAGCGGTTTGGGTTGTGTCTTGATGCAGCATGGGAGGGTAATTGCTTATGCTTCACGGCAACTAAAGGATTATGAGAAGAATTACCCTACTCATGATTTAGAGCTGGCAGCTGTGGTGTTCGCATTGAAGCTGTGGCGGCATTACCTCTACGGTGAGCATTGTGAGATCTACACGGATCATAAGAGCTTAAAGTATCTGTTTACTCAAAAGGAGCTGAACCTGAGGCAACGCCGGTGGTTGGAGTTACTGAAGGATTACGATGTGAGTATCCTCTATCATCCCGGCAAGGCCAATGTGGTAGCAGATGCTTTGAGTCGGAGGTCAGTGCAGAGCTTGAGCATGTTGGTCACGCAGCAGGCCCCGTTGATTGAGCAGTTGAGGCGACTCCAGATTGAGGTTGTATCCCCTGGGGTCTCTGCTAGACTGATGTCTATGGTCATGCAGCCCACTCTGTTGGACAGGATTAGGGAGACGCAGAGTGAGGACCCCCACTTGGAGAGGATTAGATCACAGATTCAGGCAGATCTTATAGGGAATTTTACAGTGGATAGCTCGGGAGTACTGCGGTACAGGGACCGAGTGTGTGTGCCTTCGGATTCAGAGATCAGAGACCAGATTTTGGGAGAGGCCCATTATACACCTTATACCATTCATCCTGGTGGTACTAAGATGTATAAGGACCTCAAGGCACATTTTTGGTGGTCCGGAATGAAGCGGGACGTTGGAAGATTCGTGGCTCACTGTTTAACTTGCCAGCAAGTGAAAGCAGAGCACCGGGTTCCTGCTGGCAAGTTGCAAAGTCTTCCAATTCCCGAGTGGAAATGGGACCACATCACCATGGACTTTGTTACAGGGCTGCCGAGAGCGCAGAGTGGAGCCGACGCGATTTGGGTTATTGTTGATAGACTCACCAAGTCAGCGCATTTCTTGCCTGTTCAGATGACTTGGTCATTGGAGCGTCTGGCACAGTTGTATTTGGACGAGATAGTGAGGCTACACGGGATACCTGCGTCGATTGTTTCAGATCAGGATCCGAGGTTTGTGTCTCGATTCTGGGGGAGTTTACAGTCAGCTTTGGGGACCCAGCTCAGATTCAGCACTGCATTCCACCCACAGACTGATGGCCAGTCTGAGCGCACTATACAGACCCTCGAGGATATGCTGAGAGCGTGCGTTATGGATTTTGGAGGGGGGTGGTACCGACACTTATCTTTGGTTGAGTTTGCGTACAACAACAGCTATCAGGCGAGCATTCAGATGGCTCCGTTTGAGGCGTTGTATGGACGCAAGTGTCGGTCACCCTTGTATTGGAGTGATGTGGGTGAGAGAAAGACTTTGGGACCAGATCTTCTTTTGGAGGCTGAGGAGAAAGTCAGAGTTGTTCGTCGACACCTTGAGGTAGCCCAGAGTCGTCAGAGGAGTTATGCAGATACTCGACGGCGAGACCTGGAGTTTCAGATTGGTGACCATGTATTCTTAAAGGTCTCGCCTCCGAAAGGAGTCCGAAGATTTGGAGTGCGTGGGAAGCTTAGTCCCCGTTTTGTTGGACCCTTTGAGGTACTTGAGAGGGTAGGCCCTGTGGCTTATAGAGTTGCTCTTCCTCCACGTTTTGCCGGTGTACACGATGTTTTTCATGTCTCAGCCCTGAGGAGATATGTCTTTGATCCGTCGCATGTGGTTGACTTCACTCCCTTGGAGATCGGTGAGGACCTGGTTTACGAGGAGCGGCCGTTGCGGATTCTTGCTCGTGAGGTGAGGGAATTGCGCAACCGGACCATTCCGTATGTGAAGATCTTATGGAGCAATCACGATGAGCGAGAGGCTACTTGGGAGCTAGAGACAGAGATGAGATCTGCATACCCTTTTCTGTTCGAGACTACTGGTTGAGGTACGCCTGTTCTACCTTACTTGTTTCGAGGACGAAACTTCCTTTTAGTGGGGGAGGATGTAGAGGCCCAAATTCCCATGCAGCGTTCTTCCGATGAATCCACTGTTAGAGCACCTAGTGTTGGTGTATCTGGCCCATTGTGCATCAATGGGATGCCACAGATAGACCCTGTGTGTGTTTATTAGCTGTGTAGGCCTTCGGCTGAGTTTGCCGAAATTTCGGAAAAGAATTAGGCCCAACAGAGGTCGGAAATGGATTCAGCACGGAAAAACGCTTGAAAACGGCTATTTGCTTGTTTATTTCTGAGTCCGGATGCCCAAAAACGGACTCCCGGAAGTTTTTAGTGGAAAATGGTGCATGGGAGGGGCCGTAGACCGCCGGGATGCCACGTGGCGGCCTGTCATAGGCCTGTTCAGGATGCGCGGTCCACTGAGCTACGCGGCGGGGTGCACAGACCCGGCGCATGGACACGTGGCACCGCCTGATTGGCGGGCGCAAGGCGCGCGGTCTACCGGGTGAGCGCGGCGGTGCATGGACCCATGCGGGGCCACGTGGCAGCCTCCGGTTGGTCGGTGCATGCGGCGCGGTCCACGGAATTCCAGTGGAATGCGTGGACCGGGTGTAGGGGACACGTGTCACCCTCCGATTCGCTGGCGTACCGTGCGCGGTGCACGGAGTCGGGGTCGGTGCCTCGGGGCGCGTGCGCACGACGGGGCCATGCCGCGCGCCCGGCGCGGCCGCCGACCGGTCAGCGGGTCAACCGGGGGACACGCGTCGCCCGCTGGTTGGCGGGCGCCAACCGCCTCACTGTGCCGGGGCGGGCCACGTGGCAGCCCGTGGGTGGCCCGAACAGCTGTTTGCTGTTCGGCGGGCGACGTGGCGGCTCCTGGTGGATTCGGGCGTGAACAGTGTTGGGCCGGCCCAACACTGTAGCCGCCCGAATGTACCGGGCGCCCGAATGTTTGAGCCCAAAGCCCATTGACTTTGTTTTTCCGGGCTGTTTCGGGTGAGGCCTATAAAAAGGCCTCAAGGGGCCTCGTTTTGAAGCTTTTCCCGAAAGCTTTTCACTTGGAGCCCTTCACCAATTCTCTTCCTCTCCCTCTTGTGCATCTCTTGGCGGAAGTTCAGAATTTTTGGAGGCCGCGACGACGGCGACTTCTACATCGGGGTGCGGAGCGACGATCTACTGTTGGAGGCCCATTTTCGTCGCAGTTTAGTCTGGGAGGTCTACCGGGCTACCCCGACATTATTTTTGGACGATTTCTGCGGTGACGGTTTCGTAAGAGGTAAATCTACATTTTTCGTGTTGGACACTTTTTCTGGATCCGAGCTTTTCTTGGGGTTCTGGGTACATTTTTAACCCCCTTTGCGACTGTTGGTTGATTTGGACAGCACCTACTTGTCGGATTTTTATCTCCTCATCCGGACATCGGAATTCGACGTTTCAGGACTCTATCGACATCTACTCTTCGCGAGGATCGCCGTCATATTTTTATTGGAATTTTTGGAGGAAGTTTTTAGGTGAAAATTTCGTGTTATTGGGACTGTTCACCACAGATTTTGGGAATGTGGAATTTGTGTGAATTAAAGTGTAATTTTGGTGTATGTTTGTACCCAGGAGTTTGTGAGCACTTCTACCGTGTTGTTGGCTTGGTGGGATTTGTGATTTGAGAGTTGTGGGCTTTCTCAGCTGTACGATTCCGGACAGTTAGCACTTTCAGGTGGGTGACCTTGCTTCCAAGAACTCTGGACTGTGTACTAATTCTATGTGTGTAGGATCATGCATGTTAGAAATTGGAGTATTAGCATGTGTAAAACTGTATGTTGTATCTTGTATATCAGTTGTTGAATCTTTTGATTCCTACACTATGTTAAGTAATGAAATCTTGGAATTTGACCTAGCACCCCTGTCATATGTATCATGTTCAGCCAGTCTGTAGAAAAACTCCAACTTGGGCTAGGTTTTTACTGCTCTAGACATTCCACATAACGATACTTCATTTCACTATGGACTTAGCTTTTCCCTCGCCCGAGTTGTGGGCCGAGAGGTCGGGTGACTGTGGGATGCATTTGCACTCGTGTCTGGGGACCGAGTGGAGTTGATAGCAGTCTGTAGATTTGATGTCTTTGGGAGAGTGATAGTGATGGTTGACCTGGGCTCTTGGAAACTGTCAGAGAGACAGTGAGTTTCAGCTGTGTAGATTCCAGCCAGTGAGTGAGTCAGTGTTTTGTTTGGTGGTCGATCTTATTGATCGAGGATTGGATCATAGCCTGCATGAGCCACATTAGAGCTTTACAGTGATACTTTACAGTGATACTTTACAGTGATACTTATGGGTTACTTTGACTCGAGCGGGTCGCTCCCCTCGAGGGCCACTCCGGAGTAGGCGAGACCGGGTTGTTGTACCCGCGTGAGTTGAGATGTTCTTCGCGACTTGTTGTTGCAGTGGTCCCTCTGGCTGTGCTTTCGTTGGCAGCCACGGACGCCCTACGTAAGTCCGCTCCTCCGGGACGTAACGGCAGTAGGTTGGCGCAGGTTTGACTGGACCCGATGTGGCAGTCAGTTTTGATTGGGTGATCAGGGAGGAGAGTTAGTTGTGGCATTATGTTCTTTCTGTTCCACTGTTGAGCATCTAGATAGAGGCATAGTAGCTGTAGAGTTACCTTTCCCAGCTTTCCTTATAGCACTGCATATGTTACTTTTGCCTCTGGTAGACTTAGTGGGCAGACCGTCGGGCTTGTTGGCGGCACCCACTGAGAACTACTGTGGGATGTAGTTCTCACACCCGTCGTGGTGTTTTCTCCCCAGGGACTTCTGCTCCGGTTCCTGCAGCTCTTGTTGCTGATCCAGCTCCTTCTGACCGAGGTAAGGGCGTCGCGAGATAGATCCCCTCCTGTCGTCTTCAGTGTGTGAGTAGATGTACCCCAGTTCCATTTTGGTGTGTGTTATGTCGAGTGACTTTTGTAGTGAGGTTTTGAGTTGTACCTTCCTTTCCTGCTTTTATGAGAGACTCCTGTATTCTGGTGAGGTTGGTCTGTATATTTGAGAGTTGTAGTTTTATTTTATGTATTTTTTTCCAGCTTTTCTCTTTCAGCTCTGATATCTGCTAGTGTAGATGTTTCCTTGCAGGTTAGTCGCTACGCCTATACGGGGCTTCCCGTATGGGCGGCGGATCTGTTGGCGAGCCGGGGCGCAGTATCGCCCCGGGGCGTGACACTTACGGAGTGAATTGTAGCTTCTGGAGGCCTATGATGTGTGTTAGAGATGGTTGCGCGCAAATCAGACCTCAGATTTAGACCAAAATTTGGATTAAGAATACCTGTCCGGATGCCTTCGATAAATTTTAGAAATTGAATTTGGCAAAACGGACATCGGATTTGGACTCAGTGCGTGAAAACGATAAAAATGGACTATTTATTTTGTATTTTCGAAGCCCGAATGCCGAAACATGGATTTCGAGGCATTTGTTACTGTTCCGGCAAGCTAGGGTAGCACCGGCGGCGGCGGAGCACGGCGGCGCGGCCGCGGGCAGGCGCGGGCCGGCCGGTCCACGGGACTTGGCGTGCACCGGGACCAGCCAACGGAGCAGTATGACACGTGGCGCGCGCGGATTGGGCGGTCAACGCACGCGCGACAGCACGCTGGGCGTGGCGCACCGTGGACCCCGCCAGGCCACATGCCGCCCGCTCATTGGCGGGCGCAGCGACCCGGCTGCCCCGTCGTGAACCGCGGACCACGGTTTCCGCCGTGGACCGTGTTGCCACGCGGCGCGCCGCGATTGGCGGACGCGCGTGCGTGGGGCGCGTGGGGCGCGCGGGGCGCGGAGTGGGCCAGGTGGCGCGCCGAGAGGATTTCGGGCGCGCACAAGAGCGGGCCGGGCCGGATTCGGGCGCCCGAATCCTGCGCCCGAATCCGGATCCCCCAATGGTATTGGTTTGGGCTATAAATAGCCCATTTTGGCTTCGGTTTTGGGCTTTTCTTCCGGGTTTTCTCAGCCCATCTTCGGCAGGGAGTTCCACCTTCGAGTCTTCTTCAACTTTTGGCATCCCGGGGAATTTTTGGAAGGTGTTTCATCTACGTTCTCCTCGACATCGCGAGCTTCGAAGCGCCTTTGATACCGAGCTTTTTCGTCGACACTTCTTCCGCGAGCTCCCCTGGGCTGACGGGAGGGAATTTTTGGCCGATTTCTGCTGCATCGGTTCCGCGAGAGGTAGATCTTCTTTTTCTGTGTTTATTTCTCCTCTCATTTTTGGGTTTTTATTAGAGTATTCGGAGCATCTTTGAACCCCTTTCTTGCTGCTGGATTTCCTGGACAGCAGAGCTTGTTCGATTTTTATCTCCATGCTCGGTTATCGAATTTCATTTTGTGAGAACTCGATCGACATCTACGCTTCGCGAGGATCGCAGCCGTATTTTTATTGGAATTTTTTGAGCTCATCTCACAGGTGATATTTTACTGTTTCTCGGACAGATGTGCGACAGCGGTGTCGTTTTACTAATTTTGGACTTACCGCAGTGTTTGGCTCATATCTCGGTGATCGGGATGACTTTTTGAGTGATTTTTTGGTGCGTTGGAATCGTGAAAACTTGAGGATTATCCACGTTTAGATTGGACCTTGGATCGACGTGCACTTTCAGGTGGGTTGCTTCGTCTCCAAAACCGGTGGATGGTTCTCTAATTCTATGGAATGACAAGCATGCATGATTGTGAGATGTGTTAGAATGCATGTTAGAGAGAGAGATGATGTCTTTCTTGTGTCGTTATCAAGATCATGTTGGTTAATGTTCCCTGATCATGTTTTAGTTAAACTAAATGCTAGTATTGGAACTTGGATCTAGCACCCCGCCATATGTTTGCATGTGTAAACCAGACTAGTAGAGAACTCTCACTTGGGCTAGATTTATTTATGCTTTAGACATCCACACTTTACATTTTATCCCTGGACATAGTGTTTCCTCGCCCGGGTAGTGGGCCGAGTGGTCGGGATTTCTCTTAGTGTAGGATGCATGTTACACTCGTGCTTGGGGGCCGAGTGGAGTCTGGTAGATGTAGCTAGTCTTGTACCGGTGGCGGGAGCCGTTTGGGTAAACGGTAGTCCCGGGTTGTCAAGTTCTCCGATTTATTTGTCGCCACGGTGTTTGTGGCAGTGGTGTACCAATGATAGCAGGACCTTGAACCCAGAATCTTTTTGGACACACATGATTTTAGTCAACCAATATTTTTTCTTCCAAACATCGAAGGGTCGTCGGAGTCTGTTCTTGTCTGATTGGGCGAAGGCATTAGCCCTTCGGGGTTTGGAAATAAAACTTATTTTCTAACTGATTTTCCTAAAAAGAGCTAAAAATCGTTAAAATGGCTTTTCTCAAATCAAGATGGTTTTATAAAAAGAAAAAAAAAACTATTTTTAGTCCTCACCCTGAGGGGGTTCAAGTGAAAATAATTTTCAGTAATAAATATCACATTTTTCTGTAAACTCCCTCACCTGGAAGGGTTCGAGTGATCTAGGTTCTAAGGGTTGTTCCTCCTTTGGGTCGAGAACAACGAGAGGCTATACCTAGAGCCTGTTCTTGTTGGATTTGGGTTGTAGGTACTAGTCTTTCGGGGTGTTCGAACCCCTCATTGTCATCGGCTGTGGAGTATCTCCAGTCTAGTGGGTTTTAACACGTTGAGTTTGATGTCCTGTTGTGGGAGCCGTCGGGTTGACGGTGGTCCCGGCTGTCGAGTATTTCCAGCCTGTGAGTTAGTGATGTGTTTTAGGCACTGTCGATCTTGTTGATCATGGATTTGGATTATAGCCTGCATGAGCCATATTGAGCTCAACAGAGATGCGCGGATACTTTCCTCGGTGGGGTCGCACTCCTCGAGTACCGCTCCGGAGCTGGGCCTGTTACTTTGCCATCGCGACTTGTCGACGCAGTTATTCTGGCTGGGCCAGTTTTGGCAGTCACGGACGCCCTACGTAAGTCCAGTCCTCCGTGGATGTAATGGCAGTAGGTGGGCGTAGGTTTGACTGGACCCCATGTGGTAGTCACTGTGATTGGGTTGATTGAGTATATTGGGTTAGAGTTGATGCATCATTTTCATCTGTATCACCCTTTGAGCATTGTACATAGAGGCATGATAGCTGTAGATTTCTTTCCAGCTTATCTTTAAATTATTTCAGTTTTCATGTTATCTTATGCCTCTAGTAGACTTAGTGGGCAGACCGTCAGGCTTGGTGGCGGCATCCACTGAGAACTACGTGACGGTGTAGTTCTCACACCCGCTGTGGTGACAAGTTTTTCCGAGGTAACTGTTTCGGCTTCTGTTCGAGCGGAGACAGCAGTTCGAGGTGAGGGAGTCGCGAGCTAGTTCCCTACCCGTCCTTTGAGTATAATGGTACCCTTTTTGGAGCTTTGTATTACAGTATGCTGGATTATAGTAGATAATTACTTTTGAGAGTTTTATTTTTGAGAGACTTATGTATTGTGAGGTTCAGACTTGTACTATTTGGAGATGTATTATCTTATTTCAGTAGTATACTTTTCAGCTCTGATATCTGTATAGCTGTAGTATTATCTTTTGCAGGTTAGACGCTTTGTCTATGCGGGGCTTCTCGTATGGGCGGCGGATCTGTTAGCGAGCCCGGGTCGCAGTTTCGACTCCGGGGTGTGACATTCCACCTCCAAGTATCTCCTTTGGAAACCCCCTTCAAGTCTCTTGCTTCCTAAGAGATCAATCCTTTCGACCTTCCATGTGGTGCCCCCGATCCCCGTGTAGCTTCTCCCATGAACTGTGGTGTAGAACACCTAGTGTTGGTGTGTCTGGCCCATAGTGCATCAAAGGGATGCCACAGATGGACCCTGTGTGATATCCACAGCTGGATTGGCCTTCGGCTGCATTTGCCAAATTTTTGAAATGGTTTTGGGCCAAACAGAGGTTGGATTTGGATTCACCGCGGAAAAACGCTTGAAAACGACTATTTGCTTGTTTGATTCTGAGTCCGGATGCCCAAAAAGGGACTCCCGGAAGTTTTCGCTGAATTTCGGTGCATGGGAGGGGCCGTGGACCGCCGGCTGCCACGTGGCCGTTTGTGATTGGCCGGTCCGCAGCACTCGGTCCACAGAGGGGTGCGGCTGGGTGCATGGACCCGGTGCATGGACATGTGGCGCCGCCTGATTGGTGGGCTCGTGATGCGCGGTCTACGGGTTTGGCGCGGCGGTGCATGGACCAGGCGGGGGGACGCGTGGCAGCCCCCGGTTGGTCGGTGCACGCGGCGCGGTCCACGGAACCCGAACTAGGGTGCGTGGACCGGGTGCAGGGGACACGTGTCGGCATGCCATTCGCGGGTCCACGAGGCGGGGCGCACGGGGGCGCGGGCGGGCACCTCGGGGCGCATGCGTGGCAGGCGGCCTGAGCGGCGCCTACCCGCACGTGTGACCGCGACAGTGGCAGGGACGCGTGTCGCCCTGCCACTGGCGGGCGCCACCTACCCGTTTGACCGGGTAGGCGCCACGCGGCGGCACCACACGCGTCCCGCACGGCTGTTTGCTGTGCGGGACACGTGTCGACCACCGAGAGGGCCACGTGGCCACTCCCGGCGCGCCCCGCATAGCTGTTTGCTGTGCGGGTGACGTGGCGGCACGGGAAACTTCCAGGCGGCTACAGTGTTTCTCTTCGGCGCCCGGATTCGGGTGCCCGAATCTTCGGGAGCGCCCGAAAGTTGGGACATGAATGGAATTTTTCCATTTGTTTGGTGCGGCCTATAAATAGCCCGAGCCGCCTTCCTTTGTCTTTTTTTGGCATTTCCGAGCTTCAAACCGACGGGAAGTTTTCAACAAAGTTGTTCCTCGTGCAGTGCTGCTTCCATCTACAGAGTTTGGGGATTTTTCGAGGCATGCTTTTCGAGATTCTTATTTTCTTGGCGCATCGCGACGCTCTTTCTTCGGTGCTTCTTTCGTCGCGTTTCGGTGCACGAGCTCCCCTGGCCTACTCCGACTATATTTTTGAGCGATTTCTTCGCCGTTGGATTCGCAACAGGTAAGGCTACAATTTTGGTACGTTCCGCATTTCCTGGTTTTGCGCTTTTCGAGGAGTTCTTCCATGCTCACTGAGGACCTTGTTTGCTGTGTGGATTATTGAGGACAGCGGATTGATGGAATTTTATCTCCGCGCTCGGACATCGGATTGAGACGCTCTTATAGACTTTTTTCATCTACTCGACGCGAGGATCATCATAGTATTTTTCTTGGAATTTTTGGGGGCCTTCCTGAAGGTATACATTTTCCTTTTTATCTGTACAAGAGTTTACTGTTGTATGGTTTTGGGATTTTGCGCACCGATACTGTGGAATTTGTAACTTGGCCTACGGTGCTCGGAATTGGGCGTGCAGGTACCCGTTTCGAAGCTATCGACGCGAGGAACGCTGTGGTATTTTTATCAGAATTTTTGGAGCCCTATCTACAGGTGAAAAATTGACATCTTTGCGGCTGAAATTTCAGACTGTAATACTTGGTTAAATTTTGGGATTTGAGTGTAATTTTAGCCTTGTGTTGCACCCAGGAGGGATTGCGGATCGTGCTGGACCCTTTGGACTTGGAGTTGTTGCTATCTTGGTATTTTTTAGCTGTGGAATTTTAGACAGTTAGCACCTTCAGGTGGGTGGCTTTGCTTTCAGGATCTATGGTCTGTGCGCTAATTCTATTGATATAGAATCATGCATGATAGGGATTGGACTGGGTAGCATGCTAGAATTTGAATGTTATTATTCTTTGTATTTATCTGATGATCGTATGATCTCTTCTGCTTCCTACCACATGTTAAATATTTGTTATCTTGGAACCTGACCTAGCACCCCCGTCATATGTTGCATGTGTAACCAGACCAGTAGAAAACCCTCACTTGGGCTAGGGTTATTTATGTTTAGACATCCACACTTTATGTTTCATTCCTGGACTTAGTGTTATCCTCGCCCGGGTAGTGGGCCGAGCGGTCGGGACTTCTTTTAGTGTGGGATGCATTTACACTCGTGCTTGGGAGCAGAGTGGAGTCTGGTAGATGTAGTGGATCGCTTGTCTGTACCGGGAACCGTTTGGGGTAAACGGTGGACCCGGGAGATCTTGTTTTCCCCTGTTTGGGTTGTCGCCACTATGTTAGTGCCAGTAGTTTACTAGTGTTAGCCGGACCTAGAACCCAGAACTCTTTTCGACATACACATGATTTTAGTCTACCAATGTTTACCAATGTTTTCTTCCAAGCATCGAAGGGCCACTGGAGTCTGTTCTTGTTTGATTAGACAAAGGTATCAGTACTTCGGGGTTTGGGTAAAACACTTGTTTTTCTAACTATTTTTGCTAAAAATAACTAAAAATCATTAAAAATGGATTTCTTCTCAAAATAAGATAGCTTTTCAAAAAGGGTACTACTTTTAACCCTCATCCTGTGTGGGTTGAGTGAACATGGTTTTCTATAACAAATGTCACCTTTTTCTCTGTAAATCTCCCCACTCGAAAGGATTCGAGTGGTCTGGGTTCTAGGGGCCGTTCCTTTGTCGGGACGAAAGCCACGGGGGCCGAGCCTGGAACCTGTTCTTGTTTGATAGGGTTGTAGGTGTAGGTCTCCCAGGAATTTCGGGCCCTATTGGTGCCTTCTGCGTGTAGTACCGAGTTTGTTGTGTTCCCGAACTATAGGGGGGGTCGGGAACTTCGATAGGCGAAGCCTAGAGTCTGTTCTTGTTTGATAGGGTTCTTAGCACCGGCCTATCGTGTTTCCGAACCCTTATGGTGTCGGTCTTTCCTGTGAGTTTAGTGTTCTGTTGTGGGAGCCGTCTGGTGGACGGTGGCCCCCGGCTGTTTAGTTTTCCAGCCTGTGAGTGAGCGTTGGTGTCGTTAGTCGATCTTGTGATCGTGGTTTGGACTATAGCCTGCTTGAGCCATATTTGAGCTCGACAGAGATGCGCTGATACTTTCCTCGGTGGGGTCGCGCCCCTCGAGTGCCACTCCGGAGTTGGGCCTGTTACTTGCTATCGCGACATGTCGGCGCAGTCCCTCTGGCTGGGCCAGTTTTGGCTGTCACAGACACCCTACGGTAGACCCGTCCTGTTGAGGATGTGCGGCAGTAGGTGGGCGCAGGTTTGACTGGACCCTATGCGGCAGTCAGTGTAGATTGGGTGACTGTACTTTGGGAGTTAGTAGATGCATCTTGTTTCCATCTGTTCCACTTTTTGAGCATCTAGACTTGGGACTTCACCTGCTGATGTGGCGATTCAAGGACAGCTCCAGGACTTGGATTGAGCACACAGGTTGGACTGGTTGGTGCGGTGCCGTGCTACGACTGATAATGGAATGAGAGCAGTTACCTTTCTGCGAGTTGGACAGGAGGAGTTCATTTTTCTCGGGTTACCGGCGTATCCTTCCAGCAGCATGGACTTCAGCGACTGTGGACAGACGCCGCCTCGGGAGCAGTTGTGACGTTTAGGACTAGAGGTTGTGTCCTTAGGAGTCTCGGTTAGTGGTAGCTTTCATTTTTGTTGCCACAGCAGGAACGACACCAACACTTCTCTCCCTTTTCTCGCCTTTGTACTGAAATTTACGAACAGGATGAAAATTTCGAAAGATTGCTCCAGAAATGGAGACAGTGCCCGAACCTGTTCTTGTTTGATTGGGGCGAAGGCACTGATCTTTCGAAATTTTTGGACTTTTCGCTAATTTCAGCTGTTTTCCAAATCGAGGGTTGGAGTTGACGACTTTCCTGCTGGTGGAGCTGTACCTTTCTTGTTAGTTTAGCGTTTGCGTTCTTCGGGTTGATTTGATTGTTTTAGTTTTGTTGTTGTAGTGCGTTTTAGTTTCGGGGACGAAACTTTCTTTTAGTGGGGGAGGATGTGGTGCCCCCAATCCCCGTGTAGCTTCTCCGATGAACCGTGGTGTAGAACACCTAGTGTTGGTGTGTCTGGCCCATAGTGCATCAAAGAGATGCCACAGATGGACCCTGTGTGATATCCACAGCTGGATTGGCCTTCGGCTGCATTTGCCGAATTTTTGAAATGGTTTTGGGCCAAACAGAGGTTGGATTTGGATTCAGCACGGAAAAACGCTTGAAAAACGGCTATTTGCTTGTTTGATTCTGAGTCCGGATGCCCAAAAACGGACTCCCGGAAGTTTTCGCTGAATTTCGGTACATGGGAGGGGCCGTGGACCGCCAGCTGCCACGTGGCGGCTTGTGATTGGCCGGTCCGCAGGACTCAGTCCACAGAGGGGTGCGGCTGGGTGCACGGACCCGGCACATGGACACGTGGCGCCGCCTGATTGGCGGGCTCGTGATGCGCGGTCTACAAGTTTGGCGCGGCGGTGCATGGACCAGGCGGGGGGACGCGTGGTAGCCCCCGGTTGGTCGGTGCACGCGGTGCGGTCCACGAAACCCGAACTAGGGTGCGTGGACCGGGTGCAGGGGACACGTGTCGGCACGCCATTCGCGGGTCCACGAGGCGGGGCGCACGGGGGCGCGGGCGGGTGCCTCGGGGTGGGTGCGTGGCAGGCGGCCTGGGCGGCGCCTGCCCGCACGTGTGACCGCGACAGTGGCATGGACGCGTGTCGCCCTGCCACTAGCGGGCGCCACCTACCCGTTTGACCGGGTAGGCGCCACGCGGCGGCACCACACACGTCCCGCACGGCTGTTTGTTGTGCGGGACACGTGTCGGCCACCGGAAGGGCCACGTGGCCACTCCCGGCGCGCCCCGCACAGCTGTTTGCTATGCGGGTGACGTGGCGGCACGGGAAACTTCCGGGCGGCTACAGTGTTTCTCTTCCGCGCCCGGATTCGGGCGCCCGAATCTTCGGGATCGCCGTAAAGTTGGGACATGAAAGGAATTTTTCCATTTGTTTGGTGCGGCCTATAAATAGCCCGAGCCGCCTTCCTTTGTCTTTTTTTGGCATTTTCGAGCTTCAAACCGACGGGAAGTCTTCAGGAAAGTTGTTCCTCGTGCAGTGCTGCTTCCATCTGCAGAGTTTGGTGATTTTTCGGGGCATGCTTTTCGAGATTCTTATTTTATTGGCGCGTCGCGACGCTCTTTCTTCGGTGCTTCTTTCGTCCCGTTTCGGTGCACGAGCTCCCCCGGCCTACTCCGACCATCTTTTCGAGCAATTTCTTCGTCGTTGGATTCGCAACAGGTAAGGCTACGATTTTCGTATTTTCCGTATTTCCTGGTTTCGCGCTTTTCGTGGAGTTCTTCCATGCTCGCTGAGGACCTTGTTTGCTGTGTGGATTTTTGAGGACAGCGGATTGATGGAATTTTATCTCCGCGCTCGGACATCGGATTGAGACGCTCTTATAGACTTTTTTCATCTACTCGACGTGAGGATCATCATAGTATTTTTCTTGGATTTTTGGGGGCCTTCCCGAAGGTATACATTTTCCTTTTTATCTGTACAAGAGTTTACAGTTGTATGGTTTTGGGATTTTGCGCACCGATACTGTGGAATTTGTAACTTGGCCTACGGTGCTCGGAATTGGGCCTGCAGGTACCCGTTTCGAAGCTATCGACGCGAGGAACGCTGTGGTATTTTTATCAGAATTTTTGGAGCCCTGTCTACAGGTGAAAAATTGACATCTTTGCGGCTGAAATTTCAGACTGTAATACTTGGTTAAATTTTGGGATTTAAGTGTAATTTTAGCCTTGTGCTGCACCCAGGAGGGATTGCGGATCGTGCTGGACCCTTTGGACTTGGAGTTGTTGCTATCTTGGTATTTTTTAGCTGTGGGATTTTAGACAGTTAGCACCTTCAGGTGGGTGGCTTTGCTTTCAGGATCTATGGTCTGTGTGCTAATTCTATTGATATAGAATCATGCATGATAGGGATTGGACTGGGTAGCATGCTAGAATTTGAATGTTATTATTCTTTGTATTTATCTGATGATCGTATGATCTCTTCTGCTTCCTACCACATGTTAAATATTTGTTATCTTGGAACATGACCTAGCACCCCCGTCATATGTTGCATGTGTAACCAGACCAGTAGAAAACCCTCACTTGGGCTAGGGTTATTTATGTTTAGACATCCACACTTTATGTTTCATTCCTGGACTTAGTGTTATCCTCGCTCGGGTAGTGGGCCGAGCGGTCGGGACTTCTTTTAGTGTGGGATGCATTTACACTCGTGCTTGGGAGCAGAGTGGAGTCTGGTAGATGTAGTGGATCGCTTGTCTGTACCGGGAACCGTTTGGGATAAACGGTGGACCCGGGAGATCTTGTTTTCCCCTGTTTGGGTTGTCGCCACTGTGTTAGTGGCAGTAGTTTACTAGTGTTAGCCGGACCTAGAACCCAGAACCCTTTTCGACATACACATAATTTTAGTCTACCAATATTTTCTTCCAAGCATCGAAGGGCCACTGGAGTATGTTCTTGTTTGATTTGACAAAGGCATCAGCCCTTCGGGGTTTGGGTAAAACACTTATTTTTCTAACTGTTTTTGCTAAAAAGAACTAAAAATCATTAAAAATGGATTTCTTCTCAAAACAAGATAGCTTTTCAAAAAGGGTACTACTTTTAACCCTCACCCTGTGTGGGTTGAGTGAACATGATTTTCAATAACAAATGTCACCTTTTTCTCTGTAAATCTCCCCACTCGAAAGGATTCGAGTGGTCTGGGTTCTAGGGGTCGTTCCTTTATCGGGACGAAAGCCACAGGGGCCGAGCCTGGAACCTGTTCTTGTTTGATAGGGTTGTAGGTGTAGGTCTCCCGGGACTTTCGGGCCCTATTGGTGCCTTCTGCGTGTAGTACCGAGTTTGTTGTGTTCCTGAACTATAGGGGGGGTCGGGAACTTCGATAGGCGAAGCCTAGAGTCTGTTCTTGTTTGATAGGGTTCTTAGCACCAGCCTATCGTGTTTCCGAACCCTTATGATGTCGGTCTTTCCTGTGAGTTTAGTGTTCTGTTGTGGGAGCCGTCTGGTGGACGGTGGCCCCCGGCTGTGTAGTTTTCCAGCCTGTGAGTGAGCATTGGTGTCGTTAGTCGATCTTGTGATCGTGGTTTGGACTATAGCCTGCATGAGCCATATTTGAGCTCGACAGAGATGCGCTGATACTTTCCTCGTTGGGGTCGCGCCCCTCGAGTGCCACTCCGGAGTTGGGCCTGTTACTTGCTATCGCGACTTGTCGACGCAGTCCCTCTGGCTGGGCCAGTTTTGGCAGTCACGGACACCCTACGGTAGACCCGTCCTGTTGAGGATGTGCGGCAGTAGGTGGGCGCAGGTTTGACTGGACCCTATGCGGCAGTCAGTGTAGATTGGGTGACTGTACTTTGGGAGTTAGTAGATGCATCTTGTTTCCATCTGTTCCACTTTTTGAGCATCTAGATAGAGGCATAGTAGCTGTAGAGTTACTTTTCCTGCCCTTTCATTTCAGTTTTATATTGTTACTTTATGCCTCTAGTAGACTTAGTGGGCAGACCGTCGGGCTTGTTGGCGGTACCCACTGAGAACTGCTTGGGACGTAGTTCTCTCACCCGTCGTGGTGTCTTTTTCCCAGGGACTTCTACTCCTGTTCCTGCTGCTCCAGTTGTTGATCCGGCTGATCGAGGTAAGGGAGTCGCGAAATAGATCCCTACCAGTCATTGTCGTCCAGAGAGTAGATGTACCCCTTTACTTTTTGAGAGTTCTTGTTGAGAGACTTTGTAGTGAGGTATAGAGTTGTACTTTTTATTTTTACTGCTTGAGAGATTTATGAGTTTTGGGGAGGATTTTGAGTTGTATATATTTTCATTTTCAGCAATTTACTTTCAGCTCTGATATCTGTATAGTATAGTTGATCTTTTGCAGGTTAGTCGCTTCGTCTATACGGGGCCTCCATATGGGCGGCGGATCTGTTTGCGAGCCCGGTTCGCAGTTTCGACGCCGGCGCGTGACATTCCAAGCTAGGGTTCCTCTCCCAATCTTCTAGAGAGAAAAAGAGAAAAGGGAAATGAGAAAGAGGCGGGGGTTTAGGTGTTTGGCTGTGAGAGTGAGAGTTTTAAGCTAAGTTAACCCCAACTAAACCCCCTCATTTAACCATGGTTTACCAACTCTGTACGTGCTGTCAGGGGCTTGGGGTACCGGTACTCGGGTTGAGGTACTGGTATGCGGGCTAGGGTACCAGTATGCAGACTCTGGTTTCGGTACGTCACCCCTTTAAACCTCCAACCCGAGAGCTGAATTTTTCAGTCTGCTATGGGGTTTCGGTACGTGCCTTGAGGTACCGGTTCTCCATGCAATAATCTAAAATTTTGCAAATTTTGTCTTTCTAAGCTCACTTTCTAACTCAAGTTTGGTCCAAATAGTTTTTGCATCGAACCAACACACTCTAACTCATTTTTAGTCACATTTTAAATATGCTTGGAGTGACTTAACCGCACTTTACTACTTTAGCGAAAGCCGGTGCACTACAACCATCTAGATACATTATTTATATTGTTTACACTATCCTGCTTGGAATTGAACGTAGGAAAAAACCTTTTTCTTTCTCGCATTGTGGTTCATGTTTGCTCGGGGTTTGGAGCATGGGTTAGAGATAGTGTGGTTGTTCTTGAGTCGGGGTGGGGTAGCACCGGATTGTTGGACGCTTGAGATGTTCTATAGTCATGAATTTTGGACGGCTGGACCGAGTAGTGGTTATGCATTGATTTTGGGTCGGAATTATATCATAGTGGTTAAGGTCATCCACTTTGGTCATGAGTTTGACTTTTGTGTGTCCAGCATTGACGCATAGTTCTTACTATTATTGATCGTCATTTATTATGCCTCTGCTTCATTATGCTTTAGCACATGATCTTCAGTACCCTTTTGATAGATCTTCTACATGTTTCTTTGGGTTGTGGATTGTAGCTGTAGACCTTTTATTGTACTAACAATTCAGACTACTGTATTTTGGGGCCTGGCTTTTCGCCAGCTGGTTGTATTATTGTTTACTTCTATGAGATGTACTTGTATCTCGGAGTTTTATTGTACATTTTTAGTTTGATGTTTACTTTTAGTTCAACTCTATTTTACTCGTTTGTATGGTTCTTTATATTTGAGCAGGTTATTGATGCTTCGTGTGCGCAGGGCTTCCCGTATATACAGCGGATCTGTTGGCGAGCCCGGGTTCTAGTTTACTCTTGGGGCGTGACAGATTAAGTTGGTATCAGAGCTTAGAGATAGATCATTTGGGACATAGAAAATTTTATACTTTTGGTTGACCCTAGGAGTATAGAGCGAGAGAGACGTGATTTTAGCGAAAGTCGACGATTTGTTTTGTTAACTCTTCATGAGATTGGAGAGGGATCAACATACCTTCCTTCTGTTGGACAATTATGTTGGTTGTAGACAACAAAAAGTTACAAAAGTGGGGAGATGTCATTAACTTTCACTGGATTGGGTCGAGTGTGCTTCTATTTCTAACACGTTTTTTATTATTGTGGCAGGATGCCACCTTGACACCGCGTTCCTACCCGGAGCACCCCTGCACCTCCTGCAGAGTCTAAGCATGATGGATATGGCGAGATTCGAGAGCTACGGGCTCAAGCGACCCGTTTGACGGAGTGCAACCGTCGGCAAGAGGAGCTTCTAGGTTGTTGGCACAAAGGGGAGAACCAGTGCAGCGAGTTCCTGAGCCCCAGCTAGTACCCCCAGCACCCCTGTTTCCAGCAGTTCCTTTGGCGCTGTCAAGTAGTGGAGAGGCTCGAGGTTTTAGCAGACGGTTGACCCGAGCTGAGCAGGAGCAAATTACCGAGCGACTGGCCCGGTTTTGTAGATTTGATCCTCCTTGATTCTTGGGACGAGACATGGAGTCGTGGGAGGTGGAAGCATGGGTGGCGGCCATGGAGAAGTTGTTTGAGGATTTGCTCATTCCAGAGGATAAGATAGTTCATATGGCGGTGCATTGTTTAGAGAGGGATGCAGACGCCTGAAGGCGGAGAGTAGGACCTAAAGGACAGCAGATTTCGTGGACCGACTTTCGCGCAATGTTGTTCGGAGCCTATTTCCCAAATAGTGTAAAGCAGAAGCTCAAGGAGGACTCAAAAAATATCAAGCAAGGGGATCGCACTGTTCAGGAGTACCTTAGAGAGTTCACGCGGTTGCTCAATTACTTGCCTTTCGCTGCCCGAGATAAGCTTCTTCGAGTTTATCTTTTTGAGAGAGGTTTACATCCTGAGATTTATGCTTTGGTGCAGGTGCAGAGGTTGCAGACCTTGGATGCGTCGATTGAGCAGCCCTTTTGGGTGGAGCGGGTCGCGACAGTTTTGAGGGAGAGGGCATCAGCACCTGGGCCAAGCTCTGAGAGGAAACACCCAGTTTTGGAGGATGGGGGACAGACCAGTAAGAGGAAACCGACTAGACCGGCGTGATCTCAGTCTAAGGGTCGTGGTCATTCCGGGAGGTGGAGGTCTGGTAGATCACAGAGACAGCAACAGCAGCAGAGGCAGCCATAGTCTAATAGATGCATCTTTTGTGGAGGACAGCATTCTCCCCACACTTGTGACCAGCGGAGGATGCGTTGTTATCGATGCGGACATTCGGGTCATATGCGAGTGTCATGCCCTCTGATGACTTCAGCTACACCATCATCAGCATCAGCCCCTCCACCACAGCAGAGATTAGCAACCCCACTATCTTACTCCCAGGCAGATCGAGCTCCATCTTCTTACCTCTCGGACAGGAGACAGCAGTCGCAGAGCGGCCGGATCTACGCCGCACAGGTTGGAGATTTTTTTGTGGCCGATCATGTGGTTGTAGGTATCATTTTATTATCTGACATTAGAGTCCGTGCATTATTTAATACTGGTACATTGCATTCATTCATTAGTAGAGCATTCACATCAGTACATGGACTAGAGGTAGGACGATTATCACATCCACGAGAGGCTCAGATTCCTGATCATAGTTTGAATGTGGAGTGTTGATGGTCTTGTCATGTGCAGTTGGGATTATGGATCATACTGACGGACCTGTTGGTTTTACAGCAGCTGCGAGATTTTTGATTTGGTGCTCGGGATGGACTGGCTGGCGAGGTACTTCCCGACGATTGATTGCGTGGCAAGGACAGCGACTTTTCGAGAGCCAGGACAGGAGAAGTTCGTATACTGAGAATGCCAGAGTACTCTTTTCGCCATGACGATCTCGATGTTGAGGGCAAGGCAGATGTTGAGTAGAGGATGTGTTGTCTTTTTGGCTAGTGTTATAGTGGTGCCTACGGTGGCACCGATACTCGAGGATATCTCTATTGTCCACAAGTTTTCGGATATGTTTCTCCCATAATTGTTGAGCATGCCATCAGATAGGGAGATTGAGTTCATGATTGACGTAATTCTTGAAACTGCGCCAATCTCGAAGGCACCCTTCCGGATGGCACCGGCGAAGCTGCGAGAGTTAAAGGCGCAACTTCAGGATTTGTTGGAGAAAAGTTTCATTCGACCTAGTGTGTCGCCTTGAGGAGCGTCAGTGTTGTTCGTTAAGAAGAAAGATAGTTCACTTCGGCTTTGCATTGATTACCGGAAATTGAATAAAGTGACAATCAAGAATAAATACCTTTTGTCGCGGATTGATAACCTTTTTTGATCAGTTGTAAGGGTTTTGTATATTCTCCAAAATTAATATGCAATCAGGTTACCACTAGTTGAAGGTGAAAGCCGAGGATATCTCCAGAACGACATTTAGGACTCGATATGGACATTATGAGTTCACTGTCATACATTTTAAATTGACTAATGCCCTTGCCGCGTTCATGAACTTGATTAACTTTTACACTCTAAGCCTTGCTTGGATGCCAAATAAATTATTTGAATATAACTTAATTTGGTATAAAGATTTTCTTATGAAATTGAATAGTGAAAGTTTTCTTTTTATTTTTTGAAAGACTTTGGCGCACATAATTTCATAGGATCACATATTTTATCTATTAAATGATTTATCATATTTTGATAAATTGACTTAAAACTGAATATGCATGATATTACATTCTACCTATTTTGTTATAATCCAATCTATCAAGTCATAATAGAAAGTTTGGGTCAATAATTTGATATAACTCAGTCAATTTTTAAATTAAATTTTGAATTTATTCAATTCGTTTGATTCACGCTATTTAATGGCTTTGAAATATTTTTGGTTACTCTCAATTCATCCATAAATATGTATTTTCATCTATTCTCACTTTTGGATACAAATTTTTTTGGCTAAAATAGATGCAATTTTTTGTGCTATGACAATAGGTTTAGAAGACTAATAATTAAGTTGAGTTTGACTATCACAGTAAATTAAGCGGGATTACGGTTCACAATAAATCTAATAATAAGAGATCCAACATTCAGATAGATTGAATCAGATCAAAACCAATGAACACTACAACAAAATTCTGCTATAGCGACACTTTAAGTGTTGCTAAAAACTAAAAAAAAATACTTTTGAAAAAAATACTGATACTTGTCATTAGTGTCACTATATGTGCCGTCGCTAGGATGTATAGTGACACATTATTATAATGTGTCCCAAAAATGTGTCCCTATAACCTAATTTTGAATATATATGGACTATAAATGAGACACTTGTAAAAAAGTGTCGTGTGTGTTTCTATAACCTAATTTTGTTGTAGTGGAAGCATTGTGACTGAAACTTTAAAACTTTAAATACGATATTTGCGTTCTTGCTACGGGTTGTGGTTTGAGAATAGTTAATTAGCACTTACTAGGGATGGCGGCAATCCAGCTCGCTGTTCGCGAGCCAGCTCGTGTTCGGCTCGAAATGAGCTCGAGATCGAATCGCTCGTTTAGTAAACGAGCCGAACACGAGCCGAATTTTTCAGCTCGTTTAATAAACGAGCCGAACACGAGCTGGGAGCAACTCGCTCGAGTTCGACTCGATAACCGCTCGAATATATATATATATATATATATATATATATATATATATATATATATATATATATATATATATATATATATATATATATATATATATATATATTACTATTTAGATTTTAGGCCATCAATTTTTTATGAATTTTAATTATTAGATTAAAATTTTAATTTTTTTATTTTTTTCCAATTTTATACCTAATAGTAGGAATAAAAATTAAATTTATTGTTCGCGAGCCAGCTCGTGTTCGGCTCGTTAATAAACAAGCCGAACACGAGCCGAATTTTTCAACTCGATATTTAAACGAGTCAGCTCGTGTTAAACGAGCCGAACACGAGCCGATCCCAGCTCGCTCGTGTTCGGCTCGTTGACACCCCTATCACTTACCATCCACAAGAGGTGCTAGAGCTAGAATAGTTGTGGATCCAGTAATACTGTGTAACACTCCACAGAAGATCGCCCATTCTAGAACTTCTTTAGTTCTAATACACTTAATTCTTTTAATTTTTTTAATTTAACTATCCTATTATATTTTTTTATATAGAACTATTTCAAATTCTAAAATACCACACATAAATTTAATTTTTACATATTTTTAGAATAATTAATAAACGCTAACGATTCACAAATTTAATTAACCTATACATATAGTCCATAGAGTTGAAGTTTTTCGTACTTCAAAATCAGATGATTAAATAAAAAGCATGAAATACCTCAAAAACTGAGGAAATGCACTCGGGTGCAATGGAATCCAAATTTGTAGCATGAAAAATCAAATAAATTAAAAAATTAAGTAATATAATTAAATATTTAGAATTAAGTGACTAAAAATTTGTTGTTCATTTACATTTAGCATCTTCCCCGGGAAAAACTAAAGTATTAATGGTGGGGCCCTTTTGATCCCAAACATAATAAATGAAAATTTTGGTGTTTAGTCGAGCAAGCCCAGGATGCCCGGGAGAGAGGGTAATGAAGAGTGAAAAAAGTACACAAAAACAAGAGAGAACAACGTACCACAAAAAGACGAAATATTTTATACTTTATTGATGTAATTATTTATTAATTTTTTAAATATAAATAAAGGGTAATACTACACATACATTCTAAAATGAGGTGTAAAATATACATTTCCTTAGGATTGTACAAAAAAATATTTTCCCTAAATAAATTTTGAACGGTACCATTAGCAGGGAGGTTGTATTGTTGGGACACTACCTTTGGAGAAAAATTACTAATTCTAAAATTATTCTATCCTTAACATGTTTAAGGTGTTTTAACCTCTTAAATTTAGCCATCATTTAAAATATTATAAATAAATTAAAAATTTTGAGACTATTATACTTTATATATAAAACTATTATAAATTCTAGCGGTATTTCATTCAATCCTTCTTTTAAGTTTTGGTATAATTAATCGTCTGACTCAAACACACTCACAAGCACTAGACGATGTATAACTCGTATTGTTAACCTTGTTATTTAGATATTGATTTAGTCTATCATTTCAGACTCTGACTTAGCCCGTTATTCCGATCTTAACTCGGCTGAGACAACTCACACTTTCGGCTGATTATTGTCTCTGATACCAACTATAACGATCTTTCAACTCTGATAATTTAATCCTCTTAATTAATCTCTCGGATATAAGCACTGTACAAAAATATTATTAGTAGATAAAAAATTTTAGTCATATATATATATATATATATATATATATATATATGTATAGAGAGAGAGAGAGATTGAGATATAGAGAGTGTACAGCTGTTATACTTTTAAAAATACCAAATAATATTAGTGCTTATGATTGCTCTATCATTAGATCAATTCCTTTAACTAATTTCACCCATTATATCATATTATTCTACCTATCACCTACTAAATTTAAAGGGACCACAATTATTCTAATCACACATCTTTTAATCCAATAATCGAAAACCCATAAGCCATAGGAGCTCAATTATATATATATATATATATATATATATATATATATATATATATATATATATATATATATATATATATATATATATAATTGACCTCCTATGTTTTTAAAAGTACCAAGTCATTGATATTTGTAAATTTTTAGCCCTTTGATGAAAGAATGTGCGGTCAGGACGATAGTAGGCTTTTTAGGTTTAGTGGGTGGTTGGTGTAATAGTATGATCTAAGAGGTGAAATTAGTCAAATGGATAGATCTAACAGTAGAAAACTTACAAAGACCAATTGTTTGGTGCTTTTACAAACATAGTAGCCTGACCCTATATATATATATATATATATATATATATAAAAAATTGAGCTCTTATATTTTTAAAAATACTAAGTTATTGGTGTCTGTAGGTTTTCAGCTCTTGGATGAAAAAATATATAGTTAGAATGATAGTGGACCTCTTGGGTTAAGTGAGTAGTTGGTGGAATAGGATGATTTAAGAGATAAAATTAGTCAAAATGGTAGATCTAACGATAAAAAACTTATAAGTACCGATTGTTTGGTGCTTGAACAAGCATAGTAACCGAACTCTCTCTCTCTCTCTCTCTCTCTCTCTATATATATATATATATATATATATATATATATATATATATATATATATATATATATATATATATATATAAAATTGAGCTTCCATGCTTTTAAATTAAAAGTAGCAAGTCATTGGTGCTTGTAGGTTTTAGCCTTTAAATGAAAAGATATGTGGTTAGAATGATAGTGGTCCCCTTGGGTAAAGTGAGTGGTTGGTGGAATAAAATGATCTAATGAATGAAATTAGTCAAAGGGGTAGATCTAACGGCAGAAAACTTATAAGCATCAATTGTTTGGTGCTTGTACAAGTATAGTAGCCGAACTCTCTCTCTCTCTCTCTCTCTCTCTCTCTCTCTCTATATATATATATATATATATATATATATATATATATATATATATATATATATATATATATATATATATATATAATTGATGAGCTCCTATGTTTTTAAAAATACCAAATCATTGGTGTAATAGAATTATCTAAGAGGTGAAATTAGTCAAAGGAATAGATCTAACTGTAGAAAACTTACAAACACCAATTGTTTCGTACTTTTACAACCATAATAACCAATATATATATATATATATATATATATATATATATATATAGAGAGAGAGAGAGAGTGAGTGAGAGAGAGAGAGAGCGCTAGACTAGAATACTATTAATAGAACCAAGTCATTAGTATTATTAAGTTTTTAACCCTTGAATTAAAAGATATGTGGTTGAGATGATGGTGGACCCCTTGGGTTTAATAGGTGGTTGGGAAAATAATAAAATCTAACGGGTGAAAATAATCAAAGGGGTTGATCTACGGGTAGAAAATTTGATAGTACCAATGACTTGATACTATTAATAGTATAATAGTCGAACTATATATATATATATATATATATATATATATATATATATATATATATATATATATATATATATATATATATATATATATATATATATATATATATATATATATATATATATATATATATATATATATAGTCCGGCTACTATATCATTAAAAGTACCAAGTTATTGGTGCTATCAAGTTTTCTATCCTTAAATCAATTTCATCCGTTAGATTTTACTATTTTCCCAACCACCTATTAAACCCAAGGGGCCCACTATCATCTCAACCACACATCTATTAATTCAAGGATTAAAAAATTTAATAGCACAAATGACTTGGTACTATTAATAGTATTCCAGCCTAGCTATATATATATATATATATATATATATATATATATATATATATATATATATATAGAGAGAGAGAGAGAGAGAGAGAGTCCGGCTATTATATTTTTATGAGTACGTAAAATTTCTTTGTATTTATAAGTTTTTGGATATTGGATAAAAAAATATACGGTTAAAATTATAGTAGCTCTTAAAATTTATAATATTTCATCAAGCATCCACTAAATTTTAAAGAAATTACTATCATTCTAACCGGACATTTCTTCATCCAAATATGAAAATATTATGAATACATCTATCCATCCAACATGTTGGCCCTCAGTGCAATGATTATATGTGACCTTTACACTGAAGAGTCCCCATCATTGCTGTACAGCATTCACTGGATTCCACTAATGCTATAGAAAAGGGAGAAATTGCACTAGTCCTTGAACTTTACTCTTCGCTATGTTTTATTTTTTTTGGTTGGTTCTCAAAATTTCAATATTTTCAAAAAAAAAATCATTTTAGTCCTTCATGTATTTACTATTGAGAGTGAATTATTACCTACATTGAGTGCGGGCATCTGTTTAAATTAGTTAGACATTTACTAACCCTTTTATGACATCACATATTTCAAATTTTCAACTCGGTTATTTTGACGTAAAGGAGTCACCATCTAGCCCAATGATGAAAAACTAGATTAGATCGAGTCATATTCAAAATAGCATAAAGTTATGTTAAATTGAATCATATTTAAAATTATGTGAGGTTGGCTGGCTAAATCACAGTCAAACATTACGTCTTGCATATGATAAAACAAAAAATCAAAATCAAACAAAATTTGATTTAAAAATTTAAGATTCGATTTCAAAAATCACGCAAATTTTTTTTTTTCATATATTTTAGATTAAAAAAAATCTATTTTTTATTGTTGCGCGGGAAGATCTACACCGTAATGTGATAATCGTGAAATTTGGTTCTCTTGAAACTGCATACGCGTCCGACCTCTACAGTTGTCCACACGAGATTACTGATCTAGCCACCACAGTACGTTGTTCACACAATGTTGCTGATATGATCAAAATACTCACCGAGGTGCTAGCTCTTTTGCAGAGAACGCCAAAATTCTTACTGGGGTGCTAGCACTCGCTAGCTACCTTATAGATAATGTCTTTTTTTGTGCGTGGATATTTAGAAAAAAAAGAAAAAGAAAAATGGTAATGGCTAGGGTTTTCTAAAAACTCCCGTACGTATAAAAATAGATATAATATTCTTTTGTGGTACATCGATTTTTGCTAAACTAGCAAAGTACAACTAACTCACCTTCAATATGTTTAAAAATATAATAAAAATAGTTTAAAGCAAGTTTGATTCGAAACAAAATGTATTTGGACCAAAGTTGAGTTAGAAACGGACGAGAAAAACTCAATCCAGAGTTTTTGGCTATTTTCGACTGCCTTAAACAGGGTGCGGGCGCACGACACTACAGTAGCGGGCGCTGGGGCGAACCCCTCGTCCGTACATTCGGACTCTCAATCCGAGAGTGGGTTTTTGGTGCACGAGGGCTTTCAAACGCTTGGGGTGTCCTGCAGGCGCCCGGAGCTACATTGACGGACGCAGGCGAGGGCGCCCGGATCCGTACTTACGGATCCTCAACCCGAGAGCTGCCTATTTGCGCATAAAGGGGTTTCGAACGCCCCAAAGGTCCCGCCGGCGCCCTGGAGAACCCAGCGGGACTGTAGCTACGAGGATTCGGATGCTCGGAACAGGGTCGTAGGCACCCGAATCGCACGATGACTAACATAGGTTGGTGAGAAATAGAGGATTTTTCTAAGGGCAACAGGGTCATTTCATCCCCACTGTTACACCTGCCAACCCTTTGACCAAAACCCACCTAAAACCCCTTCTCTTTCTCTCTCTCTCTCTCTGTGTGTCTTCCAAAGATGAAGAAGAAGAAGCAGTAGAAGGGAAAGGAGAGGAGTTACTGTGGGTAGGGGTGTCAACGAGCTGAACACAAGCGAGCTGGGGTCGGCTCGTGTTCGGTTCGTTTAATAAACGAGCCGAACACGAGCTGGCTCGTTTAAATATCGAGCTGAAAAATTCGGCTCGTGTTCGGCTCGTTTATTAACGAGCCGAACACGAGCTGGCTCGCGAACAACAAGTTTGATTTTCATTCCTACTATTAGGTGTAAAGTTGAAAGAAAATTAAAAAATTAAAATTTTAATTAAATAATTAAAATTCATAAAAAATTGATGGCCTAAAATCTAAATAGTAATATATATATATATATATATATATATATATATATATATATATATATATATATATATATATATATATATATATATATATATATATATATATATATATATATATATATATATATATATATATATATATATATATATTCGAGCTGTTATCGAGCCGAACACGAGCGAGCTGACCCCAGCCCGTGTTCGGCTCGTTTACTAAATGAGCGATTCGATCTCGAGCTCATTTCGAGCCAAACATGAGCTGGCTCGCGAACAGCGAGCTGGATTGCCACCCCTAACTGTGGGAGACCCTTGTGGGTTGAGGTTTGATCCCCAAAATAATTGGAAAAAGGTGGAGAGGACCTCAAAGAAGACTTTGGGAAAAAGAAAGAAGGCTTTTCCCATTCCCCCTTGCTTGGAGGCTTGAAAAAGGTAAGTGAAAATTTTGGATTTTTGGGGTTTTTGTATTTATAGAATTTAAAGGAGATATGAATGATCTCTTAAGGATTTTTAACCCATTTTTAGGGGTTTCTTGGAAGAGTTTGAGGATCGAGCCACTTTTCTTGCAAGAGAACATATACGGTGGGGGATTTCACAAAAAAAGGTGAGATAATCTATTTTTACTTTACTTTTCAAGATTAGAAGTATTATTGTAATAATATAAGTGTAGGGACATTAAGATTCTTGAGCAACTAGGGTTTAGTCCTAAGAGTTATGTGTAAACAAAACCTAGAGATAGGTTGGACATATGTGGCATATAGCCTAAAAAAATTTAGGTCAAAATGAGTGGCATTGAACTTAGGGGTAAACCTAAGGTGGAAATGGTAAAGTCTCAACATAGAATCATTAAACTCTAGGTTAAATTGGCATGGGATGAGATTGGTGTCCTTGGGGCATCTTGGAACCCTAGAGTCTTAACTTAGGGTAAAGTGAAAAGAGAATGTAAAATACACCTTCAGATTTGAGACTTGTCAATTGGGAGCGCAACTCCTAGGGCAAAGGCCCATCGGACAAGATACTTCCAGAAGGAATAAAAAGTGAACAAAATTGAAAGTTCAAGTTAGTGTCAATGAGGCATGTATTGTGACCCTAGGGGCAAAAGTGAAAAGAGAATGTAAAATGCACCTTCGGATTTGATACATGTCAATTGGGAGCGTGACTCTTAGGGTAGAGACCTATCGGACGAGATATTTCTGAAAGGTTTAAAAAGTGACAAGTACCAATAGGAGGGTGCGAGTATTTATATATCAATTTCCGAAGCGAATGAGTGCTAAGATGCCTTAAACTCATTCATGACAAGCTAAGATATAATTATAAAATCTAAATTATAAAATATAAAATGACCGAGTGAGGTCAGGTTAGATATGACCCTTGGTTAGCGCCATAGTGGCGGGAGTATGAGTTGTAGCCTAGTGTGACATGGCTTAGTATTATTGTGGCATTAAGCATGGACTAATAGTATAGCGATTTTTATACTTGCATGCTAGTATAGTTTTTACCGCTTTCCTTATTATCTTACTACTAATGCTTCCATTGGACAAATAGGTGCAGAGTATGTTTCTCGGTGGATGAACCCACTGGAAACTATTCGTAATTCTCACACCCCATGATGTCCACCTTTTTGTAGATCCAGGTATAGCCAGTGAGACACACGACATGGGGCAAAGGCCTAACAGCATAGTGGACCTAGAGGGTCTAGTGGGACTTTACTTTTTGTGTTTTGGTGAGAAAAAGAGAAAGAGTAAAGAAAGAAAAAATGTAATTAAATGTTATATTGAGATGTTTACTCTTGTACCTCTTTTACTTTCAACTTACTATAACTTTATGTTTAAAGTTAAATATTACAATTTTAGTGGTTTCACTCTGATATTATGTATCTCATTATACATATTGTATTATTTGAGATGATTACTGTTCCTTTCAGGTACAGAAGATGTTATGCCCGATTGGCGGGTCTGTTGACGTGCCTGAACCGACCAAATTGGTGGTCACGGGGCGTGACAGATAAAAGTGGTATTAGAGCCTAGGAGTGGTTATAGGTGGTTAGCAGACCTTAGGAAGACCCTGGGGACTAGGCACGTGAGCGTGTGTGGACTTTGGGTGAAAGTTATGATTTTGTAGTGTGATGTTCCCAAAATGGATATTGGGAATGGATCGAGGGAAATAGACTTTTACTTGCTAACGATATGTTGGGCGGCCGACAACATAACGTTGGGAGTGAGAGGAAGTATACCTCATGGATTTTCACATGATTGGGTCGACGGACCTTTGGTTTGGCTTATAATTATGTTTTTATCTGAATTGTTGGATTTGAACTAATATTTTCATTGTGGTGTGTAGAAAACAATGGCATCATGCAAAGAGAGATGGTTGACCTGAGTGGAGTCGTCAGAGGGCTCGATGTCTAGCGAGGTGTGCGAGTTGCGCAAGTTGTGCAAACAAGTGGCTGCGCTCATCGGCGTGGTCCAGCAGTAGGAAGAGGCCTCTCATCGACAGGATGAGGTTTCCCACCGTCAGGAGGAAACTACTCGGCGTTAAGAAAAGGAATTAAAGCGCCAGGCGAAGTAGATCCAAAGGCTCTAGAAGATGATTGCACAACAAGCTAAGGCTGCGCAGACAACGCACGAGCGCACGGCGTCGCCACATCTGGGGTGGTGGTGGTCGAACCTATGTCAGTGCGCCCTACACCATCAGTTGGGGCCACTAGGGAGATGCCCCAACGGGCCGACTCGGGCACTTATGAAGCCGAGTATGAGGCCCAGAAGACGGAACAGAAGAGGGCGATGGAAAGCCTCGCCAGCTTCAAGAAGTTCAATCCGTCAATCTTCAGCGGCAAGGGCTCCGACCCGATGATAGTGGAGTAATGGGTTGGCAGCATAGAGCAGCTGTTCGAGAACCTCCGGGTGCCGGAGAGGGACCAAGTTCCATTGGTGGTCTTTTTCCTCGACAAAATGGCATACCTATGGTGGAAGGCTGAGCGAGCGAGGCGAGTCGATGTCGCCTTACCTCCATCGACTTGGGAAGAGTTCCGATGACTCTTGTTTGTTACTTATTTCTCCGACAGCGCTAAACAACAAATAGATGAGGACTTCAAGAACCTCAAGCGGGAGAGTCGTACAGTCCAGGAGTATGAGTACGAGTTCTCCCGTATCATCAGTTACCTTTTCTCTGTTGTGCGCGGCGAGTGGGACAAGGCGCGGTGTTTTGAGCGAGGCCTTCGACCGAGCATCTATGCAAAGGTCCAGCTGCTGAACATTGCAATCTACTGAGAGATTGTGGACCGTTCCCGTCTCGTCGAACGGGGTGAGGCCGTGGTATGCCAGCAGCGCAAGGAATACGAGAAAGAAAAGGGGAAAGAAAAAAAAGGCAGTCAGGTGACTCTAGAGGCTAGTCCAGCTCCAAGTGGCCCTATAAGCATCCGCGTTAGCAGTCGCATTCTCGGGGGTCCCGTTAACCCACGACTCTAGAGAAGTGCGTCATTTACGGAGGACCGCACCAAGCACCACAGTGTGAGGAGCGCCATGGGAAGTGCGTCATTTACGGAGGACCGCACCAAGCACCACAGTGTGAGGAGCGCCATGGGAAGTGCTATACATGTGTGGTTGGCTGAGCCACATGGCATCGGAGTGCTACAAGGGCGTGTCTCTAGCCCTGTCCACCGCTTTAGTACCATCTACCCTGAGGCAGAGCATGGGGTAAATATCGGCCCTATCTGGGGGCGACCATCGTCATCGTGCTAGCCACTAAGTAGGCGAATTTTTGCCACTCTTGTGGTAGAGGAGGAACCGACCGTGGACGACATCATGGCAGGTATAATTTTAATTAATGATGTACGATGCAGGGTTTTATTCGACACAGGCGCATCACATTCATTCATCAATAGATCTTTTGTCATGACACACGAGCTAGAAGTACTTAAGTTTAAGGGCATTATGGTGGTGCAAGTGCCAGAGCACTCATTTATGGTCACAGAGTACAGCCCCGCCTGTCCCGTGCGGATAGGCGATTGGATTATGAATGTGAATTTCTTGCTCCTGAGGTGATTGGGAGATTTTTATGTGGTGCTAGGAATGGACTGGCTCTCGAGGTATTATGCTACCATCGATTGCGAGAGTTGAGTCATCACCTTTCGGGAACCGAGACAGAAGGAGTTTGTCTACAAGGGATGTAAAGCTCACTGTTCGCTATAACGGTCTCCATATCTCGAGCCAAAAAGTTAATCAATGGTGGATGTGTGGCCTATTTGGCCACCATTGTAGAGGAACAGAAAGAGAAACCGACAGTACTAGAGAGCATTCCAGTGGCGTGGGAGTACCCAGATGTATTTCCCGCAGAGTTGCCGAGTATGCCGGAGGATCGGGAGATCGAGTTCATTATAGACTTGGTTCCCGGGATGGCTCTAGTTTTTAAGGCACCGAATTGGATGGCACCGGTGGAGTTGAAGGAGCTAAAGGTTTAATTACAAGATTTACTTGATAAAGGCTTCACCACGCCAAGTGTATCTCCTTCGGAACCCCCGGTGCTATTCGTGCGAAAAAAAGATGGGTCTTTGCGGTTATGTGTGAATTATCGGGAACTCAATTAAGTGACAATCAAGAACCTCTACCCAATGTCGAGGGTTGATGACCTGTTCGATCAATTATAAGGTTCCCGAATATTTTCGAAGATTGATCTTCAATCGGGATATCACCAATTGAAAATAAAATCGGAAGATGTGCGCAAGACGGCTTTTAGGATGCGATATGGACATTATGAGTTTACAGTAATGCCGTTTGGGTTCAACAATGCTCTGATGGCGTTCATGGATTTAATGAATCGCATCGATCTTCCAACCGTTCCTACACTGATTTGTCGTAATCTTTATTGATGACATTTTGGTCTACTCCCGAAATGATATAGAGCACCAGGAGCATTTTCGGCAAGTATTACAAATATTTGGGGACCGGAGGCTATTTGCTAAATTGAGGAAATATAAATTTTGGCTCCAAAAGTGATATTTTTGGGACATGTGATCTATGAGACTGGGGTGTTAGTAGACCCCAAGAAGATTAAAGCAATCAGAGATTGGCCCCGATCAACAATCAAGCTTGCAAGGTACTATAGGCAGTTTGTGGAGGGATTTTTCTAAATTACCGCTCTTCTTTCTGGCCTAACAAGAAAAGGGCTAAGTTCATTTGGAGTGATGAGTGAAATAAGAACTTCCAGCTTATTAAGGAAAAGTTGGCATTGGCTCCAATCCTCACGTTACCCACGGCGGGGAAGGACTTCGTGGTGCATAGTGATGCGTCGGGGTGTAATTTGGGCTGTGTATTAATGCAGGAAAGGAAGGTTATAGCTTATGCGTCCCGAAAGTTGAAGAGCTATGAAAAGAGTTACCCTACCCGCGACCTCGAGCTTGCCGTAGTTATCTTTGCATTGAAACTATGGTGGCATTATTTATATGGCGAGCACTGCGAAACCTACACACATCATAAAAGCCTCAAATATCTATTTACTCAAAAAGAGTTAAATCTAAGGCAGCGTCGATGGCTTGAGCTACTAAAGGACTACGACATTAGTATCCTATATCACATGGGGAAAGTTAGTGTGGTGGCCAATGCGTTTAGTAGAAAATCAGTAGAGAATCTCGCCATGATGATCACTGATCAGTTCCAGCTACAAGTAGAAATGCGGCGGTTTGGATTAGAAGTGGTTACTTCCGATGCCTCCGCGACACTCATGACCCTGCGAGTGCAACCCATCTTGTTGGAGAAAATCAAAGAAAAGCGAAGCTCCAAAAGGTACGGTCTGATATTGAGAGTGGGCGTGCAATGCATTTCAGTATGGACTCAAAGAGAGTCTTGAAGTTTCGGGGTCGGTTGTGTGTACCTAATGACGAGGAAATCTGAAGTGAGATACTCAAAAAACCACACCGATCACTGTATACCATTCACCCTGGCGGCACCAAGATGTACACAGATCTGAGAACACATTTCTGCTGGTTGGGCATGAAAAAAAATGTTGGGCATTATATGGTTTAGTGCCTAGTGTGCCAACAAGTTAAGGTCGAGAATCGACTTCCGATGAGCAAACTTCAAAGTCTATATGTACCCGTTTGGAAGTGGGAGAATATTGCGATGGACTTCACCGTGGACTTACCTAGATCACAAGTAGGCCACGACACGATATAGGTAGTGACGAATTGATTGACCAAAGCGGCGCATTTCTTGCCAATCCACACCACGTCAAGCTGGCGCAGCTTTACATTGATGAAATCATTCGCCTATATGGAGTACCCGTCTCTATTGTTTCGGATCGGGATCCCCGATTCGTTTTGTAGTTTTGGAAGAGCTTTCACGAGACTCTTAGGATACGCCTTGATTTTAGCACAGTATATCATCCCCGGAGTGATGGGCAGTTAGAGAGAACCAACCAAATTCTCGAGAATATGTTGAGGTTGAGGGTGTGTGTATTGGATTATGGTGCCGAATGGCAAAAATACTTACCTTTGGCAGAATTTGTCTACAATAATAGCTTCCAAGTTTGTATCAAAATGGTACCTTTTTTAAGCATTATATGGTAGGAAATGTCGATTTCCGTTGCATTAAAGCGAGGTCGGTGAGAAATCAACCTTGGGCCCTGATGTAATGTAGGAGGCCGAGGAGGAAGTGAGAGTTGCGCGTCAGCGGTTATTAACGGGGCAAAGTCGGCAAAAGAGCTATTCCGACAAAAGACGACGCGACTTGATATTCAGCGTAGGCGATCATGTATTCCTAAAGGCATCACCTTTCAATGTGTTTGATTTGAGTCACTCAATGATACTATAATTTAAAATTTTGATTTTATTATCTAATCTTTCAATGTGTTTGATTTGAGTCACTCAACAATACTTTAATTTAAAATTTAAAGTAATTATTTATTTTAATAAATTTATAGTTGTAAGAATTGTATAAAATTTACTAAGCCTATAAAAATAAACGATACGTTTAAATTTTAAAGTAAAAATGTCGTTGGCTCTCAAATTAAATAAATTGTATGGTTGAATAGTAAATCTAAAATTTTGAAAGATTGGATAACTTATACATAATCAATGGTTTAAAAACCAGGTTGCCTGGTCCAATTGTGATTAAGCTTATAAAGCGGTTCGGTTCAACCCTCAAATCAAATAAGTCAAAAAATTATTTTGACTCGTTCGAACCAGCGATTTAGTTATCGAGCAGGAACCACTCCAATTTTAGCAAAACCGCTCTTTTTCTTTTTTAATCAAGTTATATTAAAATCTAACAACTTAAAATCATCTTAGCTGATTTTATTTTTAATTAGCACAAATTAATCTTATTATAAAAAGTGAAAATCGAAAATTTATTTTTGCTTAATTTGGTCTAAAAATTATTATTTTATAATTAAATATTATACCAAAATAATAATAAGAAAAGTATATTTTTCTATATAGTAAATAAAAGATAATAATTAAAATTTTATGATGTCATGCTGACATCACTAATTCAATAGTCGTTGACCCGGTGGATATTTGACTCAGTAATATTTTTTTGATCATCGCTGCATTCGATTTTTAAAATATTATTCAAAATGATTTCGTAGTTTAAATAAGTTCTATATTATTTAACCTATATGATATACAATGTTTGGAAAACCTCCAAAATAAAATTTTAAGTTCTTTTATTTTGTATTTTAAAAAGTGTTATTTTTTTATTAGTTATCCAATTTGGATGGACCAACAAAGTAAAAATATTATAAGGCAAAATTAATGTTTCGAAGTATTTTTGGAAAAAACAAATAAAAGTTAAATCGGCTAAAATTTTTTTCCTATTTCACATAAGACTTCTCTCTTGCCCTCTTTCGCATTTCGCCCCTCTTTAAAAATTTAAATTTAAATTTAAAATTTAAAACTTAAAACTTAAAATTTAAAATTTAAAAATAAAATTTGAAATTTAAAATTTAAAATTTAAAACTAAAAAATTGAAAAATTTAAAAATAAAATCTAAATTTAAATTTTAAAATTTGAAATTTAAAATTCTAAATTGTAAAATTAAAATTTAATATTTTAAAATTAAAATTTATTATTTTAAAATAATAAAATTTTAAGTTTAAAATTACAATTAATATTATAAAATTTAAATTTTAAAATTTAAAATTTTGAAATTTTATATTTGAAATATATATTTTTAATTTTGAAATTTTAAATTTTAAATTTAAATTTTAAATTTTAAATTTTAAATTTAAATTTTAAATTTTAAATTTTAAATTTAAATTTTTAAATTTTTTATTTTTTTTATTTTTAATTTTTAATTTTTAAATATTAAATTTTAATTTTTAATTTAAAATTTTTAATTTTTAATTTTTAATTTAAAATTTTCTGTTAAATTTTTAATTTTTAATTTTTAATTTTATATTTTATTTTTGAATTTTTAAATTTAAATATTAAAATTTAAAATTTCACAATCAAAATTTAAATTTTAAAATTCAAATTTAAATTTGAATTTTTAAAATTTGAAATTTAAATCCTAATTTGAAAATTTTAAAATTAAAAATTAAAAGTTTATATTTTTAAATTAAAATTTTTATATTAAAAGTTTAAATTTAAAACAAAATATTTTTTTAAAGTGCACAATCCAAATAGTAAAAACAGAGTAATATTTTTCTAAAATATTAAATTTCTCACTATATCCAATACTTTATAAAATAAAACTCTATTTTATTTTTCAATAATTGTGGAACAAATCCTAAACCTCGAAGCAAAGAGATGTTTTTGAGAAAAATGATTTTATAGAAAATCTCTTTTTCAATTTTCTATCAGTTCGGTTTAAAAAATAAAAAATTGAAAAACTTATTTTCACATTTTATTAAAAATTAGAATTATTTTTTACTTTCTAAAAAAAAAATTTGAAAAACGAAAATATTAATTTGCCATGATAATTGAAAAGGCAACTTAATAAAAATTAAATTATCTTGTAACCAAACAATCAATATATATATATATATATATATATATAAATTCATGAAAAATATTTTCCATGAAAACTATCTTAACAATATTTTTCTAGGATAACTCATTTTAATAAATACATACTATAAAAAAAAATTAATATAAAAATATTTTTTAGACGATCTTAATTACGATATAGAAAATAGTGATGCTTCAAAAAGAATCATTATATGAATCTTATATTATTTCAAATTAATTTATTAAATAATATAATTTTGTAAATTTTTAATTTTTTTTTATTTATCGATATTTTATATAATTATCGGTATATATATTAAAACGATTTTAATCATCTTTAGATATAAAAAAAATATTTTTTAAAATATTAATTTTTTTTTTAATAGTGACAGTACATTTTGTGCAATAAAATTAGATAAATGCTATGTGTACGCCCCATTTGGAGTGTATATCTTATACCCCACCTATTTAAGGGTTGGATAAATTTTATCTATCACTTCGAAATGATGGATGAATAAGCCTTTACTCTTGTGCAATAAAATTAGATAAATGCTATGTGTACGTCCCATTTGGAGTGTATCTTATACCTCATCCATTTAAGGGTGGGATAAATTTTATTTATCACTTTGAAATTAGATAAATGCTATATATACGTTTCATTTGGAATGTATATCTTACACCCATCTATTTAAGGATATGATAAATTTTATCTATCATTTTAAAATGATGAATGAATAAGCCTTCACTCTTAAATGGATGAGATATAAAATGTACATTTATTTTTTAGTATATACGTAGCATTGCTCATAAAATTAATAAGGGTTAATTGCATACATGTCCTTCCAAATATGTCGGATTTCAAATATATCCCTGCAAATTTTAACTTTTCATATTTATCCATGCAAAAATCCACCGTTATTCAAATATGCCCCTCTGTTAGAAAAAATGAGTTAACCATAGGTTAAATGCTTAACCTTAGTTAGATTAGAAAGTGAATATACCATTTTACCCTTGGTTACTTGCTCACGAAGCAGAGGAGCTTCGACGGATTCGGCGGCGACCCGAAGACGGACGAGGTGGCCTCGGCAGCGACGCGAAGGGCGGCGGCGACGCGAAGGGCGGCGGCGACGCGAAGGGCGGCTTCGGCGGCGAGGCGGCGCGAAAGGCGGCGGCTCGATGGAGACGCGCGGGGCGGCAGCACGGCTTCGGCGGCGACGCGAGCGGCAACTTCGGCGGCGAGGCAGGGCGATGGTGACGGCGGCGACTGGGCGACGCGGGGCGCGGCGCGGCGACGGCTGGTGGCTTGCTGCGAGGAGAAGGCGGCGACGCGAGCGTGGCCCCTCCTTCAAATTAATTTTTTTGAACAGAGCAACTCTCTCTCTCTCTTGTGCATGGCCCCTCATTCAAATTAATTTGTTTTATTGACACCAATTTAAAATTTGATTTTTTTTTTAATTGAGAGATTTTAATTTTGTTACAAATTTTATTAGGAGAGGGGCATTTTTGTAATAATTAGAGGGATTTTAACGTTGGGATTTTTGGAGAGGGGCATTTTTGAAACAAGTAGATTGGTATTATTTTTGGAGGGATATATTTGTAAGGGGCAAAAAAGTAATTTTACATGGAATCTGTTAAAAAATTAACCGATTCCAAACGGGGATTAACCTCGGGGATATATTTGAAGAACTTTGGATTTTTACAGGGATAAATATGAAAAGTTGAAATTTGTAGGGATATATTTGCTATTCGACATATTTGGAGGGACATGTATGCAATTGCCCCAATTAATAAATTGTGCTAACTTTGTGTGGGTCCCACCTGTCCTAATAGTACTGGGAAATAGTGCCGCGTGGTTTGTAGGTACGTGGTAATTTAAGCAGGGCGTACGTGGGCGTAGTCGCTAACAACCAAAACAAAACCCAGCGAACGAACGAGGACACGTGGAGCCAAACGAGTGCTCGCACTCTCACATGTCCCCCCACCCCCCAATCTCTCACGAGAAGAAAACAAAAAAATCATTCCCTGCACCCGGTGTACGGTGTATCCCTACATCTTCTCATGCACCGTATTCTCTGATTTCCTATTAAAGATAAAAAAAATATATATTAAAATATGAAAAATTCTTTTTTAAAAATTTATTTTCTTATCTTTCGTCCGTGATTTTTAAAAATTACAGCGTTAATAACGAAGAGGATAAAATGACCAAATTATCGACCCTTACTCGTTTTATAAGAAAAAAAATTAATTTTTAATATATTTTTATTATTTAAAAAATATTTATGGTATAAATTATAAGAAATTGATGGAATAATGACGGAACACTGAAGGAGGGGACTAAATGCATAAACTTGAATTTTTTTAAAAATAAAATATAGATTTTTAAAAATTATGAAAAAAAACATAAAAAAATAAATATTTATAGATTGTTTTATTGTAGTTTTATTGCATTTTAGATTTTAAATTATTGTTTTAAAGAAATATCTATTTTCAAGAATTAAAAAAATTATGGCTACAGAATCTATCAATTATGGAACTATTTTGATATCTGAAAAATAAATTCTCAAATAATTTTCCATAATTTTTAAAAACATATTGAGCCCATATAATAATACTATAAATAATATATAAGTGCGGCATATATTTATTATAAAAAGTGTAATATTAAAATTAATATATTATTATCATAAGCTTGTTAATACAAAACAACAACTTTTTAAAACTAATAATTTTTTTTTATATATAAATTTTTGTGAAATATTTGATCATCAAATAATATTAATTGAATGCATATATAAGATGTAAAAAATACTCTTGGTGTAGCCATAATTTCTCTCCTTTCAATGTTGTACTAGGCTAAAAAAGATACCTTGTATGTTGTTCCCTACCTCCATCCTATTTTAGCTTAATTAATTAATATAATACATGCCTTTGATAAATAATAAACTTTGATAAAAAGTTTGAAAATTTGGATGATTTAAATATATCAATTAATTGTTAAACCAATACACTACAACAAAATTATACTATAATGACATTTTTAAATATTTCTAAAATCTAAAAAAAGTATCGCTGGTAAAAATACCGACACTTATTGTTAGTGTTGCTATATGTGCCGTCGCTAGGGTGTATAGCGACACATTTTTGCAATGTGTCCCAAAAATATGTTCCTATAACCTAATTTTGGATATAGATGGAATATAGATAGGACATTTATACAAAAATATCACAAACATGTGTCTCTATAATCTAATTTTATTGTAGTGATATAAGTAAAACCACCGATTAATTTTATCATATTCTCAATTTAGTGCATAAAATTAAAGTTGTTATTTTTTATTTAAAACAATAGATATATTAACAATGCTGTACAGAAATTGATAAAAAAATAATAGTTTAGTAATATTTTTGAAAAATAATAAATACTACAATATAGTAAATTAAAATAATATTTAAATATATATATAGTAGAGATATTAAGGAAAAGAGAATGGTTTAATGGTATATTTGAAAAAAAAAAATATAGTGTAGTAAATAAAATTTTTTTTTCTAAACTATATTATACTAAAGTACAATTAAGCCTTAAAATGAAAGATAAATTTTAATTTACTGTCACCCTATGATTTCAAAAGTTACTCTACTAGTCTATGAATTTATTAGAGTCATATTTATTTTTTGTAAGGCTAAACCATTAAGAAAATGTACTAAAATAGTACGTTTTATAAAATTTTTAAAAAATTAAAAATATAAAATTTTATCATCTGATTATTGCATTTTATTTTACGATCGATAAAATTACATATTTTATTATTTTATTTAACGACAGATCTTTATAGTTAATTAAAAATTAAATTTAAATAAAAAAATATTATAAATTTTAGGAGGCTAATTAAAATTTACCGTAAAATAAAAATTAAATATGAATCTCTCAAATACATTTATACATTAGAAGATAATTTTAATATAAAAATATTTTTTAGGCTACTATTGAAAAAAACATTTCTAAATATTCCTACATTACATATAGTAAATATTTTTAAAAACTTTATCATATAAGTATCAAACTAATTTATTTAATTATAAATTAGCTAGTCAGAATTTTTTGTATTTAAAAAAATTTTGACGTTTGATATAAATATATATATATATATATATATATATATATATATATATATATATATATATATATATATATATATATATATATATGGTGATTATTTATTTACATATATTTTAATCGGTCGTTTGATATATGATCTTAAATTATATTGAAATATTTTTAAGTAATATTAAATATAAAAAAAAAATTAAATATTAATTTTTTTTTATACGAGCTTTGGAGGTGAGCGTAAGTATTCTCACCGCGAAGTATCGTAACCACGTGGCGACAAAACACCTCAATAAAAGATCCAAACACCCAACAACCAATCAGAAACCGCCACCTAACCTACTCCTGCGGAGCACCATACACACCCTCCCCTTTTAATATATACCAACCTCCTCTCTTTTATAGAAACAAATAGAGGCGGAGAAATTTAGAGAGAGAGAGATAGAGAGAGAGAAGTTTGTTCACTTCACCATGGCTGGTCTAAGTGTGCTCTTAGAAGTGCACAAACCATTCCCAAAAAACCCACAAATAATAAGCAAGCCCACCATGATCAAAAACTCTTCTCTCTCCTCCCCTTCTTCCTCCTCCTCCCGCCACCCTTATTCCCATTATGCCCCTACAGCCCCCTTCCTCGAACACTGCTTCCTCTGCAACAAAAAGCTCTCCGAAGGCGAAGATATATACATGTACAGGTAATAAATAAATAAATAAATAAATAAATAAATAAATAAATATATATATATATATATATATATATATTATCAAAAATATTGATAATCTCTCTAAATATATCATGTAACATATAAAAAATACATTACAAGTTTAAAGTGCATATACTATTATACTATTAATATATAGCACTAAATTATTGGTATATATTATTAGGTTTTTCGTCGGGTGAAGAAACATACGGTTAGGCTTATAGTGAGTTTTTAGAGGTTAGTACACTATAATAAAATTAGGTTATAGAAACATATTTTTGTGATATTTTTATATAAGTGTTCTATCTATATTTCATCTATATCCAAAATTAGATTATAGAAATATTTTTTTAGAACATACACCCTAGTGACTGTACATATAGCGACACTAATAATAAGTGTCGGTATTTTTGCTAACGATATTTTTTTTTTAACTGTTAGAAATATTTTAAAATATCGTTATATCATAATTTTGTTGTAGTAATAGTTGATTGGTAAAATAAAATAATAATAAAAAAAATTAGATTAATAAAAACAAAATTTAGTAGTATTGATAGAATGAATATGTAGTGAAAATTTGAACTGTATATTATTTAGAATCGATTATTCAAATTTTTTTATTTTAATTTTATCTGATGATAAATTAAGTTAGTAAAATTAAATTTTCGAAAAGTTGAATAATCAATTCAAAATAATTTATATTTCAGATAAGTTATGCATACCTTTATTTAAATTTTTTGTTTTATTCTAGAACTTTGTAGAGTACACGAAATGCCATTTTAGTTCTATTTTATTTCCAAAATAGTTTCATAAGAGCATTTTGGGTAGGGAAGGAGTTTCCGAAACAACTTAATTTTTATTCAAATTTAAAATTGCTCCTACTTAATTATCTTAAAAGTTATATTTATAGCAAATTAAAATAATTTTTATTTAAATTTAAAATTAATATTATTTCTGCTTATCTCAAGAATTATGTTTATATATATATATATATATATATATATATATATATATATATATATATATATATATATATATATATATATATATATATATATCAGGAATTAATAACTAAGAAAAATTTATTCTCGGATCAAAACAATGCCTTAAAAAAGTTTTGTTTTTTTTTATTTTTTTTTTATTTTTTTTGGTGTGTTTGTGCGTGTGCATGCATGCATGCAGGGGGGACAGGGCGTTTTGCAGTGTGGAGTGCAGGTGCAGGCAAATTTACATGGACGAGGAGAGCGTGAGGAGGGAGAAGAAGTGCTCCACCGCTGTCGCGGGCGGCGCCGCCGCCGCCGCCGCCTCCGCTTCACGGCGCCGTGCGAGGGTCGCCGGAAAAGGAGGAGCTTTGGATGGTGGTTTCGCCTTCTAGAGAGAGAGAGAGAGGAGAGAGAAAGAGAAAGAGAAAGAGGCAAAGAGCATTTGGTTTTGAGTTGAGTAGTAGTAGTAATATTAGAACTCTTTCCCTTCGAACTCTACACTACTTACGTAAAAATTGTATGGAGACCCCCTCAATTATAGGATATTTTGAAATAGGCTCCTCCACTTTAGTGTATATTTTTACAAGTGATGTTGAGATTTATATTAGACGCCGTTTCACTCGATTAGAAAGTGGTTGGAATTATTATATGTGATAAATTTTTTAGTTCATTTTAGTACAATTATTTAATTCTGGTCTGACTGAAAAACTTAAAGTTTATGGGACTTATTTCAGAATATGCTATAGTTGAGGGGTTCTCCGTACATTTTATCTACTATTTAAGTGGGAGTTGTTCTTGGAAAATGCTATAAATTGTTAATTGACGGAAATGCCCTCCAGAGTTTTGTCATATTATTAGGGACATTAATTAAAGAGTGGGGGAGTAGGTAATACAAACCATAAGGTTGTTTTCGTAATTTTCAAAATTTTGGCTTGTATTTTTTTTTTTTTTTGTTTATTTTGGTTTGTAATAAAATTTACATATGTATGTACTCATGTTGGTAAATTAAAATAAAAGAAGAGAATTAATTCAAATATTTGATGTGGAGGAGAGTTTTACAAAAAAAAAAGAAAAAAAAAATGGTAGTAAACTAGAGGGACAAATATGAATATATAATAAATTTTGAAAAAATAAATTTGATAATTTAAAGTTTGAAAAGTTGTATATGTTATTTGATATCTTTAGAAGGATCCATATGTAATTATTTTTCATAAAAAATAAATTTAGACCTCTCAACTATGTATAGTGTAATTTTGCATTAAATGCTAAATATAATTTTTTTTTTCACTTGATTAAGAATTTTATTAAATTAATACTGGTGTTATTACTAACCAATTGATATAACTAATATTCAAAAAAAAATAGTAACTTTAACAGAAATTTTGATTCGGTAACAAAAGTAATTTAAATGTGTCAATAAAAAAAGATAAAATTTAAGGACTCGGTTTAATAATGAGCTAGATTTGAAGGGCCTCTGTGCAATTTTGAGGGGCATATGTGCAATTTTGAGTTATTTTTTCCTTTTGTACTCTTTTACTGTTGAGTGTACCCCTTCATTGACTCCACACTAGTTTATTGTACTTTTTGAGTTTATTTATGTTCATGTGAAATTTAAATTACTCAGGTTGATTTAATTAATTTTTGTTAATTTTCTTTTAAAACTTGAGAAATATATTTAGAAAAAAAAAAGATTTTAATCAATTTCCAGTGAATTATTATTATTATTATTATTATTATTATTATTATTATTATTTAAATATAATCATAAAAATCAGAAATACACATATATATACACATCTAAAATAATTTACTACAAAAGAATGGTTAAATTAATATATATTTTATATTTCTCAGTACTTAGTTATAGGTATTTTACATTGTATCTTATCATTTTTATGTTCTAATTAAATTAGGTTTATTTTTTTGGCTATTTAATTAAGTTTTCAAATAATAATAAAAAATTTAATTTTTTTTTAAAAAAACTATTTCTATTACATATATTCAAAATTATTATGGAACTTTAATACTTTATTAATACATCCTAATTAAGAGCCATTTTTATGATTCGAAATTTAATTCATTTTTTTCTTTTTTTCTGATATATTTCTTTAATTAAATCACATTTTGATGTGAGCAAATACTACAATAAAGTTATACTATAGCGACACTTTTAAGTATTTTTAAAATTTTAAAAAAAATATTACTGACAAAAATACCGACACTTATTATTAATGTCGCTATATGCGCCGTCGCTAGGGTGTATAGCGATATTTTATTATAATGTGTCTCAAAAATGTATTTCTATAATTTAATTTTGAATATACATGAAACATAAATATAATACTTGTACAAAAATATTACAAAAATGTGTCCCTATAACCTAATTTTGTTATAGTAAAAATGATAGATAAATATAATGTGCAATTTAATAACATTTAAAATAAAATTAAAGTGTTGATGTAAAAAATTTAAACGATTAAAATATAATATTTACCTATTTTATATTTAATATATTTTTTTACGTCTCGAAATTTTTTAATAGATTCAAAACATTAACTTCATCCAATAAGAAAAAATCAAATAATATTAAAAATCTATCGGGACTTGAACTTAGAATAGAAGATATCAAATTAAATTATACAAAATAATTATTATTTTGTAAAAATTTAAACTGTTTAAAAAATGATATATAGTTATATATTCTATCTTCCATTAATGCATTTGAAGGTTGGTATGAGTCCATTCATAGAAATGCATGATGAGTTCATTGATTAATTTCAGTGACAATACAGTGCTTCTACTTTAAAAAAAAAAACAAAAAAAAAAAACCCTAGCTAGTTTTTCAAGATCCTTGTTTCTAAATAATAACTGATATAAATTCTCTCCACTATGATGTTTTCTCTAGAAACCTAAAAAGAGTTATTGTTAAAGAGTGAAATAATAATAAATTAAAACTCTAGTGATCATCATATAGCATGTATCATTAATTATAATAGTCACAATAAATGAGTAGTAATAATGATCAGAAAACAAATTATGGCTCTTGTACCTATAATTTAAACAAGCTCTTTAAGTCTTTTTTTTTTTCTTTTTTCTTTTTTTTTGACTATTATAAGTTTATTATTATGCAGCAAATATATATAAAAATTATTTTTTTACTACAATAAAATTAGATTGTATCGACACATTTTTATAACACTTTTGTGCAAGTGTCCTATTTATATTTCATATATATTTAAAAATAGATTATAGGGACACATTTTTTAGACACATTATAATAATGTATCGCTATACGCCCTAGCGACGGCATATATAGCGACACTAATAATAAGTGCCGGTATTTTTACTAGCGCCATTTTTTTAAAAATTTTAGAAATATTTAAAAATGTCGCTATATCATAATTTTGTTGTAGTGTTTGTACACTCCATCTGGGATGTAAGATGGGATGAATTTTATTCATTACTTCGAAGTGATGGATGGAGAAGTCCTTACCTTTAAATGGATAGGCTGTAAATCTTACACCTCAAAATGGGATGTACCACTAGCATTGTTGTCACGCCCCGGGAGTTTAAATAAGTGGAAAACGTGTAATTTTTTTTTTTTTTTTTTTTCGAAACGTTCCCACCCTCCGGTACGTGCCCAGACCTGCCACACATACAAATTCACCCTACTGACGGACAGAGTCTCCTTTGTATATGTACGGCGTCACAAATAGAATTTTTACTTTAACTACACCAGTCAAGGAGTTAAGTAGAAGGAAAAAGATAATCATGCGCAATAACCAAGGCGGCCACCTAAATTTTGAAAAGATAAATTCACGGGTTTGTAAAACGGTGTCCACACGACACCTATTCTTTTCAAAACCATTTTCGCAATCCTTTTCTTTTATTTGAAACTGGCCGTACTCAAAATAAACGTAAAGAAAAAACCGTTCATCACGAAATGGGTAGGCTTGCGCCAAACGGTCTCGGGTCCATGTCGTATGAATGGGTAGGAAATGGGCCGACTTTGTCAATCGATCCACTATGACCCAGACCGCGTCGTGTCCTTGCTGTGATCGTGGAAAACCGGTAACGAAATCCATGGTGATCTGTTCCCATTTCCACTCTGGCACGGGTAGAGATTGTAGCTTCCCCGCCTGGCGCTGATGTTCGGCTTTTACCTGTTGACAAATCAAACAGTGTGCCACGAACCGCGTTACGTCCCCCTTCAGTTTAGGCCACCAAAAAGTCTGCTTAAGGTCCCTGTACATCTTCGTGCCACCGGGATGCGCTGCATAAGGAGCACAGTGCGCCTCTGACAATATCTCTTCCTTCAGATCAGGTAGATCGGGCACACAAATACGTCTTCAGAATCGCATTGCATCGTCCGCACCGACCGAAAAGTCGCTTTCTTGGTCCGAAGAAAGCTTGTCCCGCACGAGTTGTAGTTGAGCGTCTGTCGTTTGACCTTCCAGGATCTTCTCAAACAGGGTAGGCTTGACCACCAAAGTCAAGAGTCGCGTAATCGTACCTGCCGGTACAACCTTCAATCTCATTCGCGAGAAATCCGCGATCAAACTGTCTTGCTGAGTAATAGCGTGCCTCGGTAACTCTCCCATCTGTCCCTTCCTGCTCAGGGCATCGGCTACTACGTTTGCCTTTCCAGGGTGGTATTGAATGGTCAAATCATAGTCCTTCAACAATTCCAACCAACGTCTCTGCCGTAAGTTCAATTCCTTTTGCGTGAATATGTATTTAAGGCTTTGGTGATCAGAAAACACGTTGCAATGAGCTCCGTAAAGGTAATGCCTCCAGAGTTTTAAAGCGAAAACGACCGCTGCGAGTTCCAAGTCGTGGGTAGGGTAATTTCGCTCATAATCCTTGAGTTGTCTTGATGCGTAGGCTACAACTTTCCCCTGTTGCATCAATACGCTTCCAAGACCGTTCCGTGATGCATCACAATAAACCTCAAAATCCTCACCGGGTTTAGGTAATGCAAGCACACGTGCCCGTGTTAGCCTGTCTTTGAGTTCCTCGAAGCTCTCCTGGCATTGAGTCGTCCACACAAATCTCTCTCCTTTTCGGGTTAGACGATTTAGAGGGGTGACAATTTTTTAGAATCCTTCCACGAAGCGTCTATAATATCCCGCCGAACCTAAGAAGCTTTGGATTTCCGTTACTGTAGTCGGTCGGGGCCAGTTAGTTATTGACTCCACCTTCTTAGGCACCGTTTGGATTGGGGATAAGCTAGAATGAGTTATACCAGGGATAAGTATAAAGTTAGGGATAAGCTAGGTATAATATAAAATTGTGTTTGGTTGGGAATGAGGCTTAAACAAGGTATAAGTAAAAAAGTGTTTGGTAGTGATTGAAGAATAAGAGGAATAGAGAGTTGACTTTTGTGTTAAAAGATTAAAATATTCTTTTCTTTTTAATAATTTTTTCAAAATTAAAATTTTAAAATTTATTCAAATTTTAATATTTATTAATTTTAAGTGGAAGCAAAAAAAATTTAATTTTAAAATTTTAGGTAGAAGTAAAAATTTTAATTTTTAAATTTATATACATTTTAAAAAAATTATAAAAATATTGTATAAATTTTAAAATTAATATTTTTTAGAAATAAAATAAAATTTTTAGATTTATTAAAATATAAAATTAAAAAAAATAAAATTTATAAAATTAAAAATTTAAAATTTAAATATTTATTAAAATTTAAAAATTTTATTAAAAAAAAAAATCAAACGAAGTATAAAAGAAAAAAAAAAGAAAAAAAAAAGAAAAAAAAAGGAAATGCCCCTTCCCAAGGCATTTCTGCCCTGGGAAGGGGCGGGGGGGCGGGGGGAGGTGGAATGGGATATCCCCCCCCCCAATACCCGGTATGGGGGGATATCCCCGTTTGGGGGGGATATCCCATTCCCCTCTTATACCAAAAGTGTTTGGGTACAAAGGGGGGATATCCCCTTTTGTACCCTTTCCAAACGGGGGCTTAGGATCCACCGTAATTCTCGTTGCTGAAACTATGTGTCCCAAAAAGCTCACCTCACGAAGCCAGAACTCACACTTCTTGAGCTTGACAAACAATTTCTGATCCCTGAGAGTCTGAAGAATTACTCGCAAATGCTCCTCATGTTCCTCATCTGTACGGGAGTAGATCAGGATGTCATCAATAAAGACCATTACAAATTGGTCCAAGAAAGGTTTGAATATCCTGTTTATCATATCCATGAATACCGCTGGAGCGTCCGTAAGCCCAAACGGCATAACGGTAAACTCGTAGTGACCGTATCGAGTCCGAAAAGCGGTTTTAGGTATATCATCACCCCGAACTCTAAGCTAGTGATAGCCAGATTGTAGATCGATTTTTTAGAATACTGTTGCTCCACTATGGTGGCTCTGTCGACCACATTCTGGAAAGTGTGCAAATCCGCCGCTTGTACAACTTGAAAGATGTCACTCCACAACCCATCCACAAAAAGTTGGGCCTTGTGAGACTCGTCCCTTATGACAAAAGGAACGCAGTTGACCAATCTCACGAATTCCCTCTGGTATTCCATAACCGTCTGGCTTCCTTGCTTGATGTGCTTCAGATCATCCTCTATTTGCCGTTTGACGCTGTTGGGGAAAAACGCCCCAAACAGCTTATCTCAGAATGTAGACCATGATGGAAGGGCGGTGCCTTTCAAGGGGTCCGGGCGCACCGTCTTCCACCACATGCGGGTGTTTCCCTCTAGGAAGTGGACTGCTAAGGGGACCCGTTCATACTCCTCCATCATCAAATCTTCGAAAAGTTTCTCCATAGTGTTTACCCATTTTTCCACGACCCAAGGATCGGTCGTCTCTCCCTCAAACACCGGTGGGTCGTACTTTTTGAAATCTGCCAGATTCGCTCTCACCCTATCCCGTTCGGTTTGCTGGATAGAAACTTCCCCTGCGGCGGCAGCGGCTACGGTAGGAGTAGGTGTACTCACAGTCTCTCCCATAGGGTCTGCAGTAGGGGCTCCCGGCGTAGGTCCCAAAGCCGCTGGTGTTGGGGCTACTGAAGGTGCTGTCGGCTGAACCGACGGTACTCCGGTCGTCGTGGTCTGAGAAGGGGCGGCCATAGTCTCGTTGTCTGCTACCGGCGGTCCTGTTATAGGTGCGGTTGGTCCAGATGGAGGAACTGGGGCGACCACCACCGGCGTAGCTGGTTGCTGCGTCAACCGACGTACATGTTCCGTGAGAGTCGCTAGCTGCCCGGCCATCTCTCGTAGTTGTTGTCGGAGGAGTTGATTATCCGCAGCCGTCGGTACCGTACCGTCTGCCTCTACGTTATCAGTTGACGAACTAGTCCGGGCCATTATCCGCTGTACACAAAGAAATCAAATCAACCCTAGACCTAACTGATCTAGCAACAAGACCTACGATCAACCAGGAACTCTATTTCTCTACCCTCCCCCAAACACTCACGCTCTATGCACTTATTCCTTTATTATCTCATTGGTTGGTTGCCAGTGGAATGGTACTCTGTGGATGTTGGACACCAACTACCATGGTTAAAGTGATTTGTCTCTGATACCATTTTAATCTGTCACGCCCCGGGGGGTTTAAATAAGCGAAAAACGTGTAAGTTTTTTTTTTTTTTTTTTTTCGAAACATTCCCACCCTTCGGTACGTGTCCAGACTCGCCACACATACAAATTCACCCCACTAACGGACAGAGTCTCCTATGTATATGTACGGCGTCACAAACAGAATGTTCACTTTAACCACACCAGTCAAGGAGTTAAGTAGAAGGAAAAAGATAATCATGCGCAATAACCAAGGCGGCCACCTAAATTTTGAAATGATAAATCCATGAGTTTGTAAAACGGTGTCCACACGACACCTATTCTTTTCAAAACCATTTTCACAATCCTTTTCTTTTATTTGAAACTGGCCGTACTCAAAATAAACGTAAAGGAAAAACCGTTCATCACGAAATGTCCAACATCCACATCGTCCGCAAATAAATACCACTCACACAAAGCTAACTAACCGAGACAATAAAAAACGAGATAACGGAGAGGTCACCAGCCCCTAACGAGGCTAACTTCCTCTAGTCGCGGCCTCACTGTCGTCCCGGGTCCCACCTCTGACCGAACCTGCCACAGTGTGGGGAGTCAGCGACACAAAGAGTAAGAGGTAAAAGTAAGATGTGCAAGATACTATAAATACTGAAAATAAAGCAAACCGAAGACCAGAGCATCCACACTCTCCCGCATGGATCAACAGTAACCCCCTGTAAATCAAAACAGTGCGTGCAAAAGAAAACACCTTGCTCTCACCTTATTGCTTTTAACCCCTCCACGACACTTGTGCAGCACCTTAAGTAACCGCGAGGGGTCCCCACTACGTCACCTTGTGAGGTACACGGGTCAATGTACCACCTTTCCGAAAAAATATACCAGTGCTGTGGCCAAACCGTTGGTGTGCGTGTAAGCAACCATGAGCATAATGATCGAAGTCAATGTGTGATAATAGGGATACTCATACAAAAAGGTATTAGTCAAGATTCATTAGCACATCTACTTTACTCTTACGCGTTACATATGAGACCACAACCAAAATGCAAGAAGAAGGTACCCACCTCAAATCGCGTCGAACGAAGCACTAGAAATTGACCCGCGCCCTCGAACGACTCCCGGACCTAAAAAAAAGTCTCCAACAGAAATAACGGTAAGACTCGACTTGCCCGCAAAAAACAAAGATCCCGAGTGCGCACAAGTAAAGTCGGAACTGAGCGGCGGCGGCGGCGCTCGTCCCGCACGGCGCGCCGCATGCTGTGCGGCCCCGCGCGGGCGGCAGCCTCGCGCGGGCGCGCCGCAAGCGGTGCGGCCCCGCGAGGTGGCTGCCCTGCGCGGGCACACGCACGTGCGATCCCTCCGTGGCGCACGTGGAGCGTGTGCTCAGGCCGTACGGCGGTGGCGGCGGCTACGACGGCAGAACCCAAAAACGCAAAACCCCAAAAACCCCGAAAACGCGGAACGAAGAATACCAAAAGGAAAACGTGAGGGAGAAGAAACCGCTAACCTTACACTAACAGGGAAGACGACCCGATCTCGATCCTCGCAGTTGAAGAGAAGAAATCCAGTTCTGCTCCCCGCCTCCGGCACGGTGATCCAAGGAGAAGAAGAATCACTCTATTTTCTCTCCGAACTAGGGTTTTCGTTTTCTTGAAAAGTAATAATTAAATATTTTATTTCTCTCGTACGTACAAATTAAAACCCTTATTCGGCATAAGTAACAGAAAGATTTCTATCTCCTCGGAAAGCGTGCCGATCACGCGGCATGGATTCCGGTGCACCCCAGAGTGCCGAAACCTTCAAAATTCCATTCCGGGAGATCTGCAAATCGGATTCCAGATCCGATCGCTTTGCCGTTACCCGTTTTTCGAGCTCTAACACCGAAAAATACCCGCACGCACCGACGCTGTACCCAAGGAACCCCGCTAAATAAACCCCTAAACAACAATTTATTTAAAAGGATTTAAAAGTAACACAAGACAGTTCATGAAGTTACAATTGTTCAATATATATATATATATATATATAGGAAAATGCTATGTGTACACCCCTTTCGGGGTGTACATCATACACCCCACCCATCTAAGGGTGGGGGTGTGATGATGGGTCACTTGATGTGACCCGTAAAAAAATATCGCCACCATTAAAATGGTGGAGGTGTATGATGTACACCCCTTCGGAGTGTACATGTAGCATTGCTCATATATATATATATATATATATATATATATATATATACCCACTATTCCACCATAACCAGGATTGTCATTTTTTTTTTTTTTTTAAATTTGTGATAGTGATATGTTTAAGTTGGTATATACTACCTAATAAAATAAAATGATGAAGCAATCACTGTCACCAACAAATTAATTTAGACAAATTCAGCATATCTATGTATGCATTCTGCTTGTCTGTGGGCTGTCTCTACTCTTGTAATTAATAATATATATTTGGTAATATGTGGTTTAGGGTTTAATTGTAATTAATAATATTTGGTTTAAGGTTTACTTGATTGGATTTGGTTTAGTTGATGTTAATGATGCGCCACGGTACAATTCTAACTATTTTACAAATTGAAATGAAAACAAAGACCACAATAATTATCACAATTTGTATTAATTTAAGAAACTTATTAAGTATCACTTGATGCCAAATTTTTTATTTTACTTGAATCATTTCGATCTTCTATGCGTTGTACTGCATTAGAAAGTCTACTTATTCAACCGTCCGACTTACTACCAATAATAATTTAATTCAAAATATTTAAATTTAGTTATTATTATTAGTGTCTATGTCTCTTATATATCTAATCATAATTTCATTCACAACCGATGTGGGACTATTGGAGTGTCACAGACTTCTTCAATTTAGATCTGACATCCTTATCAGTCCAAACACGCACACAAAGCCTGTTTAGACTTGACGTCCTCGTCAGCCCATCCGTTATGTTTGGGTCGACGTTCTCGTCAGCCCAAACACACACACAAAGCCTAAGATCGCCAGGCGATGTAAGATTCGTCTCGCTAGTCCTGTCATCTAGATTCAGGCTCAGTCGAAACTCGTCACATACTTCTAACTGGTGATTGGCTCTAATACTAAATATAACGACCCAATCCACTAGCAATAATAACTCGTTGGGCCAAAACCACAATCCAAAATACTTAACTTCAATTATTAGTATTAGTATTCATATCTCTTATATACCTAATGATAATTTCATTCTCCGATGCCGGACTATACTTGTACAAATACTAAGTACTTAGTACTTGTAAGTTTTCTACCATTAGATTCATATCTTTGATTAATTTTATCCCGTAGGTCATGCTATTCCACCAACCACCCACTAAATCTAAAGGGTCCACTATAATTCTAACCACACATCATTTTGTCTAATGACTAAAATCCTACAAGCACCAATGACTTATACTTTTAAAAATATAAAAGCTCAATTATATATATAACTCTAGTAAATTGTTAAAAGAGCAATGCTACGTGTACACCCCAACCATCCTAGAGTGGGGGCACTTTTACTCGTCACTTTCGGAATATAATTCATTCCATCCTAAAATAAATAGGGTGTAAGATATACACATCTTTCGGAGTGTACAATTAGTATTTTTCTTGTTAAAATGGTTAGCTCACTACAACAAAATTAGATTATAGGGACACATGTTTGTGACACTTTTTGCAAGTGTTCTATTTATAATCCATCTATATCCAAAATTAGATTATAAGGACACATTTTTTGAACACATTATAGTAATATGTCGTTATACACCCTAACGACGGCACATATAGCGACACTAATGATAAGTGTCGGTATTTTTTCCAGCAGTATTTTTTTTAGTTTTTAGCAACACTTAAAAGTGTCGTTATAACATAATTTTATTGTAATAACTTAAGCATATTAGATCCTTGTAATTTATATGTGGCACAAACCTGATGTGTGTGATCAAAAACCATTGAAAGAACTGGACGCAACCGGAAGAAAACTAGACAAAAAAATATAACTTAACAAGAAGAAAATAGGCCCAAAACAAAGTCGCAGAATAGAACAAAACTCGGTATACTGCGTTACAAAACTAGGCGACTCTCAAAGCTAAAGCTTCTAGAAAAAATGAGCATATGATATATATTCACAGAACCTTACACTATAATAAAATTATGCTATAACGATACTTTAAGTATTTCTAAACTCTGAAAAATGTGCCGCTAGCGAAAATACCGATAATTGTAATTAGTGTCGCTACATGTGCAGTCGTTAGGGTGTATAGTGACACATTATTATAATGTGTCATTATAAACTAATTTTAGATATAGATGAAATATAGATGGGACACTTGTATAAAAGTGTCACAAAGATGTGTTCCTATAAACTAATTTTGTTGTAGTGTTATAGTGCGCTTAGATCATTAGCTTTTCAATCATATATATATTCACTACAACAAAATTAGGTTATAGAGGCACATGTTTGTGATACTTTTATATAAGTATTTTATCTATATTCCATCTATATTCAAAATTAGATTATAGGGACATATTTTTAGAACACATTATAAAAATGTGTCGTTATACACCTTAGCGACGGCACATATAGCAACACTAACAATAAGTGTCGGTATTTTTGCCAGCGACATTTTTTTTAGAGTTTAAAAACACTTAAAAGTGTCGCTATAGTATAATTTTGTTGTAGTGATTTCATATTTCTCTGTTGATGATAATTAAGTAGATTGGATACCATGCATACGGAGATGTTGATTTCTTAAAGAAAACTCATGAATCTTTTCCAAAGTGCTCATGACGAGTCCTAATCCGGGAGTTAATGAAATATGTCCATAACCTAATTAACCAAAATTTTATTTTAATTTAGGCGTCTTTGTAATCTCATTATATATATATAATTAATGTCAAGTTACTCAACCAAATGTTGATCATCTATAGATATACATAAATATTGCTAATTAAACATATATAATACTCCTGAATTTAATTATTATATAGGCCATTTGAAACAGCCCCTTAGTTTTCAATTGTTTTAATTAATTTTAGTTGTTTATATCAATTGAGTTAGAAATTAAGTTCAAAATGATCTCTAGTAGGGTTGTTGATTTCAGTTAACCGTCTTCGTCGCTGGCCTCATATAGCTTGTTAAATATAAAAAATATAAATATCAATCTTTAATTATTTAAATTTTTTTTAAAAAATAATTGTTTTGTATAATTTATAATATGGAATGAGAACCGGAGATTATGAATTGAGTTATGCTAGGTTGCTCCTAGCATTATTTAACTATTTTTTTATTTAATTAAGTTTGTGTCGTGTGTCACGTAAGGACGTGAGAAAAATATTAAATATAATTTTGAATCCTAAGGAAAAATGTTAAATATAAAATATGTAAGCATTATTTTTTAACAATTTAAATTTTAGAAGAATAACAGTTATTTCAAATAATTTAATATAGCTAATATATAAAGTCATTTATTTTAACAAAATCTTCAATTCAAATAACTGAAATAATTTGAATTAAAATAATTAAAAGTTAAGAGGGAATGTCAATAAAAAATTTGAGGTTTAAAAAAACTATTTTACAGTTCAAGTGTAACGATTTGGCCCACTAATAATAATTACTCGTTAGATTCAAACTATAACCCAAACTGTAGCCCAAAATAGTTACGCTCAATTATTATTACCATTGCCATGATCTCATATATAACCAATCACAATCTCATATGTAACGATTCGGCTCACTAACGATAATAACTCGTTAGATTCAAACTATAATCCAAACTGTAACCCAAAATACTTACGCCTAATTATTATTACCATTGCCATGATCTTATATATAACCAATCATAATTTCATTTTCATCCGATGTAAAATTATTAGAGTGTGACAAACTCCTCCCGTTTAGACTGATCTTATACAGTCAAGATCACCCGATGATGTCAGATTTTGACATAGTCCGTCATATTATCTTTAAGATTCTGACTCAACTGAAATTTATCACACACTCAGTCGAGACTCGTCATACATATGAATCGATAATAACTTGTAAATTACAACACAAAATATTTTAATTCAATTATCATTATTAACATCTATGATCTCATATATATATATATATATATATATATATATATATATATATATATATATATATATATATATATATATATATATATATATATATAAAATATGATAATATTAAAGTGTGACGTCAGAAGGGTCGGTTTCTTTCATTTCCACCTCATTAGATTTACAAACTTCCGGAACATTCTATAGTTATGCAGCTTTAATTTTAATTTTTTTTTTTTTTTTTTTTTTTTTGTCAAATTCGTACCATATTTGTACTCACATAAAATATAGTTAATTAACTTCGTACAAGCATTTATTTAATTTTTCCAACAGAATTTCACGAGATCTATTATTTTAACAACAATTAGGTTAGCCCTACAGTTATTATCTGGAATATCATTTAAGAAGTCGGTGATCAATTCCATCACTATTATAAAACAATATTATAGCTCTATTTTAAATTTTTTTTTTTTTAAAAATATAGTTAACAAAAAATATTAATATTTATAATTAGTATCATTATATGTGCAGTCGTTAGGATGTATAACAATATATTATTGTAATATGTCCTAAAAATATATTTTTATAATTTAATTTTGAATATAGATGAAATATAGATAGAACACTGATATAAAAATATCATAAAAATATATCTTTATAATCTTTTTTTTTTTGAAAGAAAAATAACATGTTACCCGCTTCGTTTATTTTTAAAATAAATTTAGCTGAAAATATGAAACAATTAGGCTTCGAACTCAGATCACAAGTATCAACCATCAAACCCTTTGCCACTTGCATTAGGAATAATTTATTATAATTTAATTTTATTATAGTAGATCCTACATTTGTAATTTAAAAAAATAGAAGTTTTTTTTGTATAATTCTTATAGGCTCGAGCCCTCCGCTTTGGATTGTACGTAAAAGAAAGAAAGATATTTTTTGTGAATTTGTTTTGTAGTGGTTAGTTTAATTTTAGGGAATAAAAAGGTTTTTCATTACTATTAGTTTTGGTTGAAAGAAAAAAAAATTTATTTATTTAGTTTGATGGAAAAAAATTTTATGTACGTTGAGTTTTTAATATTTTAATTTTTGCCGAAAATTATCGAAGAATTAAAATACTATTTTTTTTAAAAATATGTAGAAATAAATTTTCAAACAAATTTTTTATGGCTAAAAATATACAGAAAAAATAATTTTTTTTTACGAGCAACCCAACACACCCTAAAAGATTCTAGACAATTTTGTTTGCCTCTATGACCTTCATTTCTCTCTGGGCTAGCTTCTTCAATTTTATTCTATTATTTGAAGTTTGAGATACTGTATTAATCTAAAATAAGAGTAAGTTTCCTATGCTTTCGTAAAGCAAGCACGGAAGAATCCGTATTTAGAAGTTATTTTTTATAATGAGACATTCAATTCGATGATCGATTTTGTCAGACATAATCTACATTATTAAAGTTATTTAAAAATTAAATTTTATAATTTTTTGACATTATTTATCGAGTGATCAAAATTTTTTAAAAATAACTATTTTAATGGCCGATGTAACATATTTGTAAGTTCCATGGTGTAGACTTACTACAACAAAATTAGGTTATAGGGACATATGTTTTATGACACTTTCCTATCTATATTCCATCTATATTCAAAATTAGATTATAGGGATACATTTTTGGGACACATTATAAAAATGTGTCGCTATACATCCTAGCGACGTCACATATAGCAACACTAAGAATAAGTGTCGGTATTTTTGTCAGCGACACTTTTTTATATTTTAGAAACATTTAAAAATGTCGCTATAGCATAATTTTGTTGTAGTGACTTAATAATCTAAATTACGTAAAATTTTAATAAAAAATTCTAATTAACATAAAGAATGAGATCAAAATTTTTGATTTAAAATTTAGGCATGCTGTCACTAGTTTTTATAAAATTTTTAATTTCAATTATTATTTTGAGGCTACTCGTTTATTAGACAAATAAAAAATATATATATATATATATATATATAATATAATTTTTAGATAGTTCAGACACTGTACATTATTTTTAACAAAATCGATAGTTGAATTAGTTGTCGTATAATCAAAAACAACTTGTAAGTACCAAAGTTTTTGTACTTTCGAAAACATAGAAGCCTCCTAAAATAATAGCAAAGTTTATATAGTTTATTTTACCTATATCAATGCTTATCTGATGATCTGTAATTTCACTAATATTCAAATGGATCTAACACATTTTTTTTACTTATAGAAAAAAGTGATCATATACGTGGGAACACTATAATAAAACTATGCTATAGCGACACTTTTAAATGTTGCTAAAAATTTTAAAAAATATTGTTGGAAAAAATACCGATACTTGTCTTAGTGTCGCTATATGTGCCGTCGTTAGGGTGTATAGCGACATATTTTTGTAATGTGTTCCAAAAATGTGTTCCTATAACCTAATTTTGCATATAGATTGAATATAGATATGACACTTATACAAAAATATTATAAACATGTGTTTCTATAACCTAACTTTATTGTAGTGGAAGAATAAGAAAATCATTGGATTAAATATTAGGAAAGAAAAAGAGTGGTGTATGTATGTATGAACATACACTAAAACTTCATCTTCAAAACTAGTATTTAATTATATAAATATATGTGGGACTAAAATACTTTGAGCCCAATAATTTGTTGGTCCAATGATAATTAGCCATCTAAAGTTTTAAACTTAGAAATTAAGGCAATTGAAGCATCCAAATCTAAAGGAGGAGACATGGCCACAGGATAAGGGAGAAGACATTTCCAGGTGGCAAGTGTGATAAGAGGCCATTTTGATAGGGACCAATATCTGCTTAATTTCATTTCAGATCCTGTGCTTTTGTCATATGGTAATAAGGGTCCTTTCTTTAGGTCTCTACCCTTTTTTTTTTTGTCCTTTATAAGGAATTAAAAGCTACTGAGTCATTAAGAAAGGTCCAAGTGTAAATTAGACAGTGATGCCATGATGTGCTCTCTTTTCCAGCTGATGTAGTGTTGTTATCAGTCATCATCTATAATTCAAAAGAAATGCTAAGTCTACCCTCCAAAAAGACTAGTAGGATTACAAACTTGATTCAGAGGTAGTATATATTTCTTATATGTTTTTAGAGGTTTTTTTTTTTTTTTTTTTTTTTTTTTTTTTTTTTTTTTTTTTTGAATTTAGTAATAAAGAAAAAAAAAGAAATGATAAGACTAGTAAAGAAATATGAATTCTTAGTTAGTAGCTAGGGTTGTAAGTTATGGTTGGGGTATAAAAAAAAATTGATTATTTTTAGAATAGGTATAAATTCAGATACAAGTAGGAATTAAAATAATTTTGTGTTTGGTTGAGTATATATAAAATTGTACCAGAAATAAAAAAAATTATGTCTGGTAAATTAAAAAAGAATAAAAAGAACAGAAGGAATTAAAATTTATAAAAATAAAATAAAATAAAATAAATTTTAAATATCTTATAATTTAAAAAATTTTAATTTTTAAAAAAAGTAAGCAATAGATGGAACAGCTGTTCAACCTGTGGGGTGGAACAGCTGTTCCACCCTTATACTGGATAAGTCGGTATGAGAGGAACAGTTGTTCTCCCTCCATATAAAATCACGTTTGGATATAAAAAAGAAAATAACTCTTTTATCCCCCTTATACTCAATACCAAACACATAAGATTACGACCAACAAGTGATTGTAAGTAGGATCAGAAGAAGTGATGCTTATGAAGTTAGTAGAAGCATTAGTAGCTTTTTCATATAGAGAGCTTTTCCAAATAGGTCCATGGAACCATAGGCTTCAGAAGGCAGACAAGTTCATTTATGCTTCCTACCAGAAACTCTAAAGCATTTTCCTATTAAATGCTTTACCCTATCTTGATCGAGCCTTAAGATATCAATTAAGGGTCCGTCTGACATCCAGCATTTGATCGATAGGATAAGACGAGAAAATAAACCTATGAATCAGAATTATCCATCGTGACCGCCAAAAGCTTTACATCGTTAAATGCTTTCTGACATCCAACATTACTTATTCATTTTAAACTATCTGATCCAATTCTACGTGCAAATTACAGCTTTGCCTTATTGAATATGATATCTCATCTGTCATTGTGATTGCTTCATCAAAATTTGGTTGGCTTCCACCAAGTACAAGACAAGCTGTTATAGTCTCAATAATGAGAAGAAAAAGAAAAACAGAAAGAAAGAACAAGCATAGAATAACCTACATACAGCCATTGCTCCCTAACTTTACCATATATATATATATATATATATATATATATATATATATATATATATATATTTATTTATTTATTTTTAATTTTGATCTCTAACCTTTTTTTTTTTTTTTTAGGTTTCTATCTTCATATTTTATTACAGTTAGGTTTCGACCATCCAAATTCTTATTAATTTTGATGGAATAGACTGTCAGCATCAATAAAGACTTGCCTATTCATATAGACTGTGGTCATGGTCTGATAGCACCTTATCAATCCCAACACCAACTTTTACAAGTTTTTTCAAGAGCTCCACAAATGCTAAACGTTCCAAGAAAGGTAGTAGGCAACGCGTGTGAGGTGAAGGTGGTCGTAGGGCCAAAGAACAATATTAAAGTTGGTGAGATCAGGCTTGACGCAATAGACACAAAAATGGTATAAGAGGTTAGTGACCAAAGTGAATAGGGGGTAAAGGTTAGGAACGAATGGGACAATTAATTCTAAATATTATTGTGAGCAATTAATGGTGCAATTAATTAGCCCTATGGAGATTTACTAGTCAAATTTAATGTAGGCAATTTAATGCCGGAATAAGTTATTCTTAGATAACTTATTACTGAATAAGAATTTTCTAGTATTAATTTTAAAACTTAGATCTAATCTTAAGAATCATACAAAATAGGCCCCTCATGTAGTTAAGATTAAAAAGAAAAAGAAAGATATAATATTAATCTTTGCACGTAGAGATCTACACCAATGATCGGAAAATTTGGTTTTCTTGAAGCCGCATACGTGTTTATCCTCTACAGGTATCCACACGAGATCGAAATCCTCACCAGGGTGCTAGCTCCCTTACAGAGAACATTTTTTTTGTATCATGAATATTTAGAAAAGAGGAACAGAAGGAAAGAGGTGACACTAGGGTTTTCTAAAAACTCCCATACAGTGCCTTTCCCTCAAAAAAAAAAAACTCCCATACATATAAAGAGTGATTTAATCCCTTTTTATAATCATTAAGGATGAGAATAAAATTAAGTTTAAGTTTATCTTATCCCTAATTGGTTTTATTGATTAAATCCCAATTTAATTCGACTTGAACTCAATTCTAATTTGATCAAATCAAATCAATAATGTAACATTCACATATAAGACCTCCCACAACTCATTAACTATCAGTAAGCCTTCTCTTGCAACATTTGTACTTAATATCACTAATTTGTAATAATTACAAATTAGTCCAATTATCAATATATTAGCAATTAGCTTTTCAGATGATTTAAAAATCACATTAAAGCTATCTAATCAGTCACAACCTCTTATACGTGTGACCCTATAGGTTCTATGCATCAGATATATTGTGATCACCATTAACAATATCACTGAAACTTCTTTCAGTGGATCGGAACAATTCCAACTAAACCCAATAAAAATCATCGATCACCTAGATAATTCTTGTGGGTCCCATAATCTACCTGTCACGCCCCGGGTGAAAACCAGAACCCGGGCTCGCCAACAGATCCGCCGTGCACACGAAATTTTTCATGTACACGAAACTTCGGTAACCTGCTCAGATATAAGATGTATAATAAAAGAGCATAATACAGAGCTGAACTAAAAAGAACTACATAATATCTCAGACTAGAAATAAAAAAAAAAGCTGTAATAAATACAATAATCTCCCAGCTCACCAAAATAGTACAACCAGCTGGCTAAAGCCAGACCCTCAATAAAAGGAAAATACAACAGTCTGAGTGGAGGGTACAACATCTATCTAACAGCAACTCTCAGCCTCACAGGAGATCTATCTACTCAGCGATCCCCTTACCTCGATTAGCTGCCGATGATCCAGCAGCTCCCGTAGAAGACTCTGCAAAACAAAAAGAAGAAGAATAGGAAACAACAATGGGGGTGAGAACAACTAGTAAACCAGTAGCCTCCCCCTGTGGGTAAAGCCTCAAACTCCGACGTACCCACTAAGTCTACCAGAGGCAAGAAAAAAAGGTAAAGTGGTAAGCAATAAGACTGCTGAAAAAGGAAACTACCACTAGTATGCCTCTAAATGCAGTGCCAAAAGGAATAGCCGTAAGTATGCATCAGTAACCAAAACCGTCCAAATATGCCCAATCTATCCACCAATAAAAACTGGTACTGCCTGCTGCCGCCCTCATTATCGGGCAAGTATAGCCGCGCCGATGTGATAGCAAAACTCAATAACTGTCTGACCCCCACGCTCCGGAGGGGAACTCGAGGGAAGCTACCCACACGAGTAAAGTAATCATGTCACAAGTATCATAATATAGGAGGACTGAATCACGACTATGCTCAAGTGGAACAAATCCCTCCACTAATGAAACCCCGATCCCCCAATCTGATGCAAAGATAAACATCCGGTCGACCGCCCAATATCCGCGATCGCCGCAATACCCCACAAGTCCACAATCTGATAAAATAGACAATATCCGGTCAACCGCCTACTGTCCGCGGTTGCCGCAATCTCCCCACCAATCCACAATCAAGTACCACCACCTGTCCCAAACTCCAAGGTCCTGACTATACTATCCCAAACCCCTGCTCGAATCCGAGCAACATGAATCAAAAGTCTAAATGAAAAGGAGAAAAGGAACAATCATGGTTTCTCCTAAGTCAAGTCCCAATATGATAGTGTAGCAATAAATAGTGGCATATCTAGATGTCCATACAAGCATGCAAATGTCCTCATGAAAGATAAAAGAAAGTGTATCAAATAGTAGCTCCACATGTGTATCAAATAATAGCTCCGCATAGATATAACCATCATACCAAAATCACTAACCAATTACACATTCTATAATTCATGATCCATAATAAATCATCAAAGTAGCAACCGCACATAAATATGTCATCCTGTTCCATTTAATCAACTTTCATACAAGTCTATGTGCTAACATGGCATGCTAGCATATCACCACCATAGTGTATCAATCCCACAAAATAGGCTAATGATTAATCAGGATCATTTATTTAAGCATGATTTCTAATGGGGTGCCAAATAAATTAGGGGTCTCTCTAATAGTCCTAGTGAGTAAATCGCAGTAAGAGGTAAGCAACAACCACCCACCTAGCACGCAAATCCAAATCCACAAAACCCTCCAACTGTAAAAGAACTCCCCGCTGTCCAACAATTGTCCCCGCAATCTTAGAATCTGCGAAACATTGCAAGATATCCAAACACAGCATTAATGGGCCTTCCCCGGGAACAACATTTGCTGTTTTGCAAAACAGCACAGTAAAGGGATTTTTCACCTATGTGCGGCCCTCAAAAAAATTCAGAAAAATTACGGCTGCGATCCTTGCGACGAGTACATCCAAACAAGTACTTACATGCCCTGATCCGATGCTTGTAGGCCAAGATAGAAAATCAACAAGCCCATGCTGTCCAAAAATCCACCACAGAAAATGGGGTCAAAAGGTGCCTCGGGAACCATGCCAAAAACCCAAAACGGAGCAAAACAATCAACACGAAAATCGAAGCCTTACCTCTTAGGAACACACTGTTGCAGAAATCGCCCAAAAAATTCTTCTGGTTTGCGTACGGGAATTTTCCGACTGAACTGCGACGGAAATGGGACAAAATGGAAATCGTCGAAGCGCGCCGTGTCACAGAGAACTCGCTGTCGGCAACTCCAAAAATTCTGAAACTTTCTGGGGAGATGGAGGACAGAGAGAGGAGAAAAACACCTTTAGGCTACACCCTCAGATTCTCTCTCTAGAATCCAAAAATCCCAAGGAGAAAGAGAGAAGTGGCTAAAATGGGCACCAAAATGGGCTAAAATCCATTCGGGCTCCACACCGGATCCAGGCCGAATAGGAAACAGCCGTAAAAGCCTTCTCGGGTTGCGCTACATGTTTCTGTTACACGAAACAGTGGTGCAAGCCTGCTCGGGAAGCGCCACGTGTCCCGCATTCCCCGCCCCATGTTCCACGCGCCCAGCGCACGTGGGCGGCTGTGCACCCGCCAATGAACAGTCGCCACGTGTCCCACGTGGTTCACGTGGTCCACGCCTCCCGGTCTACGCGCCGGGTCTTCCGGAATGTGTCGGCCAATCAGGTGATGCCATGTGTCGCCGCCCCGTCATTTGACAAAGATCAACCAATCAGAGGCTGCCACGTGGAAAATCTAAAGTTCCGTGCACCCGGTGCACGCGCCTATTCGTGGACCAGACCGCCCGGGCGCCGCGCCTGCCCGCGCCTGCCCGCGCTGCCCGCGGCCTCGTTCCGCCGCTGCGCCACCGCACTTTGCCGCTGCGCCGCCGTGCTCCGCCTCCCGCCGGTCGCCGCCGGTGCCGGAGTTACTATTCCGGCGTGAACAGTAACTTTTGGCGCCAAAATCAAGTAAATAGCCCATTTTGATCGTTTTCGCGCGCTGAGTCCAAATTTGCTGTCCGTTTTGCCAAATTTCCATCCGAAATTTTGCCAGAAGTCCCCGAAAAAACCAATTTGATTCGATTTTTGCGCCGAGTCCATTTCTGAGGTTCGATTTCGACACTACTAGCTCCGTTACACCGTGTAAGCTTCCTGTAGTCACTGTTAATGCTGTAAAAGTCTCTGCGGAAGTCCGGATCATCACACTACCGGTGGCACCTAACAACATGCAGTAGTATTCCAGTAGAATGAAATACTGAATCTCTAGATGTAGTTAACGTGTGATACAATTATTCTATCATGAGTCCCAACTAGACGTGTGGTGTCCCGATTTTTCTGTACGACCTGTCTGGGTGGTTGGCGGTGAGAAAACACTTATTATTGGTGTATCGAGCCCGTTGTGCCTCAAACGGATGCCAAAAACGGACTCAGCGCGCAAAAACGTTGAAAATTGGCTATTTTCGGACAAAACGGGCCTAACGGGCCGATTTTTCAAGTGGGCCGGTCCACGGCCCACTTGGCGTGCACCGGGACCAGCGAACGCGGCGGAGGGCCACGTGGCGCACGCGGATTGGGCAGTCAACGCACGCGCGACAGCGCGCATTCCGCGCCGGGCGCGACGCACGGTGGACCGCGCCGCACCACGTGTCGCCCGCCCATTGGCGGGCGCAGCGACCCAGCTGGTCCAGCGTGAACCGCGGCCCATGCTTCTCGCCGTGGACCACGATGCCACGCGGCACGTCGTGATTCGCGGGCGCGCGTGCACGGGGCGCGCGGGGTGCGGAGCCGGCCACGTGGCGCGCTGTGGAGGATTCGGGCGCGCACAGTTGTGGGTCGGGCCGGATTTGGGCGCCCGATTCCTGCGCTCGAATCCGGATCCCCTCTTTTGGTGGGCTTGGGCTATAAATAGCCCATTTGGGCTTCTTTTGGGCTTCTTTTTTCGAGTTTTCTCAGCCTATTTTCGACAGGAGTTTCCACATTCGAGTTTCCTTCGATATTTGGGATCTCGGAGATTTTTGGGAGTCGTGTCATCTGCGTTCTTCTCGACATCGCGAGCATCGACGCGCCTTTGATACCGAGTTTTTTCGTCGACGCTTCTTCCGCGAGCTCCCCAGGGCTGACGGGAGGGAGTTTTTGGCCGATTTTAACGGCATCGGTTTTATGAGAGGTAGATCTTCGTTTTTCGCATATTCTGCTCCTCCCAGTTTTGGGTTTTTATTGGGGTATTCGGATCATCTTTGAATCCCTTTTCTTGCTGCTGGTTTTCCTGGATAGCGGAGCTTGTTTGATTTTTATCTGCGTGCTCGGTTATCGGATTTCAACCTGTGAGGACTTGATCGACATCTACACTTCGCAAGGATCGCAGCCATATTTTTATTAGAATTTTTGGAGATCATCTCGTAGGTGATATTTTGGATTCTTTCGGACTGATCTTTTTGCAGATTTGTGATCGTGGGGATTTTTGCTTACCGGGATGTTTGGACTGTATCTTTGTGCCCAGGAGGAGCTTTCTGGTGTTTTTGGGCTCGTTGGAATCGTGGGAATCTGAGGATTATCCTCATGCTGTTTCGTCTTATTTGGACTTGGGATCGACGCGCGCATTCAGGTGGGTTGCTTCATCTCCAAAATCGGTGGACGGTTCTCTAATTCTATATGTGTTAGTGAGCATGCATAATGTGAGCAGTGATAGGAAGCATGTTTGTGTGAGATAATGTTTTCTGGTGTTGTTATTACAATCATGTTGATTAGTGCTTCCTATTTGTTTTAAATTAAATGTCATTATTGGAACTTGACCTAGCACTCTGTCATATGTTGCATGTTCAACCAGACTAGTAGAAAACTCTAACTTGAACTAGTTTATTTGTACTTTAGACACTCCCACATATTTATTCTTGTCACCTGGACTTAGAGTTCCTCGCCCGGGTAGTGGGCTGAGTTGTCGGGTGGTCGTGGGATGCATGTTACACTCGTGTTTGTGGGCCGAGTGGAGTCTGGTAGCTGTGTTTAGATCAGTACTTGTCTTGGGAGCCGTCTGAGTCGACGGTGGGTCCCGGCTGTTGAGGATTTCCAGCCAGTGAGTGAGAGATGTGATGTTGGTTACTGTCGATCTTGTTGATCGTGGATTTGGACTATAGCCTGCATGACCCACATCGAACTCGATAGAGATGCGCGGATACTTTCCTCGGTGGGGTCGCGCCCCTCGATTGCCGCTCCGGAGTTAGGCCTGTTACTTTGCTATCGCGACTTGTCGACACAGTCCTTCTGGCTGGGCCCTTTTTGGGCAGTCACGAACGCCCTACGTAAGTCCAGTCCTCCGTGGATGTAATGGGAATAGGTGGGCGCAGGTTTGACTGGACCCTATGTGGCAGTCAGTGTAGATTGGGTGATTGTATTATTGAGAGATAGTAGATGCATCATGTTTCATCTGTATCACCCCTTGAGCATTTAGATAGAGGCATAGTAGCTGCAGAGTTATTTCCAGCCTTCCCCTTTTAGTACTGCATTTGTTATTTTATGCCTCTAGTAGACTTAATGGGCAGACCGTCGGGCTTGGTGGTGGGACCTACTGAGAACTACGTGATGGTGTAGTTCTCACACCCATGGTTGGTGACATTTTCCTGGGACCTCTTCTCCAGTTCCTGCTGCTCATGTTGCTGATCCATCTGACCGAGATAAGAGAGTCGCGAGTTAGATCCCTATTCGTCTCCAGTGCAGAGAGTAGACGTACCCCTTTCTGGTGATGTACTAATACCGTCAGTGGTTTGGAGATTTCTTGTACTTTTATTTTGAGAGTTTTATTTTGGAGAGACTTATGTATTGTGAGGGCCTGGCATGTATTGGAGTTGTATGTTTTTATTTCAGTAGTTTACTTTTCCGCTCTGATATCTGTATAGTGGTTAGTATGATCTTTTGCAGGTTAGTCGCTTCGTCTATACGGGGCTTCCCGTATGTACGGCGGATCTGTTGACGGGCCCGGGTCGCAGTTTCGACGCCGGGGAGTGACAAGACGGAGGTCATGAAATAGCTCGTCAAACCCCATCATATGTTATATATCAAATTTATTCGACTCCAGATTTTAATATCGAAAAGCCTTTCCGTTATTTACTCTGCCCTGGCCAAAATCTTCTAAACTTGGTCACATAAATCACATGGGACCGACTCTCTTATCTACTAAGGGCGATAGATTCCATATAGGTGTATACCATATTCCTACAACGAACCTTCTGCAACCAATATGCACTGTAAGGACCCAAATGGCTAGAGACCAAGTATATGTATAGTTAAACTGCAGTAACCCCATTATGAATAGCCAAGGCACCGCAGGTCAAAGGACCACTCACACTATTGAAACTTCAAGTAAGTCACTAACGAGTGAGTAGAGATCCAAATGACTTCTCGTGTTGGCCGGCCACGCTCGATACCCTTATTCTCTAACAATTTGTAAGTAAGAAATTTATTTTTGCTCATTCAAAAGTTTTACCGTCTATGATTTGACATGATAGCATATTTCATCTAAAAAATAATTTATCTTTTCTAGAGAAATGATTTGAAAGCTGAATATAGTATTCAATTCTAAATATTTGATCACACTCTTTATCAATCAAGCTTATAAATTTCTTGATTAAATTTAGAAGATATACTGAATAAGATATTCATGCATCCAAATAAGGCCTAAAATGTAACACACTAGACTTTTGCAAATTACAGAGTCTTAGTAAGAGAAATAATATTTAATACTATTTTGCAAATTTTGACTGAGTTTGGAGAGCTTAGATGTGTTTTCGATGCTTAATCGGAGCGAAAACGAACTCCGGAGATCAAAATCTATAAAAATAGCAGTTTTGGAATTGTGATGACCCAGATCTCCATAGAGCTTTGGTAGTGTGTCTGGCAACTTCTGGAGGCCTTTGCTTTGTGTTAGAGGTGTTTGCGCGCGAATCGGACCTCAGGATTAGACTCAGCATGAAATTTGGAATAAGAATACTTTTCTGGATGCTTCCGGCAAATTTTAGAAGTAGAATTGGGCAAAACGGACATCGGATTTTGACTCAGCGCGCGAAAACGATGGAAATGGACTATTTACTTGAATTTTTCGGAGCCCGGATGCCCAAACACGAATTTCGAGGCTTAGGGCACTGTTCCGGCAGCCGGGGCAGCGCCGGCGGCGACGGGCAGGCGGCGAAGCTCGGCGGCGCGGCCGCGGGCAGCGGCTCGGGCAGAGGCGCGGACCGCGCCGTCCGGGGGGCGAGGCGTGCACCGGGGTTGGACTCGTGGCGGCTCCCGGTTGGTCGGCGCAGCAGGCGCGGTCCACGGGGTCGGGCGGCCGGGTGCATGGACCGGGGCGGGGCCACGTGGCGGTCGCTGGTTGGCCGGTCCATGTGCGCTCGGTCCACGCGAGGAGCGGAGCAGGCGCGGTGCGCGGTGCAGCGTGGGTGGTGTGCCACGTGGCGTCTTCCTAATGGCGCGGTTGGACACGTGGCAGCTTTTGGTTGGATGGTGCACTGGGTGCGGTCCACGGAGCAGGTGCGGCAGGTCCCTCGGGCTGCGTGGGCGGCATGGGCGCCGGCAGCGCGGCGTGCGCGCACGTGGGCGCGCCTACCGAGGTGTTGACGCGGGTGTAGCAGCGGGGAGCTCGGCCACGTGTCGCGAGCGGGTTGGCCGCTTTAGCTGTTTGCTGTGCGGGGCCACATGGCGCATCCTGGTGGATCCGGGCGCTGGATGGACGGCTCAGATCGGGGCACTGTTTGCGCCCGAATCTATTTCGGGCGCCCGAATGTAGGGACCCAGGTGGTATTTTTTGATTTGTTTTGTTTTGGCTATATATAGCCCCCTTTGGTCGTTCTTTCGAGCTTTTTCTCGAGTTCCCCTGCTATGGCACCCTTAAGAGAAGTTCTTCCTCTCCTTCTCCTCCATGCTTTGATGGATTCCCGGATTTTTTGGAGGCCGCGGCATCGGTGTTTTTTGCGACGCGGTGCACTGCGGCGCTTCTTTGATTTTAGCTTCTACCGTCGTATTTTAGTGCGCGACACCCCCTGAGCTATCCCGTTGGACTTTTGAGCTGATTTTTGCGGTAGCGCGTTCACGAGAGGTACGCCTTCGATTTGCATTTGATCACTTCGCCTCATTTTGGGTTTTTGGCATGGTTCCCAAGGTATCTTTTGACCCCTTGTACCGCTGCGAAGTTTTGGACAGCGGTGGAGTATTGTTGGGATTTCTCAGTTTACGGGCATCAGAACGAGATGTATGAGGACTCGATCGACATCTACGCTTCGAGAGGAACGTACCCGTATTTTTATCGGAATTTTTGGAGGACTCTTCAAAGGTGATAATTAAGCTTCTTTGGGAGTGATTTTTTGCAGGCTTGTGTTCGTGAAGGTTTTGGCTTTCGGCGATGTTCTAATTGTTTCTTGGTCTACAGGTGTCGGAATAAGGTATATAAGTACTCGATTTGTATCTACTTGTCACGAGGATCACAACAGTGATTTTTTTAAATTTTTCGGAGGACCGCACGCAGGTGAAAATCCTCTTTTTCTGCGCCGGTTGGTAAAAACAGCGAGGGCTATTTTTGGTGTTGATTTATTGTTGGCTGTGATGTTGGTTTGAGCAGAGGCTTGTACGACTGTGTGCCGAGGATGCAGTTCCGGCGGATTTTGTTAGCAAGTGGCTACGCACTTCACCAACTTCGGCTTTGCCTGCGGAAAGCGATTCAGGTGGGTTGCTTCGTCTCCAGAACCCGTGGACGGTTCTCTAATTCTATCTGATAGAATAATCGCATGCTAGTGTACCCATGTATGTGATGCAGTGGTAAGCTTAGTATCAGTATTTATTTGAGAATCAAATGAATAATATCCATATTATGTTTATGAGAATTGCGATAGGGGATGTCATGATGATGATTAGTAGAAGCTTACCTTGGGAATGTTACCCATTTTTGGTTGATAGCATGCTAGATGGATATATTTATTTCATGCTAAAGGAGACAGGAAGCATGCTTATGAGAGATGAGGATTTTCTATTTATGCTTTGTTTAATTACATGCTATTGTTGGAACTTGACCTAGCACCCCATCATATGTTGTATGTTTAACCAGACTAGTAGAGAATCTTCACTTGGGCTAGATTCTTTTATGCCTTAGACATCCCACACTTTGCATCTTTTTCTGGACATAGATTTTCCTCGCCCGAGTAGTGGGCCGAGTGGTCAGGTTTTTGTGGGACATTGTTGCACTTGTGCCTGGGGGCTGAGTGGAGTCTGGTAGCTGAGTTTAGACTGTTAAGGAATTTGTATTAGCGTATTTCGTGAAAGTGTTTAAGTCTTGAAGATTGAAGATGAAGATGCTTGGATCATATACCTCAATCTCAAGAAAGAAGAATTCAAAAGGATCAGGTACGTTTAATTAAATAATCTTGGTGATCCGAATACTTCTTATTGTGTAGAAACACTTGGATGGGTTTTTAATCGCATAAAAATCAGAAAACTGGACTGTTATATGTTCAGGATCCGGATCAGAGTATTCCAGTCCGGACCCCGAACGTAGGTAGGTTCATGCGGAAATCCAGTCCGGAACGCCCTTGGTTCAGTCCGGACCCCGAACGTGGATTTTGCAGAAATTACATGAACAGTCCGGACCGTGGTTATTTTAGTTCGGACCCCGAACACTATTTTTTCAGGAATTCTCTGAAAAACAACGACAATCCGGATCAAGCCAAATCCAGTCCGGACCGTCGTGCGGGAAAAAATCTGTTACAGTTAGTTTTTGATTCTTATCCACTTCCAATGGTTTTTAACCTATAAGTAAACCCTAATATCATCTTTTAGGGTAATCCAAAATAAGTTTTGTATTCCGTAAATGAACGAGTAAAATTAACGGAGAAAAACTTATAAATCCACATATAGAGAATAAAGGAAATAACTAGATTTATTCTATGTTTCTTTATCTATATTGATTAATTTGATTCTAGGTTTTCAAACTCAGATTTTGAGTAGAATCAAATTAATGAATACTTAGATGGTATTTCCGATCTATCTTTGATCTAAGTATTCGGCAGATTTTCACCACCAACAAAACAACGATTTTCCCAAAAATCGGCGCGTGGATTCGCGTGGCCTTGTGGATTCAAGGTGCTACCGCTCTCGTGGATTCGGAGCGAGGTACGTTCGTGTGATCGACACGTACTACTTGGTGGAGACCGTGGATTCGGTCAGACGTCGTGGATTCGACGTTGGACGCCGTAGATTCGGCGTTGGACGCAAATCGTGGATTCGATGCGCGTTGCGGAGCGAGTGGAGAAGATCAACTCGGAGCGTATGAAAAAAGGTTGAGTCGTGTGTGAGTACGGTATATCACCTTCGTACATGTTTAATCTTAGTTGATTTCACCGTGTGATCGGTCCCGTGATTTTTTACTCCTGATTTTGGAGTTTTCCACGTAAAATCTCTGCGTGTTATTTACTTTTCCGCATTGGGTTTTTATTGCGCAAAGATTTTTGAGTGTTTATTGTTTACACCTATTCACCCCCCTCCAGGTGTTTTTTTCCCTGTTTAGATCCATATAATTATAACCCAACATAGACCTGTGCTAGTGTTGTTGGGAGCCGTTTGGGTAGACGGTGGTCCCGGGCCGTCGAGTATCTTCCGGTCAGTGTTGTTGGGAAACGTTTGGGTTGACGGTGGTCCCGGGTTGTTGAGTGTCGTCCGACCAGTTTTGTTAGCCCTGAGTTGTGGGTCGATCCCGGCTGTGGAGTATCTCCAGCCTGTGTGTTTAGCGTGGCGAGTTGGGTGTTTCGTTTTGGGAGCCGTTGAGTCGACGGTGGTCCCAGCTGTGGAGTACCTCCAGCCAGTGTGTTTTGTGCCACGAGTTGGTTGAGTTCATTAGTGTCTCGAGATTCGTGAGAGCTGGTTAGCTGAGTCGTCGAGAGTACTCCGACCAACGTGGGAGATGTTAGAGGATCTTGAGTCCTTCCGTTCTGAGAGTGGGCGTGGATTTTGATTATAGCCCGCATGAGCCACTTTGAGCTCGACAGAGATGCGCGGATACCTTTTTCCTCGGTGGGGTCGCGCCCCTCGAGTGCCCCGTCTGGAGTGGCCCTGTTACTTTCGTAATCAGAGCTGGGCCAGTTTTGGCAGTCACGGACGCCCTACGTAAGTCCCGTCCTCTTGTGGATGTGTGGCAGTTGGTGGGCGCAGGCTTGACTGGACCCTATGAGGCAGTCAGTTCGATTGGGTCGATTGAGCACCTTGGGTGCGAGTAGTTGCATATATTTTTTTCTGTACCACCCATTGAGCATTTAGTTAGAGGCATGGTAGATGTAGAGTATCTCCAGCTTTTCTGGTTCAGTTTTTACTACATTGTTATCTTATGCCTCTAGTAGACTTAGTGGGCAGACCGTCGGGCTTGGTGGTGGTACCCACTGAGAACTACGTGTTGATGTAGTTCTCACACCCGTTGGGGGTTCTCCCCCTACTTTTTCTTTCCTCTTTTTGTTTTGGAGAGTCATCTGTGGGAGATGCTGATTCTGCTGTTGCTGTTCGAGACGAGGGAGTCGCGAGCTAGATCCCTAACTAACTTTGGAGAGTAGCTGTACCCCCACATTGGAGACTTGTATTACAGTCAGTAGATTAGTTTTATTTATGCTTTTGAGAGACTATTGTAGTGAGGATATGACTTGTACTGTGAGCCTGTACACTGACGTATTATTTCAGGTTACCCTCCCTATTGAGTTATGGGTTTTGTATATGAGGATATTGTATGTTGATCTTTTGGGATATGGATATTGTATCTTTATTTCCAGTTGTACAGTGTTTGATAGAGTTTTGCAGCTTTTTATTTTACAGCTCTGATATCTGTTTAGCTGTAGTATATTTTTCTTTGCAGGTTAGACGCTTCGCCTATGCGGGGTTCTGTATAGACGGCGGATCTGTTGGCGAGCCCGGGTCGCAGTTTCGACCCCGGGGCGTGACAGGTATCGTGTACTGATACTGGTTGAGGTATATCAGTACCCAGTAGAAGGTTGATGGAGTAACTCTTAGGTTTTGCAGAACTGAAAGAAAAACCAGTACTGATGTCTGGCAGTACTGGTACTGATGTTTGCAGTACCAATACGCAGTAAAAAACTATTACGTAACATTTGGGTTTTGCGAAAGTGATCCTAAGTATCGCAATATTTTGGCCATATACCGGTACTCATCTTCGTGTACTGGTACTCAATCTTGCAAACCTATTTTTGCATAGATTGTAATTTCTGAGTTTTGAGAGACATAAGGGGATATTGTTGCAACCTATATAAACCACTCTCCCCCATTTCTCTGTTGAACGCAATAACATGAGGAGAAAGGTGGGGTTTGGCTTTTCTTTTTCATCTCTTCACATTTCTTCTCACTTCTCCATTACCTTGATTTGGAGCTTTGACAAAGATTTCACGAAAAGCTTTTTAGATGGTTGTGACCCCTTGGATTTTTTCGTTTAGAACATAAGAAATCAACGGGGCAACTTTGATTTGAGGATCGATCGTGTGACACCCCCGGAATTTGGATTAGTCCTATATATAAATGATATAATATGACTAAATCTCTTAACCCAGCTATAACATTTTGGATGGTAGTAAGACCTAAGAGATTAAGAGAATTAAGCGTGCAAGAGCTAGAGTAGTTCTAGGATGGGTGGCCTCCTGAAAAGTTGGGGCGTCAGGGTTGGTATTAGAGCCAATCACCAGCCAAAGATGTGGGATGAGTCTCGGCTGAGTCAGGGTTATATAGCGGGTAGAACGCGACTCCCCGGCTAATAACCGTTGTGGGTGGAATGCAGCTCCTCATAAGGTCGACTAAGGTTAGCGAGACGAGTCTCACATCACCTGGTACTTGTCAGTGTGCTTGTGTGACGTGGACGTCAGGGCTTAAAGGGGGAAGAATGTAACACCCCCCGAAATTTGGATTAATTCTATATATAAATGATATAATAGAACTAAATCTCTTAAACCGGCTATAACATTTTGGGTGGTAGCAAGACCCAAGAGGTTAAGAGAGTTAAGCGTCCTAGAGCTAGAGTAGTTCTAGGATGGGCGGCCCCCTGGGAAGGCGGGGCGTCACAGATCGAGTTTTGGCAACTATTCGGTGGGTTCAACCTACCTAAAATTAGTACACTCCCCTCATATCTCCTATTCTTTCATAGGGTTCAATTAATATTCTATCATGCTATTTAAACTATCTATGAATTTATTTGCATGTGGTTGGACCACTCCTTGCATGTTGTATGGTCACTCTCTACTGAAGAGATATATGTAGTAGAATACATGCATGCCATGATACATAAGTTTTCTTGCTATTAGCATCATTTATTTGGTTGTGGCATGAGTAGTTAGCTCCTATACATGCATTATAGTTAAGTTGAGATGTATGTTCCTTGCATTATTGGTTATCTTTTATACTTGCTATAGTTGAGTCGAGATTCATGAGACCGCATGTGATCGTATACATATATGCTTATGGCAATTGTAGAAATTCTTCTTTTAAAATAAATTGAGACAATGGAAATGATAAATGGGATATTATATCCAACCTAAAGGTCAAAAATTGAGATTCTATATTTTAGACATAATGTTTGAGACCACACTTGCTTGCCAATTATGCTCATTGGCATATACTTGGTAGGGTCGCTCCTTTCAAGCCAGCACTTCGAAGTTTAGCCATCGCGACACCAAACTCGCCTATACGGGATTGGGCACTGAAATGGGACGCCGTAGGGAAGGCTCATCTCTAGGGTGGAGATGTTGACTACTACGAGACCATAAGACACAACACAATACAGGATTGTACCTTGTGGCGAGTTCTCGAAGATTAGGTAAAATATCTAGTTAAACTTGACATTGAACATCACACATAGTTGATGCATACATGGTAGTTAGACATTCATGATTGCAGTAGAGTTACTTACCTTTTGGTTGTTACATATAGAGGTATGATAGTAGTAGAGCTACTTATCTTTTGGTTGTTACATATAGAGGCATTGTAGTAGCAGAGGTACTTACTTTTTGATTATTACATATAGAGACATGATAGTAGTTGAGCTACTTTATATTTAGTTATTTCATTCCTGCTTTACATTTCAGCAGTCTTTATTATTTATGCCTCAGTTGACCTAGTAGAGTAATACACCCCATTCAGCGGCTTTCCCACTGGGTACTATATGTTTATAGTTTTCATCCCCATTGGTTGTTTTTTTTTTTTTTTTCCAGAGCCTTCCACAACGAGTGAAGCTAGGGACCGCAACAAGGAAGTCATGACTAGTTAGAGCCGGCCCAACCGAATCTTTTTAGAGGTGGACTAGATATACCTTTCAATTTGGATGTAGCTGAGAGAGGTGTTTATATACTTATTCTAGCTAGACTTTCTTGAGATGTACAAATTTGAGATGTTCTATAGAGTATATCCCGCATTTAGGAGTTACATTTGAGATGATAGTTGTATGATGTACCTTTTCTTGTTTAGCTTTTTAATAACTGTGAAATTAATTTGAATTATTGGAAGTTAAATATAATTATTTGAAATTTTATAATTCGAAAATTCAATTTTCGAGGGGTATTCGTAAAGAAATGGCTACCTTCGCGAAACGACACCCAAATCTGACAAAACAAAATCTCTACCTGAACGGTTGGATTGCGCTGAACGTCGTGGTGAAGTTCGATTTCAAATTTTGCGAAGTGAAACAACGAAAAATGCAAAAATAGTGTATTTTTCAGTGTTTTTCCTCAAAAGTCGCAACATTTTATGTATTGAATCGCGCAAAATCGCACGTGGAGGGTTCTCACTACAAAACACACACATGGTGAAGGACTGGATTAAAAATATTCAGGTTTGAGGGAGTTATACACGAGTTTACATGAGGGTATATAAGGATCTCTTAGGGTTTCCTTTTCACAAACCCTAGCCGTACACCCCTGCCTCCCTATCACAGAGTCCCTTCCCCCCAACCCCCGTGCCTCTCCATGCCTCACTGTGGTCATCTTCAGTCGACTGCGTCGTTGCCGGGTGCCGAAAAATGCTGCTGAAAAACCTCTGTAGCAACTTCCTCCCTTCCTCTCTCCCACTCTGTTGGTTTTGAGCCCGAACTCACCTTAGTCGGCCACGCCGCCCGTGGACCACGCCACCGGCACCCCTGACACCGGCGAGAGTCCCCCGAGTAGCCCTGTCGCCACCAGTGCCGCCCAACAAAAATCACCCAAAATCTCCTCTCGGATTGGGCGCAATCGCCGGAACAACGCACGCTGCGCAGATTAAATCTATAATTTCAGCAAGCGCTTAATTGATAAAGATGATGCAATTTCTGCATTAATCACCTCAAGGTGAAGCTCCAAACAGCAAATCTAAGGTGTCCTCTGTCAAATGAACATCTCCAAAGCTTCAAAAATCCATCTTTAATTCCCCTTAATTAACAATTAATCAAACATCAATATGTTGTCCAGAATTTGCTTAAAATTTCAGCATAAACTTCTAAGAAATATAGAGACTAATCCATAAGAAATTTTTCACTGAATTCAAATGAGGAATTGCTCACCTTAAACTTAAGAAAATGTCCAAACTTTAAAATCCCTAAAATAATCAAGAACTCACCAAGAAATCTGCATCCAAAGGCTCATTCCTCAAAACAAAACTCAAAACAAAAACTGTAGCAACCTCTGTCACAGGATCAAGAAAATTGATAATGTTACCTAGGCAAACGAGCTTCAAATCCAGCAAGAAAGGTCTCAATGGATTTCTCTTCAAGAGTAGATGCAAAAAAAGCCAAAGAACTCCAAAATCCATGCACAAATCACCGAGAAAATCCATAAATACTATGAACTATCTAAAAGTCTAAACTGTGCACGAAGGCTCCAAAGATAATATAAAACTCTAAGAAAACTCATGATTTGGGAGTGATGAATATAAAAGTTATAGGCCTACCTCTCGTGGAGATCCCAAACTAAAAATCAACTTAAAACTCCAAGGGATGAGCTCTGTAGAAGTTTTGCACTGAAACGCGACAAAGTGGGCTGAAGCTTCAATAATGGTGGAGCTCTCTAACTTGGGAAAGATGATGATCTTGAAGCTCCAATAACCTCCAAGATGCACAAGGGTGGTAGAGGAGAAGGTAGTGAAACTCTATGAAAATCCCCCAGAAAAAGGTAAGTCCCAAAAGTGTAAAATTGGAGAAGAATGTCCATTTAAATAGCCCAAAAAAACCAATCCACCCAGCCCAAACATACAGTTTCGGGTGCCCGAAACTGTTCGGGCCCGGCGCGCGACCAAGGCCTAGACAGGTAGAGAGCATCCAAGGTGCGCACGAAACCCGGATCAACCGTCCTCGAAGCGTCGCGTGTCCCGATCCGGCTGGTCGCGTCCCGGCCAATGGCAGGGCGCATGGGGACGTAGCGCCGCCGCCTGCCCCGCGCGTGCGCCGCGCCAACGTGCGCGCGCCGTGTGTCCCACTGTTGGCCCGTCGCCTAGCGACGCGTGGCCCTGCGCGATTTCGGCGGTCCCGATGCACGCCAAATGGGCCGTCCCCCGGCCTGCAGCGAAAATTAGCCCATTAGGCCCATTAAGCCCAGAAATAGCTATTTTAGTTGTTTTTGCACGCCGAGTCCGTTTTTGGCGTCTGTTTGACCTGCAACACACTCGGTACACCAAAAATAGGTGTTTCCTCGCCGCCGACCACACAGTCAAGTAACACGGGGATTCGGATCACCACACATTGACTCTATGTTGCATATCACACTTTAACCTAGAGTTCATTGACTCTATGTTGCATATTTCACTTTAACCTAGCTAGAGTTCATTGACACTATGTTTCCAAGTTTGAGTTTATACTTTACATGCTTGCCTTAGGTTATCTTTTCCTAAGTTCAATGCCACAAGATTCATGATTTAGATTCTTCCTAAGTCCAATGCCACACAATTCAACCTAGATTTTCTTATAAGTTCCATTTCATGAAAAGGTAACCTATATCTAGGTTTTCTTGTTCACAATAACCAAGGCTAAACCTTAAAATCCACTTTTATCACATAGGGCTAAAACCCTAAATCTTAAGCGCATACACATGCACTAAATGCATCTACTCTTACACTATGCTACAAGATCATAGAAAAGCAAAGGAAAAGAGAATTAGTTCATCCTTTTCGGTGAAATCCCCCACCTTTGTATTCCTCTTGCAAGAGCATGGGTTTAATCTACTTCCTCTCCAAGAAAATCCCTAAAAACGGGAATAGAACTCATAAGAGATCATTCTATTTCTTTTAAGGGTTAATTGCATACGGCTCCCTACAAACATATCGAATAGCATATATATCCCTACAAAGTTTAAATTTTCATATTTATCCCTTCAATAGTCCTAAGTTATTCATATATATCCCTCCGGTTTACTATCGTTAGTTCACTGTTTATTTTTTAACAGATTATATGTGAAATGACAGTTTTGCCCTTTCAAAAATGTCCCTCTAAAAAATAATGCAGAAATATCTGGAAGGGTAAAAAGATAAATTTACCTCACTAACTAACCAAGATTAAGTATTTAACCTATGGTTAACTAGATTTTTCTAACAGAGATAGACAGTAGGGATATATATGAATAACGTTGGACTTTTGAAGGGATAAATATGAAAAGTTGAACTTTGTAGGGATATATCTGCTATTCGATATGTTTGCAGGGAGCCGTATGCAATTAACCCATCTTTTAAATCCATAAAAATTCGAAAATGCTTAAACCCTAGAACCTTATCTCTTGTTCTTGCTCCAAAAACGTGGAGAAGAGGGCTTCTTCAAGCTCTATGAACCTCCTTTGGAAGCTTCCTTCAAGTCTCTTGCCCTCCAAGAGATCAATCCCCTTCAACCTTCCAAGCTAGGGTTCCTCTCCCAAGCTTCTAGAGAGAGAAAAAGAAGAGAGAAATGGAGGGAAGAGGTGTGTGAGTGTGTTTGGCTGTGAGGGGGAGGGGTTTAAGTTGTTTTAACCCTAACCTAACCCCCCATTTAACCATAGTTCACCAACTCTGCACGTGCTGTTAGGGGCTTGGGATACCGGTACATGGCTGGAGTACCGGTACGTGGGTTGGGAGATACTCGGGTTCCAGCTCCGGTACGCCAGCAATTAGATTTTCCATCCTGAGAGCTGAGCTTTTCTATTTTACATTGGATACCGGTATGCAAGCGCTAGTTCCGGTACTCCAATACTTCGAAATTTTTCATAATTCTTCCAACCCGAGAGTTGGATTTCTCAGCTTTTCATGGAGTTCCGGTACCAGCTTGGGGTTCCGGTACTCCATTCAAAAATCTAAAACTTGCATATTTTGATCTTCCCAAGCTTGCTTTCTAACTCAACTTTGATCCGAATGCCCATTGCTTCGAACCAAACTTGCTTAAACTCATCTTACCCATATTTTAGGCACGTTTAGGGTCTCTTGTCTACACTTTACCATTTAGCGAAAGTCGGAGCACTACATCTACTACCTTTCTTGGGGCATCGATCATCCCTGGTGTAGCCATGTGGTGTGTCCACATTGGGTGGTTCTAATTTGGCTCAATCCATATCTGATATGAATTAGGATTTATCCTTTTGTGTTAAGGATAAGATTAGATTTATCCTTAATATGGCAAGGATAAGATTATGGGTTAAAGATAAGGATATGTTTCTTATCAGTTAAGAAACATATCTTAATCCATATCCTAACCGATATTCTCTTATCTCTACGTGAGAAAGAGAATATCCTAAGTAGTCCTAATAACCTATAAATAGAACCTCTTTCCCTATACGGTAAATAGAACATATGATACACAAGAAGAAAGGATTTTCTTCTTCCTCATTCTCTCTTTACGTTCTCTCTGGGTTTCCACCTTCATTCCCGGTTTTGGAGTGTGGGGTTTTGGAGTGTGGACATAGAAGAGGACTCTGGTAGCCCTCTTCGCATCCGATCCGATCTGCGCATTCGATCTGCAACCAGGAGATTCGTGGAGAGTCAAGAATTATCAAGACAAGGACGATCCAAGAACGCTAGTAAAACAAACTACCCGATCCGGCTTTTGGTTCCTGAATACGTTGGCTATCCAGTTTGTAAGTTTTCGCTGCCCTCTAATTCCAACACCTGGTATCGAACTAAGCAAGCAAGCCACCTAGCTCTTCAAGAAATTTTAAAAAAAGGTAAATTCCAGGATCAACTGACGGCCGTCGAACCATGACCACGATCAATATATATGAGCAGGGAGGCCACGATCAATATGAGCAAAGAGGACAATTTTGGCCTGAAAATTTACGAGAATTTAGATAGTTGGAATTTAATGGAAACAAAATTTAAAAGTTACGGACCAAATAGCAAAAAATAAAGGTTGCGGACCGAAATGAAAAATCTTCTTTTTTTTTTTTCAACCTTTTTTTTTGTATCCTAGCTAACAACAGAGTTATCATTTTAAAACACAGAAAAGAGAAAAATGAAGACTAGGTAGTCTATTGGATCATTTATATTCAAGGCAAGAAAAATAAAAAGTAGCCATTCAAATGAACAATGGTGTCAAAGATGATAATAATGTTTTGGTAAGTGTGTGGCTAGTTTTAATTAGTTAGTTAGGCCACTTTAGACTTGTTAGAAGAGAAGATGTGATGTCACTAGATGAAGAAAAGCATAAGCACAGACACTAGTAGGTAGTATATTGTTGGCTAGAAGCAACATTAAGAAAAAGCAAAATGCAGCATTGAATCACATACAACAATCATAAAAAGCAAAAAAGCACTAGCAGAAGTGTAGAATCCCCCCCTAACTTCAGAAACATTCAGTACCAATAAAATATCATTTGTAAGTAGGGCCGCCAATTAGCGGAACACGACTAAGTTAGGGTTGATTTGCGTCTAAATAAGTCGAACACAAGCAAGCAGGTTAAAATATCGAGTTAAAAAATTCAGCTTGTATTTGACTCGCTTATTAACGAGCCAAACGCGAGCTGGCTCACGAACAAAAAGTTAGTTTGTCAGTCATATTACAGAATAAAACTTTAAAATTAAAACTCTATTCTAATAATTAAAATTTTAAAAATATAGATCATTTTACATTTAGATTGGCCTAATATTTTATGCTTTTATAAGTACCAAGTCATTATTATTTGTAAGTTTTCTACCGTTAGATCTAAGAATGTGCAGTTAGGATGATAGTGGGTCCTTTGAATTTATTGGATAGTTGGTGGAATAGCATGATTTATGAGTTGAAATTAGTCAAAGAGATATATCTAACAATAGAAAACTTACAAGCATTAATTACTTGGTACTTTAACAAACATAATAGTCGGACTCTGTATTTACAATATATATATATATATATATATATGATATTAGAGCTAATTTTTATTCTGGAAAAAGTCTTAGCCGGACTTGGTACTTATAACGGTAGAAAACTTACAAACGATCCGGCTAAGTCCGGTTATTATTATTAATGTCCATGTCTATTATATACCTAATCATAATTTTATTTTTATCCGATTGTGGGCTATTGGGGTGTGACAATTTTAGGTATTTGATTAATTAAGTTGCCTCATCATGACTTCATTAATCAAATAATGAAATTAAGGTTTAGTATGACTTAATCAAAATAGTTTCTAGAGTTTAGTGACCCAATTGAAATAGATTTTAAAGTGCAATTAGTTGGTTGAAAGTATGAAAGTTTGATGACTTAAATGTCATTTCACAGTACAGTGATCAATAATGTGACTTACACAAGAGGAATCAAAATAAGCTATTATATCATCTGTTTGTTAGAGATTAGTACACACTTTGAATTTATAACGATATAGCTCACTAGCAATAGTAGCACGTTAGGCTCAAATCATAAATTCAAAATACTTAATCTCAATTATTAATTTTTTATTATTATGATCTATAATTTTTTATATATTCAATCATAATTTTATTTTCATTCCATCCGACGTGGGAATATTAGAGTATAGAAAGACTTTCCTCGTTATCTAAAATCATCAAACGATACGAGACTCACCTAACATTTTTAGCTACCAGATGTAACGACTTGACCCACTAGCAATAATAATCTGTTCGATCTAAATCACTAGCTCAAAATACTTATGAGAGGTTGATTGTTAAGAATGTTATCATATTTCTTCCTCCTTAATTATATATATATATAGTGAAATTAAGATGGATTTTATAAAGTAGAATGTCTAAAGGGAAGAAGATAAGTTGAACTTAACAAAGCAATTTGGGACAACAAGAGGAAACTGGAACAATTTAAGTACCATAAATCAAAATATATATATATATACATGACCAAAGATAATCTGAAAGGTCTTTCATTAGAAGAGAATAGTAAATCAATTTATCCTTTAACTTATGAAAGAGCGATTATTTTTATGGATACTGTTCCTCCAAGTGGATTACTAACTCGGCAAATGATACATTGAATCTATAGAATCTGAATCATGATTTAAATTAAATAAACTGTCAGCGACGATCACAGTAGTTAGTCGAAGTTCAACTACGTACCTGGTAATACGATGAGCTGAGGCAATTGATAGGATTCAGATCTACTGTAGTTCAAATCCTCACATGATTTAAGGTTATAAATATGTGTGCTTGAATAAATAACAAAAACGTGTGATTGAGAAAAGCTGTTCCAGAAGCGAGGCTCAGATAAATAGGTCGGAGGGATTAGCAAAATGCAAGTTGATATTATATGAAAGAATTTTGATATATAGAGTGGCAAGTTAGCTCATACAATTTTATTCTCCCGAAATTGTGCGCAAGGATAACAATGCACGAGGTCATTCGATCTCGACTTTGTTACACTGATTAAAACACCTAATCCTTCAATAAGATGATGAGCATGAGAATTCGACCATTCGCCACAGGAACAGAGAAAGGAGCTCCTTCCTCCACTCCGAACGGCCATTAGCGACCTCAGCACATCTGCGACGATGTTGAATGGACCGGTGGTGCCATTTAGTACAGTCAGGTACTCGCCAGGTTGAAATTCGATCTACAAAAATGAATAAAATGTGTTGATTTAGAAAGATTGACATTCAATGCTAAAAGCTTCACACTAAAGTTGTCGAAAATCGAGCTAGGTTAGGTCATGGACCGAGCTCAAGCCCTATTTAAAGCCTCGGGTCGAATTACTTTGTGAGCCCAGGCTTGGCCTTAGAAGTTGCTCACTTGACACCAGGCCCAAACTAGAGAATAATGCTAGCCCTTTTGAGTGAAATCAAAGTGAGCAAAATTTGAGATAAAATGATTCTCATTTGAAAATTTGCTCAATTAAATCATACCTTAAAGTTTCTGAAGTCTCATATTATTTTAGCTATATAATTTATCTTCTGCAATTATACTCAAAAATGATCCCACCACAGGAAAAAAAAAAAAAAAAAAAAAAAAAAAAAAAAAAAAAAAAAAAAAAAAAATTCATTTCATACCTGAGTGGGGTTTCCTCAAGAACCACCTCAAATCGATCCCCTAATTGCTAAGAATTACAATCTTCGGGAGTGCAGGATAACCATCGCAGATATTTTCTCCATGTCCGCCCCACAATCCAAGCTTGATGAGTCCGGCCTAGTCCAAACACAAAGAAAGAAACATACATACATACATACATACATACATATATATATATAGGAGTGCTAGGTGTACACCCCCAAATGGGGTGTACATCCTACACCCACCCATCCTAGGGTGGGTATTCATCCACTCGTCATTCGATGTGACGAGTGGAATTCACCCACCCCTAGGATGGGATGGGTGTAAGATGTACACCCCATTTGGGGTGTACATCTAGCATTTTCCATATATATATATATAGAAAAATACTATATGTACACCCCCAAAGGGGGTGTACATCTCACACCCCCACCCATCTATGGTGGGGGTGTGATGAGGGATCACTTCATGTGACCCCTAAAAAACACCCCCACCCTTAGATGGGTGGGGGTGTATGATGCACACCCCCAAGGGGTGTACATGTAGCATATATATATAAAAGAGTGGGGTAGGTATATTTTTTTAAGCACAGCTCTCTATTTATAAATCGTTTTCGATGTTGGGACTTCAGAATCAGCTATCAACTCTGTTACACTTGATTTAGAGTATTTGAATTATCTTAAAAATAAATTTTATAATTTTTCGATATTATTTATATAGTGAGACTTGATCTAGAGTATTTGAATTATCTTAAAAATAAATTTTATAATTTTTTGATATTATTTATGTAGTGATCAAAAAGGTTTAAAATCAACGACTAAACATAAAAATTTTATAAAATGTAGTGATGTAATACTTAACAAAAAAAAAATAAAATAAAATAAAATAAAATAAAAGACACTTCAACATATAAACTCATCATTCTTTCGTGAAAGAAAAAGTAGCTCATCAACTTTTTATTTTTTTTTTTATTTTTTTTTTTATTTTCGAGAAAGAGAGATTATTTATTTATGTTAACCCTTCCGGTTGATTACTAATCAACCTGACACATGATGATACATTAATTCTTAGTTTCCTCCAGAAAAAATTAATATTTTTATTAATTTATTTTTTGGCCAATTGCTCTATGTTTCGAAAATAAATCTAGATAAATTATGACACCTCAATAGTTTCACCTCGGATGGAAATAAAATTTTGAATGGGTATATAACATTCAACGGACACTTGTAATAATAAGTAGGTTTAAACATTTTAGGTCGGTAATTTGAACCTAACAAGTTATTATTGTTAGTGGGTCTTGTCATTATATTTGGTATCAGAGTCAATCACCAGCCGAAAGTGTGTGACGAGTCTCAACTGAGTCTGGATCTAGATGACAGATCTAACGAGACAATAACGAGTTATTATTGTTAGTGGGTCTTGTCGTTATATTTGGTATCAGAGCCAATCATCAGCCGAAAGTGTGTGACGAGTTTCGACTGAGTCTGGATCTAGATGACAGATCTAACGAGACAAATTTCATATCATCGGATGATCTTGAAATATATGTTTGGACAGATAATGAATACTAATAATAATAACTGAGCTTAAATATTTTGGACTGTGATTTAGACCCAACGATAACAAGATCGTTACATAATAATGAATACTAATAATAATAACTGAGCTTAAATATTTTGGACTGTGATTTAGACCCAACGATAACAAGATCGTTACATAAATAACTAGAAGCAGTGATTAGTACATAAATATAACTTGGATATAAATTAAGTTGTACGTTGTCAATGAAGCCACGACATGATGCACAAATTGTTATCGCATAATAAGAAAAAAAAAAAAAAAAAAAAAAGACAGTTGAACATATAAACGCATCATTCTTTCGTGAAAGAAAAGTAGCTCATCAATTTTTATTCAGTGAAATATTATATATGCGGGATAATAACACACAAGGCCATACTACGGGCTAACTTCATTACAGTCATATTTAAACCCCTCGTCGTGGGGGAAGATGATGAGCGACGTGCATGAGAACGGAACATCAGCTTGGCATCACATAAATCCCGATCGCATCAACATACTCGCCAAAGCGTCCAAAGAAGCCTACAATTCGACCTTGCTCGATGGGAACGGAGAAGGGAGTTCCTTGCGCCAGTCCAAATGGCCCGAGTTTGCGACTATGGTTGGTGACGAAAGTGAGCGACCTCAGTATATTAGCAACATTGTCGAATGGACCGGTGGTGCCATTTATCGCAGTCAGGAACTCGCCCGGTTGAAATTCGATCTACAAAAAAAAAGTAAAATGTGTTGATTCAAACAAATTAATATTTATTATTGTTACTTACTTAGAGCGCATAAATAAAAACGAAACAAAATAAATAAATTTCAAATGCATGACAAAAATTATTATAGAAAAATATATTTTTTCACTATATGAGAAAAGAAAATACTATAATATTTTTAATACAATCACCCGATCTTTGCTAAGGCGAAAAGAAAAAAAAATAAATGTTTCTTAATGGTCTTATATTGGATCCGATATATACTTAATTTCCTTCTCAAAATATTTTTTTAAAATTTATCGCATTGTAAATCTGTCGGTAAATTAGAAACATATATAAATTCGAAACGATTACCATAAGAGTTTTAGAAACATAATTTCCTTCTCAAAATAGTTAGACATATATATACATCTAACGTCTAACAGTTGATAAAAGTTTTATCATAAAAGTGTCAGAAATCAAGCCAAGTTAGGTTGTGATAAGCTCAAGCCTTATCTAAAGCCTAAGGTCAAACACCATTATTATGAAATTATATGAAACAAGTATGAACTCTAAAAATTTAAACTATTAAAAAATAGTATTTATATATTTTATATAAAAAATTAAATAATACTAGAAGCATTGCCGGTTTTGAACTTAAAATCTTTTATTCTGATACCATGTAAAATTATATAAAATAATCGTTATACTCTAAAAATTTAAAATTTTAAAATAATATATATATATATATATATATATATATATATATATATATATATATATATATATATGAAAAATGCTAGATGTACACCCCAAATGGATGAATACCATCCTAGGGGTACATCTAGGGGTGGGTGAATTCCTAGATGTACATCTTAATGCTAGATGTACACCCCAAATGGATGAATACCATCCTAGGGGTACATCTAGGGGTGGGTGAATTCCTAGATCTACATCTTACACCCATCCCATCCTAAGAATGGATGAATTTCACTGATCACATCGATGTGACGAGTGGATGAATACCCACCTCAAGATGGGGTGGGTGTAGGATGTACACCCCATTTGAGATGTACACCTAACATTTCTCTCTCTCTCTCTCTCTCTCTCTCTCTCTCTCTATATATATATATATATATATATATATATATATATATATATATTTTATATTCAACAGTTATAACACTACTAGGTCTTAGGATTTGCGCACTTGGCCCAAGCCCTAACCGGAGACTTATCCTATAAAGGGCAAAGATTATATTGCAGTTATTTAAGCACATATTAAATTTTCTTTTACCTTTTACAGAAATCAAAATGAACAAAATTTCAAGAGACAAAGGATAGTTGAAGTTTTTGAAGTTTGGCATTATTTTTAGCTAATTAATACATTCTCGAAGATTTTACTCAAAATGTTTAAAAAACAAAATTCATATATACCGTTTTGGGGTCTCCTCGGCAACCACCCCATGGTTCAGTCGTAAATGTCTTTCCATCTTGAACATACTCAAATGCGAGTGAATCAACTGCGTGACCGCTACGAATTACAATTTTCGTCAGGCGTGTAGGGTGACTAGTGATATCGCGAGAATTTCCTCCATTTCCACCCCATAGTCCAAGCTTGATAAGTCCGGGCTAGACATAAACACAATATATATATATAGTGTAAAAAAGACTTCATAGCTCCTTCAAATACTACTTAATTCCGCTCATCAAAATATGATCGACAAATATGAGTGCTCTTACGTACCTTTCTAATTATTCATGCAACAAGTTACATAGACAATTTATAGTTAAATTTAGAGTGATAACATTATGATAAATAATTATCTATAGTCTCAAGCACCTATAGTATATATATCTTATATCTGCTATTATAGAGTTTATTATAAAAATTCAAATAATTTTTAGTAAAACTAATAAAAAAAAATTAATGTGATAAAATGTAAAATTATAGCTTTAAAATATAAAAAAATATAAAATATTTAGAGTATAGCAACAGTATTGCTCATAGTAGAACCTTACCATTTGAAACTTGAGTAGCAAAACTTGAACTTGAATGAAAAGAGGTTGGGTGATGGAAAAGAAAGCACATTTAGGTGCTATAAATAGAGGCCAAAGATGAATATGACCACGTGACTAATTTGATTCATACAAAATTTTTTGACCAGTCTATCAAAAAAAGAAAAAATACTATTCATTTAATAGATTAGGTGTGATAAAAAATTACTTTATAATTTGTAAAATAATTTTTTCACCTTGAATGAATGTGTATAGAATATACATTCTCTTTCGAATGTTACGATTTGTCACACAATTAATACGGACGACACAAAATTATACAAAATTATACGATTTTTTTTTTTTTTTTTTTTTTTTTTTTTAGCCGGTTCAACTACCGACGTCCCTTGCTAAATTCATATTCGCCTTGAATGAAGTAGCAGCATGCTGCCTTTCTCTAAAAAAAAAATTGGCCAGCCAATCAATTAAATTGTGACTTGACTTGTCATACAATTGTACGATCCAATTGACGAGCCTATCAATTAAATTGTGACTATGACTTGTTTTACGATACTGTTACGTCCCCCGAAAATTAAAAATCGATATAAATTTTTTAAAAAAAAAAATTCAAAATTTAATAAAATCTGAAGACGAACAGATTGTCACATGTATATAAAATTTTCTATCCATACGGACAGAATCTTCTTTATACATACACGACTAGACAAGCACAATCAGAATTACTAACATAATTTTAAACTAAACAAATAAAAGTAACTCCACTACATCAGTTCTACATAACTATTATAACTCATATAATCTCAAAACAGTATGTAAATCAAACCACAACTACTATCAGGATCACGTACTATAATATCAACACAAATAAATAAATATCACAGGGAAGCTCTATCGTGACAGCCTCGCTCGCACGTCCTGACATCCCTCCACTCGACGGACCTGAAATGGTGGTCACCACGAGGGTGTGAAATACAACATACAATGTATCCCAGTGGGCACGACGAGTCAAAAAATAGCAAATCGTACCTACTGGTATACAATAATCTGCAGATAATAAATAGATCAATAGGAATAAAGCTGATAAACCAGTAAAAGACTACAGATAAGTCAATGATATAACTGAGCAGATATGGGTATAGAATAAATCAACAAAGCATGCTGGAATATGAAAATATAAGCTATGCATCAATAGTGAACAGCAAGTACCCAATCGATGCCACTATTGGTCACGAGGACCTCAGGCTAAAGCCACTGTTCGGCACCTTTTCGGCTGACATAACTCTGCACTCACAGATGCTGACGGGGGCTCACGGGTCTCTCTCTAGACCACTTTACCGGTAAAGAACACCCGGTGGGGGATCAATCCCACGGCGTACGTGAAGTACAGCAGTGCATGGCGATCATAATGCTGATGTTCAAGCTCACGGTCTAAGGACCGGATAATCGGCAACAAGCCGAAATCCCAACAAGGATGCTGATGTCTGTATATCAATCATAGGTCATCTCATGCAGTCTGAAATACAAGAAGTATGTATATCTGAATAGAAGCAAGTCTATGAAGTAATTAAGCATGCATGATATATATATCCAGGTATAAGCTACACCTAGTTAGTGACCAATCAAGTATGATATATGTCCAAGTATAAGCGAGTACTAAGCAATCAATGAAAGTAAAGTTCAAAGACTCAATCAGGGCTAGTATGAAAAGCAGGCACGATATATGTCCAAATATAGCTACTGTACTAACATCTATCTAATGACCAATCAAGCATGATATATGTCCAAGTATAAGTGAGTAATAAGCAATCAGTGGAGGTCAAGCTCAAGATAAAATCAAGGCTAATATGAAAAACAAGTGTCCGACTAACTAAAGTACCCAGAGGGCCGAAGTGATAGAACTCTAACCGAAGATAAACCCACCTCAGTGTAGGCAGTCCCGAAGCCTGCTGGACTACTGGGGTGCTGGTGCTGAACTGCTGGGTCCTGAACAATAACTAATATCAGTAATAAACTCACTCATACCCAACCCGACAACACTACACTGTCTGAACAGTTAAACGGTGAACTTTGCCAAGTCCTGGCTTTTATCGCATTTTCCCGAAAATCCACTAAACGACTAATTATGACCCGAATAGAGTCTACAAGTTTCCAAACGCGACGAAACTTCACACACTGTTCCATAACAACTCATTTAAGATTTCCAGACAACCAAAAGCCACTTTGCTAAAATCGATGCTCGATCGGAGCCATAATTACTTCAACACTTCCGGAAAGGCCGATTTTGGCTCCAGAAGCCACCGACAAGAAAAGAAAATCACTGGACCAGCCAGGATAGCACCGGGGATAACTAGGAATAGGCTATAACATCTACTAGTCGATTCATTACTTCAAAATACGCAAAACTCGCGTCGGAAGTCGTTAAACCGACGATTTTGCCGATTTACGGTTCGTTAACCGATTCCCGCTCAACGAAGACCAACGGACCTCTAACGAAAGTTTAGAAATTACGTACACGCTGCCCGAAATAGCCTATGAAGTCACATTTGCATCTAAGTCCCCAAGGTTTTCTAAAATCGCATAATTATACTCAAAAACCACATTTTTCGACTCGTTAAAAATATCCGAGGGGTTCTAACATGAACCGAAGGTACCAGTAGATAGGTCTCGACCTAACTAAACCCGTGCTCACTGTTTAGGGGAGGCACGAAGCCCGAGAACAAAGTCGGGTCCATAAAAACTAAGTCCACAAAGCTTAGATTGCTACATTAACTTAACTACCCATTCCAACCCATAATTAACATGAGCATCATGATCGGGAAGATCAGAAGAGTCGAGGGCTCACCTTTGGAGCGTCGCAGACCTGTCGGAAAGATCGCTGGAGCAAGGTGGCCCATGTTGCACCCTTGCAAGAGCTCGATTTGGCCGAGGCTAGGTCAGCTCGCGTTCAAGTTGCCAACAGAGGCAAGCAGCAGTTGGAGAATGGTCACAGAGGTGGCTCGGTCACCACCAGACCCAACTCCGGAGACCCCGAGCGGTGGTTGGCCGGAGAAGTGCTCCACGGCCACCTAGAAAGCAACTATGGAAAAGATTGGTGAAGAGGGCTCATTGATTCCATGCAAAGGCATATATGAGATGCCCTTGACCAAGAGACGTTACCTGGGTGGATAGCCGACGGCCAGAAGCGGCGGCGACGGCTGGGTGGCAAGCTCGGGCAACCTCGGGTGCTTTAATGGCGAATTTTTCAACCGGGGTCTTGAGGTCCAAACTCTTGCACAAGATTGCTCCTCTCGGTGCTATGAAGCTTACCAGGGGTGTGCCCGGTGGTGAGGAGCAGCGGCGATGTTGGGCGGTGAAGATCGACCAAGAAGAAGACTGTCACGCCCCGAGTCCGCCAATTTGTACGGTTCGGGCACGCCAACAGACCCGCCAATCGGGTATGACCTTTTACTACCCGAAAGGAACGGTAATATCCATAATCATACAACAAGTATATGCGGAAGCTCAATATCAGAGTACTAAAAATCACTATAAATTTGAAACTTTCATTCAATAACAATTAGTTAATGCGGAAATGAAAGCATACCAGAGTGAACCATAACTTAAATTTATTACACTTTACATTTCTGAACTTGTAAATAAAATTATTACAATTCCTTTACATAAATTCCTCACCATACAAGGTTCACTCAAGAAATATATAAAAGGGATACCTCTGCTAGACCCTCTAGGTCTCTATGCTGCTGGGCCCTTGCCCCTGTCGTATGCCTCGCCGTCTGCATCTGAACCGTCTCGTCCGCTGTATCCCGACCCGAACCTGTGGGGGGTCACCCAAGGGGTGTGAGAACTCCGACAGAGTTCCCAGTGGGTTCAACCACCGAGAAAAAGTGTCCTACACCACTTGGTCCAATGGAAGCAATAATAATAGTGCTAGGAAACTAAAATCCTCAATATCAAAATGCGGCTATGCTATATAATATATCACTACACTATCTGTGTATACTCATCGATCCAGCACTACTCTGTCTAGCCACACTAGGCTGCTAAGCACCAACTCGGCCACTATGCCGCTATATACAGGGTTCAACTAACCCGGCCACCTTGGCCACTCTATCTTTCTCTTTTTCTTTACATTCTGGTGCTTTAGTTCAAGTTAACCCTCGGAAATTCTTATCCAACGGGCCCCAGCCCGGTAGTCCTGCTACCATAAGATAAGATTTCTAAGGTTGCCGATAACACCCGCAAGTGTTACCCCGTCCTACGGAAGAAACGTCCCGAACGGGTCTCTACCCGGGAGAGGGGCACTGCCTGCAACTCCAATATGGGATGCGTTTCACTCCGTAGAATCTTTATATTTTCTTTCTTTTCTTTTCTTTCTCTTTTTACTTTAGTTCTTAGCCTCTTGCCTTTGAACACTTTTCTTTCTCATTCGAGCTTATAGCTCCAAATTTTGCCACTGGCAAATATTTTTCTCTTTCCTTTGAGCATTTAGCTCTTTGCTTTGACTTTAAGCCTTTCGAAAGTATCTCATCCGATGGGTCACTGCCCAGGGAGTCCTGCTCCACTTGACGAGTCTCAAATTCGAATGCGCCATTTATATTTTCTTTATGCTTTTTAGCCACTTTTAGCTTGCTTTTAAACTTTACCTTTTTACAATAATTTATCTCTTATCCTAGGTCTTGCCATAAGGATAACTAGGAGTCACTTGGACTCATAAACATTTCTCTTTTATTTCTTTAACTCAAATTGAAGTTAAAGTTATTATCCATTTGCCCAGACACCCTATGACTTTCTAGGGTTGTATTTGTTTAATTCTTTAACCTTGGGATCTTATCCCACTTTCCTGATTTCTCACTGAATCCTAGAGTTAACTTAACTCTATTTTCCGATTTCACTTTTAACTTAGAGTTACACTGACTCTAATTTCCTGTTTTCCCTTTCATGTCTCCACACTTGATCCACTTTTTCCATTTTCGTGATTCCTTACTGAATCCTAGATTTAACTTAACTCTATTATCCTGTTCCATTATTAATTTAGAGTTACACTGACTCTAATTTCCTGTCTGTGAGTTCAAACTCCTTTAGTTCACCTTAGGTTCCCTTTACCTAAGTTCCATGTCGTACTCATCCTAGAGTTCCTCGACTCTATGTTAATCACTCTATCCAAAGTCCTTAGGTTATCACCTAAGACAATGCCACTCGTTTAATCCTAGGATAAACTCCTAGTTCGATGTCACTCGTCAAACCCCTAAACTAGGTTTTCTCCTAGTCTTACTACCAACAAGTTCTGTTCCCTTATATCACATGATTCCTAGGGTTGTACCTTAACATGATAACAGTCATCAGATAATTAACCACTTCTACACAAGCAATTATTTTCATATCCATCATAAAAATAATATTTATTCCCTACGCATGCAATTGTCATCTATTTAGATAAATCAAGAATTTGCATCTTTCTCCTAAGTCCTCTTACACATGCAAATTCATCCTCTTTCTTTGGCAACCAACAGTTGCATTTTTTTCATCTGTATCCATTTACACATGCACATTTATCATCTGTCTTTGGCAACCAACAGTTGCATTTTTCATCTGTGTCAATCTACACATACAGGTTTATCCCCTATTTAGAATAAATCATAAGTGTCACTTTTCCTCTAAATTTCTCTACACATGCACCTATATCATCTGTCCTTGGCAACCAACAGTTGCACTTTTCGTCTGTATTCCTCTAAACATACAAATCTTAATCATAATTACCTAACGCCTCTAACAGGCTACTATCATGCTTCTAGATCGAAAAGCAAAGGAGCAAGGGGAGAGGTCACCCAATTTCGGCAGAATCCCCCACCTTGTGGTGTTCCCAATTGCTTGTAGACACTTGCAATTGGTCTCCGCGCGATCCCACTTGTCTCCTCGAGCTTGCACGCAAAACGGTGCACATCCCTCGAGTCCGCACGCAAAACGGTGCACGTCCTACCATCCTGCACGCAAAACGATGCATGTCATTAAAAACCCATACGTAATAATGGTGCGCGCCACTTCAGCCGGCACGCAAAATGATGCGCGGCAACACGATCTGCACGCGAAACGGTGCACGTACCTCAAATCTGCACGCAAAACGGTGCATGTCTGACTGTGGGGTTGCACACAAAACGGTGTATATTTTTCCTAACCCTGCACGAAATGATGCACAATATTAGGATCGGCACGCAAAACTGTGCGCGACAACACGAACTGCACGCGAAACGGTGCACGTACCTCGAAACTGCACGCAAAATGGTGCACATCTGACTGTAGGGTTGCACGCAAAACGTTGCATATTTTTCTTAGCCCTGCACGAAAAATGATGCACAACATTAGAATCTACACGTAAAATGGTGCGCATTGGTCCAACCCGCACGCAAAACGGAGCACGTACCCCGTATTGGCACGCAAAATGGTGCACATTCTACGATAGAGTTGTACGCAAAACGATGCACGTTTTTTTCCAGCCCTGTACGAAAAATAAGATTCAACGTTAGAGTCTGCGCGCAAAATGGTGCCCGTTAGTCCAACCTGCACGCAAAACGGAGCACAAACCTTGTATTGGCACGCAAAACGGTGCACGTTCTATTTTCAACTTTGCACGCAAAACGGTGCATATCTTTCGAACCTACGCCCAAAACTGCGCATATTTGTCGAATCCGCACGCAAAACGATGCATATCTCCACGAGCGGCACGCAAAACGAGGCGCGCCCAAAATGCCCGCGAAATTCGCGCAGTAAAACGGCACAGTAAAACTTGGTCCCTAACACGCACGTAGGCAAATGGGTAAAATCCAAAAATTCAAAATAAAACCTTAAAACTGTGCCAAAAATACCGCAAAATGACAAATGGGGCCTACCTCGACAAATGTCGTGACGTCCCACGCGTCCATTCATCTCTTTGGAACACCTTGCGTGCTCCACAGAGTCCACGGCGCGCTCGTGCGCCCTCGAAAACCCCGGGCGGAATCGCCCGGTTCCCCTCCTGGTACGCTCGGGTGAAGCCAACAGGGAGAAAAAGAAGGAAAATGGGGCAATTCGGGCCTAAATAGGCCATTTCTAGATTTTTCGGGTGCACCCTTTCGGGCGCCCGAAAACTTTCGGGCGGCTACAGTAACTTGCCCGCCGCGGTCCACGCGTCCATGCTGCGCCAGCTGGGCACCACGTCAGCACCGCTCGGCCAACGATGAGGCGACACGTGGCCCTGGACCCGTGCACCGCGACCAACAAACCGCGGCGGCCAATGGGAGGCCGCCACGTGGACCGCACTACCTCCCCGCGCTGACACCGGCCGCAGCGTCGCGTCGCGTGAGCGCGTCGCGTCGCGCTGACCGACGAATGGGAGGCCGACACGTGGCCTCCCCCGCTGACACCGCTACAGTGCCCGCGTGCGTGTTCCCGACGCGCCCCGCTCCCTCGGTCAGGGCGACCAATGAGGAAGCGCCACGTGGCGCTTCCCCACCTACCACGCGCCTCGGGCCGCGCGCCCCCGCGCCTCGCGCGGGAAAGGCTTGCCTCGGGATTCGCGCCCATGCCTCGGGATCCGTGCCAACTGCCTCGGGATCCGTGCCAATTGCCTCGGGATCCGTGATAGCTGCCTCGGGATCCGTGCCAACTGCCTCGGGATCCATGCCAACTCGAGATTCGGGCGTGCTACAGTAACTTTCGGGCGCATCGAAGTCCGGCCCGGGCTGCTACAGTAACCGGTTTGCTACAGTGCAAAAAACCCGGTTCACTGCAGCCCGAAAACTGGCTTGCTGCAGTACTTTCCGGGCGCCCGGTTCCCACTTTCGGGCGCCCGAAACTTGGGCCCAAGCCCAGTTTCGCCGTTTTCGTCTGTTCTTGCCCGTTTCTCGCCCGTTTTCGCTCAAATTTGACGGGCAGCCACAGTTTAACTTAATTTACCTCCTGGTACTTAAACTTTTCAATTTGGACCCTCTTTGGGTTACCAAAAGTCCCACTATATTTAAATTCGCTGGCGGAGCCCGTTCTCTCTATCCGGGTGTCCGATCAACGCGAAATTTTTACTGTGGCCTTAAAACACATTTACGGAGCTCCCGTAATTTTCTCGGAATTTTTCGAAACTGTGAATTTTCCACTTATAATCTGGGCCCACTTTCTCATGTAAGATTCGAGATCTCACATTCCAATCCCGATTTGGGCCCAATTCGTTCCCAGATCATCCTTTACTTCCATAAATTCAATAAAATAGCATTTCATACATTTTATTTACATTTATTTATATACCAAAATTCCGGTTCATTACAAAGACAACCCGAATCTAGGGCTTGCCCGCACTGCCTCGTTTCTCAACCAAAACCTCCCAAACTTCGTGGAGACCTCTTTGGCGACCAACAGAAAATTTCCAACATGCCCGACCGGCTTTTAAACGGTTGGATGAAGCCCCCGCACGGATCTGGCCCAATCTAGGGTTTCGGCGACAAGGATGCTCCCGCCGGGAAACCGGAGCACTCGAGCGTTCGGAGATTTATGAGGAAAATTCTCTCGACGTTAGTAAGGGACTGGAGGGGTTCAAGAGGCCACATGAACGATGAAAAGACATGAACTCACCTTACCGGAGCAAGGGAAGATGAAGAAGACCTCCGCCGGCGACGCGCGGTGGAGCAGGGTGTCGGGGTTCCTCGGCTGAGTCTCTAAGACACAGAGGAAGTACTAGAAGAGGTCTGGTGCAATATGAAGTCCTTTCTTTGCTTCCTACACCAACCCAACCGAGATCACAGCTTCCTCTTTGCTTCTTCGTCTTCTCCGGCGTGGGACGGTGGCGGCCGGCGGCGTAACCATCGTGGAGAGAGCATAGGAAGATGAGAGGTCTAGAGGAGGCGCCAGCGGCTGTGACTCATACTCATTGGTTCTAGGGTTTAAAGTGAACCCTTAAGTGCATTATATGCATACTTGCAACAAAATGCTAACTGCTCTCTCTACCTTCAGTATTTAGACCTAGGTCCTTCACAGCAGCAGAGTTTCGCAATAAACTCCCTCTCCATGAATTTGCACGCTTTTCGAAGCATAAAATATAGTGGTCTCTGTATAAAATACAGTATTTTTCAATATTTTTCATGCTTTTCGAGGCATAAGAGTAGCCAAACAGAAAAACGGACTTCGCCAAGACGTCTGTCTCGACGAAACCTATCAGATAGCAATTTTTGTTCGTCGACTAAAAATCCAGATAAAATGCAGATCCATCTTATACTCCAACATTTACAGTTCGGCACACTTTTCAAGGTCCTAGGGCCGTCAAACGTAAATTTCGACTGCGCTATTACGCTCAGATCGACAAAACTGTTAGAATCGACTACTTGGATCATCGAATTCGAATTCCGAACGATCGATTAGCCAATGTTGATCGAAAAATTCTATAAAAATATAGAATTACTATTTACTAAGTCGTCCACTATTCAACTGTATAAATTAATACAGTCATCAAAAACCACTGAAATTTTTTTAAACTTCATTTTTTTATTTAATTCAAATTAAAATATCTCAATTATTACATATCTAATTGACCAGCCTATTAATTTTTTACAGTGAGTGATAGGTCCAATTAAATTGTACGATCATTAATGTTAATTGCCAGCCTGTTAATTATTTAGGTCGTTTGAAAAATCTCCAAAACAAAATTTTAAACATTTTATTTTATTTTTTAAAAATATTATTTTTTTATTAATTAGTTAGTTTGGATGGTCCAGCAATATAAAAATATTATAACGCAAATTTAATATTTTGAAATATTTTATTTTTTAAAAAAAAATTAAACCGGTTAAATTGGGTGTATGATGCACACCCCACCCATCCAAGGGTGGGGCTTCCTCCATTGGTTACTTCGATGTGACCAGTAGAATTCACCCCACCCTTGGATGGGTGGGGTGTAAGATGTACACCCTAAGGCATTTCCCAAAAAAAAATTTCTATTTCACGTATGACTTTCCCTCGCCCTCTTTCCCATTTCGGCCATCTTTAAAATTTTAAAATTTAAAAATTTAAAATTTAAAACTTAAAACATAAAATTTAAAATTTAAAATTAAAATTTAAAATTTAAAATTAAAATTTGAAATTTAAAATATAAAATATAAAACTTAAAAATTGAAAAATAAAAAAATAAAATCTAAATTTAAATTTTAAATTTTGAAATGTAAAATTGTAAATTGTAAAATTAAAAATTAATATTTTAAAATAATATAATTTTATGTTTAAAACATAAAATTAATATTATAAAATTTTAAATTTTGAAATTTTATATTTGAAATTTATATTTTAAAATTTGAACTTTTAAACTTTAAATTTTAATTTTAAATTTAAATTTAAATTTTAAATTTTAAATTTTTAAATTTTATTTTTATTTTTTATTTTTTATTTTTTATTTTTTATTTTATAATTTAAATTTTATAATTTAAAATTTTATTTTAAATTTTTATTTTTAAAATTTTAAATTTTATATTTTAAATTTTAAATTTAAATTTAAATTTTATTTTTGAATTTTTTAATTTGAATTTTTAACTTTAAATTTTAAAATTTAAAATTTCACATTCAAATTTTAAAATATTAAAATTCAAATTCAATTTTGAATTTTTTAAATTTGAAATTTAAATCCTAATTTTAAAATTTTAAAATTAAAAATTAAAAATTTATATTTTTAAATTAAAATTTTTATATTAAAAATTAAAAATTAAAAATTTATATTTTTAAATTAAAATTTTTATATTAAAAATTTAAATTTAAAACAGAATATTTTTTTAAAATTCATAATTCGTAAAAAATCGGTCCAATTAAATTGTGACTATGAGTGTCATACAATACAGGCGAAGGAAAGGACAAAATAATGCTAAATTGGATAATCCTATTTTTATTTTTATCTTCTTCTTTTTTCCGCCTTAAATAGTGTTACTGTGGAATTTACAGGAGGTTATCCATCCTACAATTACTTTATATTTTGACTAGTTTAACTCTCTTAATTAATTTATTTATCAATTTATTCACCGTACAAAATTTTATAGTTATGTTAAGAGGTTTAACTTTATTGTGACTATTTAAAATTTTGAAGGTGTTATATTTTTTCTTCCTTTATAACATGATATCTTCGTGGAGCTACACTCATAAGCATTGAGATTTATCTTACTAGTTTTAGTCGACTTTATAGAGAGTCACGCTCTGTCCAATACCGTCATCAGTCGAAGAGTCGCGTTTTTACCAATTGTATGACTCCGGGTCTAAGAACGGAGCAATATGGAGGCCCACAGTAGCCACGCTCCCCCCCCCCCCCCCCCCCCCCGCCCCTAAAAAAATTTATTTTTAAGTTATTAAAAAAATAAAATAGTTTAAACTTTATGCAAATTTAATTGACTTCAATAATATTTGATTTGCAAGTTATATTAAATTTTAATAATTAATTTTTTAATATATGATAATATTTTATTTGTAAATTATACTAAATTTTAATATTTAATTTTTTTATATAATTTTTTATAAATCTATAGCTTATTATTATTTTAATAATAAAGATAACAATACTTTTTTTTTAAAAAAAAAATATTAAAAATTTAAAAGCTAATGAACAAAAAATATAACTAATATATAATATTTTTGGTCTCCTGAAATTAAAATTCTGGCTCCACTCCGAACGGCCAACTGTGACGAAAGTTACACATCTAAGACGATGTTGAATGGACTAATATATAATATTCTTAGTCTTCTAAAATTAAAATTCTGGCTCCACTCCCAACGGCCAACATTTGTGACGAAAGCATTTGTGACGAAAGCATTGTGACGAAAGTTACACCACGGTGTTGAATGGACCGGTGGTACCATTTATTGGAGTCAGGTACTACAAAAAAAAAAAAAAAAAAAAAAAAAATATGTTGATTTAGAAAGATTAACATTTATTACTAAAGATGTCGAAAATCAAGCTAGGTTAGGTCATGAGCCGAGCTCAGGGCTTATTTAAAGCCTCGGGTCGAACTAATTTATGAACCCAGGCTTGGCCTTAGAAGTTGCTCACTTGACACCAGGTCCAAAGTAGAGAATAATGCTAGCTAGCCCTTTTGAGTGAAATCAAAGTGAGCAAAATTTGAGATAAAATGATTCTCATTTGAAAATTTGCTCAATTAAATCATACCTTAAAGTTTCTAAAGTCTCATATTATTTTAGCTATATAATTTATCTTCTGCAATTTTACTCAAAAATGATCCCACCACAGGAAAAAAAAAAAAAAAAAATTCATTTCATACCTGAGTGGGGTTTCCTCAAGAACCACCTCATAGACCAGTGTCATACATCTTTTTGTCTTGGATATACTCAATACAACAGCGAATTGATCCCCTAGCCCGTTTGGTAATGGGATAAGATAGAACTGGCTATTTCAGAAATAAGTATAAAGTACAGAACTAGTATAAAAAAGCGTTTGGAATGATTTCAGGAATAAGAGATTTTATGTTTGGTATGAGAATGAGGAATAAGAGGAATAAAAAATTTTAATTAGAATAAATTATCTTTTTGCCTTCAAACTTTATTATGTAATAATAAGATGAGAGATGGTGCCTCGGTAGACGTGAGAGTGTATTTAAAAAAAATGTAAGAGGGTGGTTGGAAAGAGTGAGAACAGTAATTCTCACTTATTCTAGTTGTGCCGAAACAAGCTATACCAATTGATTCCTGATACGTTTGCAAGAATAAAAGAGATATCCCTCCTATTTCCGGTTCTATACCCAATCCAAACGGGTAATTACTAAGAATTATAATCTTCCACGGGAGTGTAGGATAACCATCGATATCACAGAGATTTTCTCCATGTCCACCCTAGCTACCAGGGACGAAGCTAGAATTTAATTTCTAGATAGGCCAAAAGTTATATAATTAAAAAAGTTTGAAATTAAAATTAAATTTATTAAGTATACTTGATATCATTCAAAGTACCTGCATATCAATAATTATAATTTTTAGACATCTATATTTTATAGTCTATAATATTTTTTTTTCACTGCTAATTTTTACGACTATTAAATACTTAAATAATATATACTTAAATTTATAACTTCTTTTATATTTAATATACAAGCATTATAAATATCATAAAGTATGATGTATGGTGCATCAGATGCATATAATTTTTTTTAAAAAAATTCTCTAGTAATACACACTAAAAAACTTTTTATATAGACCATTATCCTAATATTTGTTTAGCTATAACTATTTATTTTTTAAATCAATAACAATATAAGGACCTAAAATAAACATTTTAAGAGTACGGTAGATATACTTTTTTTTTAAAGCACAGAATTCTCTCTATTTAGGGACTTCAGAATCGGCTATCGGCTCTGTTATACTTGATTTAGAGTATTTGAATTATCTTAAAAATAAATTTTATAATTTTTTGATATAATTTATGTAGTGATCAAAAGGGCTTAAAATCAACGACTGAAAATAAAAATTTTACAAAATGTGATTATATGACACTAAAATTTTAGATAAAAGATATTGCTATTATTTTATATAGTATAAAAATAAATTATTAAAATTTTACGTGATTTGAACGTGATTTGAATATTTTTATACCGTTAAATTTGCAAACGGCTCACCACGATCATTAATATTATTGATTTTGAGCAACTTCGATTATTAGGCAAATGATATCGAAAAATCACGAAATTTATTTTCTAGTTATTTCAAATATTGTAGACCAAATCTAATAGAGTCGATCGTTGATTCAGAAGTTCCAATATTAAAAATAACTTATAAATTAATATGAAGAACTTCGTGCTTATAAAAATATACGAGCCTAACTCTATATAAAATTATTTTGAAAAGATTTCATAACTCTTTCGATTATCGCTTTCGTCGATCGAGATATGATCAACAGAACTGTGGTGCTCCAACTTTCTACGGAATCATCCATCCTAGAGCTACTCTAGCTGTAACACGCTCAATCCTCTTAATCTCTTAGATTTTGCTACAATCTAAAATACTATATATAATCAAGTTAAAAAATTTAATGCTCTATTATATTATTTATATATATAATTAATTCAAATTTCGAGAGTGCCAGAAGAGCGTACCATAACAAATATGTGTGCTCATACATTTCTAAATATTTATGCAAATAGTAGGGTCTAAGCTAGGGGTTTAAATTAGCCCGTAGTATGGGTAGTATTGTTGGATTATGTAAAATCATGTTTCCAGTCCATATGGATTTGATCCAATCTTGTTCCTAAATATTAGGGATAATTAGAAATATCTTAAAGATAAGTCTTAAGATAATATGGACGACGACTAGAAGTGATTTAAAAAACTCGGATGGACGGTGGAGATCGTTTCCTATTAGAATTAGGTTTTTAGAGTTATATTAACTCTTGCGATTCATCTTTTATTTTTTAGGGCTTCATTGAAAAATCCTAATTGAGAGGAAAAACGTGGAGAGCCTCCGTGAGAGAGTTTCTTGTAATCCAATTTTACTCCTTGTACTTTTGTGCCGTGGATTAATTGAATAACACATCGAGGTGGTCTTGCCCGTGGACGTAGGTTGACACATTGTTAGCCGAACCACGTAATTCTCGTGTCCTTACATTCCCTTATTTGTTTTATTTCTTTAGTTATTCTCGTGCTTGTTTTCTACAATCGTTTTCGCCTACTTTCATCTACGGAAGATTCTGTTTCCGCTGCGCTCGTGTGCTGTGTGGGTTGAGGTGTGCTCGGTAACCCCACGGCCTGTCCCCCTTCAATTGGTATCGAAGCGTTTGGTTATTCGTAGTTCGTTGACGGTGAAACGATGGCGGGGAAAGTTTCAGTGGCAAAGTATGAGATTTCTCGATTTGATGGAGCGAACTTTGCGTTGTGGAAACTGAAGATGCAAGCAGTTTTGATTAAAGATGCTTGTGAGATCGCCTTGCAAGGAATAGAGAATAAACCGGAATGGATGACGGATAAACAATTTGAAGAGAAGGACAAGATGGCTTTGGCAAACCTATATTTGGCACTGGATGATTCGGTGTTATTCAATGTGGAGACCGAGACTACCGCAAAAGGGATTTGGGATAAATTAATAAATCTCTATGAAGGAAAGTCATTGGTGAACAAAATTTTCTTAAGGCGACAATTGTACAATCTAAAGATGAAGGACGGGGCACCGGTACAAGAACATCTAAGTACATTCAACTCTATCGTGAGCAAACTCGCTGCCCTAGACGTGAGAATTGATGAAGAAGAAAAGGCAAGTATTTTACTTTGCTCGATGCCGGAAACTTGTGATAATTTGATTATGAACTTGAGCCATGTTGAAACCCTTAAGATGGAGTCGGTTGGTGCATCATTACTTACCGAGGAGATGAGGCAGAAGTCTAGCCAAGGAAGTTCTTCGGGGGAGGCTATGATAGCACGGGGAAGACCTTTCGAGAGGGAGTATGGTGATCGAGGAAAGTCGAGATCAAAATCCAAGGGCAAAAAAAAAGTAAAGTGCTGGAATTGTGGAAAGTTGGGGCACGTGAAGAAAGATTGTCGGGTTAAAGGAGTTGATGGTAAATCCGATTCAAATAATTTTCACGGTAATATAGCCGAAGCGGATGCTAAGTCGGCTAATTCAGAAGACGGAGATGCGTTAGTCGCATTGGATAGATCTGAGCTTATTTATCATTGGATCTTGGATTCGGGGGCGTCATTCCACATGACTCCCTATAGGGAGTGGTTTCATTCTTATAAGTCACGGGATTATGGAGTTATCTATTTGGGTGACAACACGGCATGTCCGGTGGTTGGAGTGGGAGACGTTCGGATCAAGATGTTTGATGGTGTTATTCGGACGGTTTCTAATGTGCGACATGTTCCTGCACTTCGAAAAAGTCTTCTATCACTTGGAAAATTTTGCAAACAAGGGTTTAAATTCATCGGCGAGAAAGATCACTTGAAGGTATGTCAAGGTTGTTTGGTGTTGATGAAATGAGAGCAAGTAGGTGGCCTTTATAGATTAGTGGGCGAGACTCAAGTGGGAGAAGCGGTTGTTGCAAGCGCAAAGGTGGAGTCTTCAACGGTGTGGCATCGCCGTTTAGGACACATGAGTGAGCGCGGATTGCAGGTATTATCCAACCGTGAACTTCTTTCAGGTTACAAGTCCGCGCCATTAGATTTTTGTGAAGATTGCATCTACGGGAAGCAACGAAGGTTGTCTTTTTCTCTATCACATCAAAGAAGTAAGAAACATCTCGAGTTAATTCATTCGGATACTTGGGAGTCACCCGATACTTCGTTGGGCGGATGTTCTTACTTTGTTTCATTTATTGATGATTACTCTCGGAAGGCTTGGGTGTATATTCTAAAGCGAAAGCCCGATGTGTTTGAGACTTTTAAAAGTTCAAAACTCTTGTGGAGAATGAAAAGGATTTAAAAATTAAGTGCCTACGTTCGGATAACGGAGGGGAGTATTGTTCAAGAGAATTTGATGAGTTTTGTATTGAGTATGGAATTAAGCGGCATCTCACGGTACCCGGTACACCGCAACAAAACGGTGTAGCGGAGAGGTTAAATAGAACACTCATGGAGAGGGCCCGTAGCATGTTGAGTACTTCAAAACTCGACAAGAGATTTTGGGCGGAAGCCGTGAGCACGGCTTGTTATTTGATTAATCGAGCGCCGACAAAATCATTTGGTTTGGAAATTCCTGAAGAAGTCTGGAGCGGCAAGTCCGTTGATTACTCCTATCTTCGTGTCTTTGGATGTGATGCTTATGCATGGATACCGAAGGAGAAAAGGTTAAAATTGGATAAGAACTCTCGGATGTGTATATTTCTTGGCTATGCGAAAGGTGTTAAGGGGTATCGATTGTGGGACCCTACTACCCACAAAATAGTCATAAGTTGTGACGTTATCTTCAATGAAGGGTCCTTTCAAGGCACCAAGGAAAAGCAAGATGATGATGTTATGATTCCAATTGAGCTCTTTGAAGCGCACGATGAGGTGCAAGTTGAGCAAGCACAACAGGATGATGAAGTGGTTGATGATGAACCTGACTTGGAATTTCCGCAATCATCCGAAGATACAAATTCACCGGTAGAGTCGCCAGCGGATTCCGGGCGTCCTAGTAGAGTTATTAGACCTCCTGCGAGGTATAATGACTATATTACTTCATTTATTCCTTCTGCAAACCATGTTAGTGCATATGTTGCTTTAGCGGAAGAAGATGAGCCGACTTCGTATAAGGAGGCTTGTGAGTCGACTGACGCTGGGAAGTGGCAATGCGCGATGGAGGAGGAGATGGAGTCAATTCGGAAGAACAAGACTTGGGAACTTGTTGATTTGCCGAAGGGAAGGAACGCGATTGGATGTCGGTGGGTGTTTAAGGTGAAAAAGAATACAGATGGGAATGTGGAGAGGTTCAAGGCAAGATTGGTGGTGAAGGGATATGCTCAGAAGCCGGGAATCGATTTCGATGAGATCTTCTCACCGGTGGTTCGTCTTACCACTATTCGGGTTGTTTTGGCGATCGCAGCGGTCATGGATTTGGAGCTCGAGCAGATGGATGTAAAAACATCATTCTTGCATGGTGACCTGGAGGAGGAGATATATATGTCGCAACCGGAAGGCTTTGTCGAAAAAGGCAAGGAGTATTTGGTTTGTCGGTTGAACAAATCGTTGTACGGCTTGAAACAGGCGCCAAGGTGTTGGTACAAGCGATTTGATTCCTTCATTATAAGTTTGGGTTTTGATAGGCTTGAAGCGGATCATTGTGCATATTTCTACGATTATAATGACGGGAGCTTCTGTATTTTGTTATTATATGTCGATGACATGGTGGTCGCCGGAAATAACAAAGGCCAGATATCTATCTTGAAGACTCAGTTAGCCGGTGAGTTCGATATGAAGGACTTAGGAACTGTGAATCAAATACTCGGGATGAAGGTACTACGGGAGAGAAAGAATAGGAAAGTTTGGCTTTCATAGAAGAGTTATGTGGAGAAGGTTCTGCGGCGCTTCAACTTGCAGAACGCAAAGCCACTTTCTACCTCGTTTCCTATTCATTTAAAATTGTCGGTCGAGCAATCACCGGGTACGGAAGCAGAAAAGACCGACATGGCTCGGGTACCATATTCATCGGCAGTAGGGAGCCTTATGTTTGTCATGGTGTGCACGAGACCCGACATTGCTCAAGCAGTGGGAGCAGTGAGCCGGTATATGGCGAATCCAGGTTGTGAACATTGGAATGCAGTAAAGTGGATTCTCAGATATTTGAGAGGTACTGCGGATTTCTCACTCTGTTATGGTTCTGCGGGTTTGGAGTGCGTCGGATATGTGGATGCAGATTTCGCAGGAGATAAAGACAGAAGAAAGTCTACCACGGGTTATGTTTTCTCCATAGGCGGTGGTGCTATTAGCTGGGAGCCGAAGCTTCAGTCGGTAGTCGCTTTGTCGACGACGGAGGCGGAGTACATAGCAATGACACATGCTTGTAAGGAGGCTATCTGGCTAAAAAGACTTTTAGGAGAATTAAAAGTGAAGCAAGATGTGGTGTGAGTGAATTGTGATAGTCAAAGTGAAATACACTTGGCGAAGAATCCGGCGTTTCACTCTCGGACGAAACACATTGATATTCGTTATCACTTTGTGAGAGATGTGGTGGATGAGGGGTTTATCTCATTGTTAAAAATTCGCACAGATGCGAATCCAGCGGATATTTTAACGAAACCGGTAACTCGAGAGAAGTTCAATTGGAGTATGACTTCTCTCGGTCTTGGAGCTACATGAGGAGAGTGGGAATTTTGGCAAGATCTTCAATTTTGTGAAATTCGACACATGTTTTTAAGTGGGAGAATTGTTGGATTATGTAAAATCATGTTTCGAGTCCATATGGATTTGATCCAATCTTGTTCCTAAATATTAGGGATAATTAGGAATATCTTAAAGATAATTCTTAAGATAATATGGACGCCGACTAGAAGTGATTTAAAAAACTCGGATGGACGGTGGAGATCGTTTCCTATTAGAATTAGGTTTTTAGAGTTATATTAACTCTTGCGATTCATCTTTTATTTTTTAGGGCTTCATTGAAAAATCCTAATTGAGAGGAAAAATGTGGAGAGCCTCCGTGAGAAAGTTTCTTGTAATCCAATTTTACTCCTTGTACTTTTGTGCCGTGGATTAATTGAATAACACATTGAGGTGGTCTTGTCCGTGGACGTAGGTTGACACATTGTTGGCCGAACCACGTAATTCTCGTGTCCTTACATTTCCTTATTTGTTTTATTTCTTTAGTTATTCTCGTGCTTGTTTTCTACCATCGTTTTCGCCTACTTTCATCCACGGAAGATTCTGTTTCCGCTGCGCTCGTGTGCTGTGTGGGTTGAGGTGTGCTCGGTAACCCCACGGCCGGTCCCCCTTCAAGTATGTCCTCGTGTGTTATTATCCTGCAAAATATTTCAATGAGTAAAAGTTGATGAGCTACTTTTTTTTCGTGAAAGAATGATGAGTTTATATATTGAAGTGTCTTTAATTTTTTCTACTATGCCATATATAACAATTTGTTCATCAGGTTATGTCTTCATTGACAAGGAATAACTTAATTTATATCCAAGTTATATTTATGCACTAATCTCTACTTCTAGCTATTTATCTGGGCTTGTTTTCGATCGTAACCTGGAGCAATTGATCAAAAATATATAAGAAAAATAAAAAAATATTTATGCATTTTTCTGGAAGGAAACTAAGAATTAATGTATCATCGGTTGGCGGGTAGATTAGTAATCATGCAGCTGGAAGGAACATAAATAATCTCTCTTTCTGGAAAATAAAAATAAAAATAAAAATAAAAACTTCCCGTAAGAGTTTGAGAATAAATTAATTAATCCGCTATTCTCTTCTAAAGATCAAATTTAAAATCCTCAATAATTATTATTATTATTATTATTATTATTATTATTATTATTATTATTATTATTATTTATTTATTTAATTTAATTAATTATAATTTTTTTTTTTGGGCGCACGAAGATCCAACGAGTATCTTTCGATCCCGTTTCTTTCACAACTCAATTTCCATCTTCGGTCTCCATTGCCATCCATTTCCATCTGATGTGGAACATTCGATGCGAAACACACACAATTCAAGATTATCAGGCGATATGAGACTTATCTCGCTAGCCATGTCATCTAGTTCCAGTCTCAGCTGAAACTCGATGTGAAACACACACACAATCCAAGATCACCAGGCGATATTTGTTTCACTAGTCATGTCATCTAAACCGAGGCTCAGCCGAGACTCGATATAAAACACACACAACCCAAGATCACCAGGCGATATGAAATTTGTCTCGCTAGCCATGTCATCTAGACCCAGGCTCAGCCGATACTCGTCACACACTTCCAGCTAGTGATTGGCTGTGATACCAAATATAACGACCTGACTCACTAGCAATAATAACTCGTTGGAGTCAAACCACAACCGAAAATACTTAAACTCAGTTATTATTACTAGTATCCATGTCTCTTATATATATGCTCAATCACAACTCTATTTCCATCCGATGTGGGACTATTGGGTTTCCATCCGATGTAGAACTATTAGGGTGTCACAAATGAGCTCCTTTGCCATTCATTTATTTTCGATGATGGAGCTTCCAAAATGACGATCGACATCGTTAAATATAATCTACACTATTTAAATTATATATAGAGATTAAATTTCATACTTTTTCGATATCTTTTTCTTATCTATCAAGTAGATACAAAAATGAACGGCTAAAAATAAATTTATTTTAAAAAGTAATAATAGGAGTCTTGTAATCCAGATCAAGTATATAGATCTTTCAAATTTTTTAACCAAAATTTAATTAATTTAGAATTTTTTACACCGTTAAATTAGTAAAAGACTCATATCTATAATTAAATTTACTAATTTTGCAACTCTTTGATCATCAAGTCAATGATCTTAAAAAAATTTGAAATTTAATTTCTAACTACTTTATTCAATAGTCTAAATCATGTTGAATGGTGCCGATCATCAATTTAGAAGCTCCATAGTCGAAAATAAACGAGTGGCAATCGAGCCCGTTTGCTACTGATAACATTCGAGCTCAACTCTCTCTCTCTTTCTCTCTCTCTTTATATATATATATATAGAGTTGGGCTGGAATGCTATTGATAGCACCAACCCAACTTTGCCACCCATTTTGTAGCCATTGGATCGCATTGAGATCCGTGTAGACTCTTTAATGAAAAAAAGAGAAAAGAAAAAGTAAAAAGAAAAAGTAAAAAGTAAAAAAAAAATTTTTAATTAAAGGGCTTGCACGAATCTCAATGCAATTCAATGACTACAAAATTGGTGGCAAAGTTGGGTTGGTGCTATCAATAGCATTCCAGCCCAACTCATATATATATATATATATATATATATATATATATATATATAAGTAGGGCTTATATACTTTTAAAAGTACAAGCCCAAATATGCTTGTGAATTTTTTACCATTAGATTTGCATTGAAATTTGTACTATTGTAAACTCAACTAAAGAGAGAGAAAGAAAAGATAAATAGCACAAATCTTAATGCAAATTCAATAGTAAAAAATTCACAAATATATTTGGGCTTACGCTTTTGAAAGTATATAAGTCATACTCTATATATATATATTGATTTTTTAAAGCATCAAAATTTTAATTTTTTTTACAAAATCTTGACGTATTTTAAAATTCTGATATTTTAAATCGTGAGGATATTAAAAGTAATAGTACATTTTATGCTTCAATAAATTGGTTTTATATAATAAAAGGTGGTTTTTTTTTTTTTAATATATTTATGGCGCCTAATCCTATTTTTTTTCGTATATATTTATGATCAAATCTTGATCATATATCAACATAATTTTTCTTAAATCTATATTTATAAATAATTTTTTTTTTTGTATTTGATTTCACAATGATTCAATTTAAAATTTTAAATTATAAACCAATTTATAAGAAAATTAGCAAACCTAAAAATTAATTGCATGACCGAACCAACACGAATTAATTTGGTTTCAGTTTGAGAGTTTCTAAAATCCAAACCAAACAGATCCTAATAGAGTGATAACATTATAATAAATAATTATCTATAGTATTAAGCATCTATAGTAGATTTTATACCCTCTATTTTAAACTTCATAAAAATTTAAATAATTTTTAATAAAAAAAAATAATACAATAAATAATAAAATTATAATTGTGAAATATAAAATATATAAAATATATATTTTATTTTAAAGTATACAAGTAGTATTGCTATTACTAACGGGGCCTTACCATTTGAAACTTGAGTACTAAAACTTGAACTCGAATGAAAGAAGGTTTTGTGATTGAAAATAGAACGGTTTGTCTTGAGTACTAAAACAGTTTTGTCAAATTCAATCAAGAGTGGGTTATCTTGATTGAAGTCAGGTTGAATTTGGATCAATAGTGGTCCAGAAATATCGACTTTTGATCGGGGCCTGATCTCGAAAATCCGAGAGCACCATTGCGATCGTTTCAACGAAACATGAAAGTTTTATATTCACTTGTCGACAATCCAACGGTCGGATCTTCCACAAAACAGTAAAGAAGAACGGGTCCCACAACTTAAGTTGTGAATAGTAACCCTATTTTAAATCCCCTTTTGACCTCTAACGGCCGTTTCGCCGTCTAGACCCCGAACCTAGCAACATGAGTAGTCGATTCTAACTAATTTCGACGTTCTGAGCGCAATGGCACTGACGGTTTTCGCGTTTTGCGATCCGGGTGCATCGAAGTGCGTGCCACGCGCTATATTGAGTCAAACTTTATGGAACGACTTTTTATCCGAGCGTCAAACAAACCAAACAAATACGCTACTTGACAGGTCTCGACAAGCCGGACGTCGTGGCGAAATCCATTTCGCAAAATGACGAACGGTTTGTCTCGAAGTGCGTGAAAACTGCTCAAAATGGTCTAAATTGTAATAAAACTTAATAGTTTATGTGCCTAAGTGCTAGGGCTTGTAACCATAAGGGGTTTGGTGTATTTTGCACCTATTAAGAGGATCTCGGAGCTTAAGGGTTAATGTGAACATGGCTTGGGGTTAATGAGTAAAGGAATCAAGTATTATTGTTGCCTCTTGGTCTTCCCAAGATCTCTGCACCCGAGGAGTCTTGAGGACATCTGAAGCATCACCCCTGATCCCTTACTACTCCCAGACCCAGCCCGAAGCCCTGGTTAAACCGAAAACCCAACACCCTTTGAGAGCAAACCGAGGGTGGGAGAGGAAGAAGAAGCTTGGAACAAATCTCTTCCAAGTTGGAATTAGAGTGCTCTGAAGTTGTCCTTGGTGTCTGGGGACCTCTTGGGTTGCTGCTGTGGCCGCGCGAAGAAGAAGAAGATAGAACCGGCTTCTTCCTTTCTTCCCCGAGCTCGGCAAAGGTGAGGATCCTAACCCATGGTATTCCTGCACCCGAGACCCTTAGCAGTGGACCTATTAGGTCCTTAGGATGCTCCTGGCCGAGACCCGAGCCCCCCATGCACAGCGCATGGCCGACGGGGGCATGGGGTCGCCGGAACCCTAGTGTTGCTCCACTTTGGAACAACTTTGCAACCATAAACTTGTTTGGGCTGAGATTTGGTGTGCTTGGACTGTTGGTAGTGGGGACCAACTCCACCAAATCTGGTGGAGTATGGTTAACCCAGTAAATGGCAGATTTGTGCATGCCACCTGTTTGTTAACATTCCCATAACACCATTCACAACTTGATTCTCTGCAACCAAGGCATCTGAGGGCTTCCAACTTGGATCAACTAGATCCTCTGAGTTTCTGGAGTATTTCCCCTCAACTGGAGCAACCTCAGAACCCCGGGTTGGCCGAGCTCCATGATGAAGAAGATGAAGCTTTCCATTGACTTTCGTGATGCTCCATCCGAAGGGTCTGGGGCTCAACCAAATGCACCAGTAGGTGCCATTTGCTGCATGGAAGCTTCCCATACCCTTGGCTGGCCTCGGGGTGCGGCGACGGCGCGGCGGAGCAAAGCTCCGGTTTGGAGCTCATGCCCTCTAATGGCATCTAACGATCGCAATGGTGCTCTCGGATTTTCGAGATCAGGCCCCGATCAAAAGTCGATATTTCTGGGCCACTATTGATCCAAATTCAACCTGACTTCAATCAATTTCATTTATTTATTTATTTTCAAAATTCAAGTTCTTACATCAACCTCAGGCAATGCCACTGTTCGGCACCTTTTCGGCTGACATAACCTTGTCGAGGGCTCACGGGTCTATCATCAGACCACTTTAATTAACTATTTCTAAATACACGGCTGTCCAAGGTCAATCTCTATCTCGGAATCTCACCAACACGTCCCGACATCCCAGCATCCGCTCGGCCTGAAAAACAGTCACCCGAGGGTGTGAGACACACCGGAGTGTATCCCAGTGGGCACGACGAGCCGAGGATCAGCTAATCGTACCTACTGGGTACTAAAATCTGCAGATAGTAAAGATCTGTAGGAAAAGCTGGAAACATAGATGTCTACTAATAATCAGAAATAAAACTACAGGTAAGTATGCTGAACAATCAGGGTATCTCAGAGATAACTATCATGAAAACTGTAGAGCATGCAGGCCGGAAATCAAAGTCAACTACAAGGATCATGTATAAAGAACTACGAATGATACAAGCATGTCTACAGATAATAGTGCTGGAACAACTGAGCAACTGTACGAGTAAAAGTAATGCGTCAAAGGTAGAAAACCAAATATCCAATCATGTGCCCATATTGGTCTCAGAGAACCTCAGGCAATGCCACTATTCGGCACCTTTTCGGCTGACGTAACCTTGTCGAGGGCTCACGTGTAGAGGCCCAAATTCCCATGCAGCGTTCTTCCGATGAATCCACTGTTAGAGCACCTAGTGTTGGTGTATCTGGCCCATGGTGCATCAATGGGATGCCACAGATGGACCCTGTGTGTGTTTATTAGCTGTGTAGGCCTTCGGCTGAGTTTGCCGAAATTTCGGAAAAGAATTAGGCCCAACAGAGGTCGGAAATGGATTCAGCACGGAAAAACGCTTGAAAACGGCTATTTGCTTGTTTATTTCTGAGTCCGGATGCCCAAAAACGGACTCCCGGAAGTTTTTAGTGGAAAATGGTGCATGGGAGGGGCCGTAGACCGCCGGGATGCCACGTGGCGGCCTGTCATTGGCCGGTTCAGGATGCGCGGTCCACAGAGCTGCGCGGCGGGGTGCACAGACCCGGCGCATGGACACGTGGCACCTCCTGATTGGCGGGCGCAAGGCGCGCGGTCTACCGGGTGAGCGCGGCGGTGCATGGACCAAGGAGGGGGCACGTGGCAGCCTCCGGTTGGTCGGTGCACGCGGCGCGGTCCACGGAATTCCAAAGTGGAATGCGTGGACCGGGTGTAGGGGACACGTGTCACCCTCCGATTCGCTGGCGTACCGTGCGCGGTGCACGGAGTCGGGGTCGGTGCCTCGGGGCGCGTGCGCACGTCGGGGCCATGCCGCGTGCCCGGCGCGGCCGCCGACCGGTCAGCGGGTCAACCGGGGGGACACGCGTCGCCCGCTGGTTGGCGGGCGCCAACCGCCTCACTGTGCGGGGGCGGGCCACGTGGCAGCCCGTGGGTGGCCCGAACAGCTGTTTGCTGTTCGGCGGGCGACGTGGCGGCTCCTGGTGGATTCGGGCGTGAACAGTGTTGGGCCGGCCCAACACTGTAGCCGCCCGAATGTACCGGGCGCCCGAATGTTTGGGCCCAAAGCCCATTGACTTTGTTTTTCCGGGCTGTTTCGGGTGAGGCCTATAAAAAGGCCTCAAGGGGCCTCGTTTTGGAGCTTTTCCCGAAGGCTTTTCACTTGGAGCCCTTCACCAATTTTCTTCCTCTCCCTCTTGTGCATCTCTTGGCGGAAGTTCAGAATTTTTGGAGGCCGCGACGACGGCGACTTCTACATCGGGGTGCGGAGCGACGATCTACTGTTGGAGGCCCATTTTCGTCGCAGTTTAGTCTGGGAGGTCTACCGGGCTACCCCGACGTTATTTTTGGACGATTTCTACGGTGACGGTTTCGTAAGAGGTAAATCTACATTTTCCGTGTTGGACACTTCTTCTGGATCCGAGCTTTTCTTGGGGTTCTGGGTACATTTTTAACCCCCTTTGCGACTGTTGGTTGATTTGGACAGCACCTACTTGTCGGATTTTTATCTCCTCATCCGGACATCGGAATTCGACGTTTCAGGACTCTATCGACATCTACTCTTCGCGAGGATCGCCGTCATATTTTTATAGGAATTTTTGGAGGAAGTTTTTCAGGTGAAAATTTCGTGTTAATGGGACTGTTCACCACAGATTTTGGGAATGTGGAATTTGTGTAAATTAAAGTGTAATTTTGGTGTATGTTTGTACCCAGGAGTTTGTGAGCACTTCTACCGTGTTGTTGGCTTGGTGGGATTTGTGATTTGACAGTTGTGGGCTTTCTCAGCTGTACGATTCCGGACAGTTAGCACTTTCAGGTGGGTGACCTTGCTTCCAAGAACTCTGGACTGTGTACTAATTCTATGTGTGTAGGATCATGCATGTTAGAAATTGGAGTATTAGCATGTGTTAAACTGTATGTTGTATCTTGTATATCAGTTGATGAATCTTTGATTCCTACTCTATGTTAAGTAATGAAATCTTGGAATTTGACCTAGCACCCCTGTCATATGTATCATGTTCAGCCAGTCTGTAGAAAAACTCCAACTTGGGCTAGGTTTTTACTGCTCTAGACATTCCACATCACGATACTTCATTTCACTATGGACTTAGCTTTTCCCTTGCCCGAGTTGTGGGCCGAGAGGTCGGGTGACTGTGGGATGCATTTGCACTCGTGTCTGGGGACCGAGTGGAGTTGATAGCAGTCTGTAGATTTGATGTCTTTGGGAGAGTGATAGTGATGGTCGATCTGGGTTCTTGGAAACTGTCAGAGAGACAGTGAGTTTCAGCTGTGTATTTTCCAGCCAGTGAGTGAGTCAGTGTTTTGTTTGGTGGTCGATCTTATTGATCGAGGATTGTATCATAGCCTGCATGAGCCACATTAGAGCTTTACAGTGATACTTTACAGTGATACTTTACAGTGATACTTATGGGTTACTTTGACTCGAGCGGGTCGCTCCCCTCGAGGGCCACTCCGGAGTAGGCGAGACCGGGTTGTTGTACCCGCGTGAGTTGAGATGTTCTTCGCGACTTGTTGTTGCATTTGTCCCTCTGGCTGTGCTTTTGTTGGCAGCCATGGACGCCCTACGTAAGTCCGCTCCTCCGGGACGTAACGGCAGTAGGTTGGCGCAGGTTTGACTGGACCCGATGTGGCAGTCAGTTTTGATTGGGTGATCAGGGAGGAGAGTTAGTTGTGGCATTATGTTCTTTCTGTTCCACTGTTGAGCATCTAGATAGAGGCATAGTAGCTGTAGAGTTACCTTTCCCAGCTTTCCTTATAGCACTGCATTTGTTACTTTTGCCTCTGGTAGACTTGGTGGGCAGACCGTCGGGCTTGTTGGCGGCACCCACTGAGAACTACTGTGGGATGTAGTTCTCACACCCGTCGTGGTGTTTTCTCCCCAGGGACTTCTGCTCCGGTTCCTGCAGCTCTTGTTGCTGATCCAGCTCCTTCTGACCGAGGTAAGGGCGTCGCGAGATAGATCCCCTCCTGTCGTCTTCTGTGTGTGAGTAGATGTACCCCAGTTCCATTTTGGTGTGTGTTATGTCGAGTGACTTTTGTAGTGAGGTTTTGAGTTGTACCTTTCTCTCCTGCTTTTCTGAGAGACTCTTGTATTCTGGTGAGTTGGGTCTGTATATTTGTGAGTTGTAGTTTATTTTATGTATTTTATTCCAGCTTTTCTCTTTCAGCTCTGATATCTGCTAGTGTAGATGTTTCCTTGCAGGTTAGTCGCTACGCCTATACGGGGCTTCCCGTATGGGCGGCGGATCTGTTGGCGAGCCGGGGCGCAGTATCGCCCCGGGGCGTGACAGATTAGAGTGGTATCAGAGCCTAGGATGTAGGTCTTGGAGGACTTAGGAACCCTAGGCTTGTGGTTGGACCCTAGGATGACTCGCGTGAGAGCCGTGATTTTAGCAAGAGTCCTGATTGGATTTCTAACTCTCCCGAGCGGTTCGGGGTGAGCGATTGACATGTCTTCCTTCGGTGGCAACTATGTTGGCTGCAGACAACATAGTACTTCGGAAATGGGGACATGCCTTCTGACTTTCGCTAGATTGGGTCGAGAGATGATTTGGGTTCTGATTGTTTGCCTTGTCCCTCAGGTGGGGATGCCTCCTCGACGCTCGATGGTGACGCGTTCGCAGCCTTCGTCCTCTGAGCCCGAGCAGGAGGACTCGGGGCAGGGACAGCAGAGCGAGGTTTTGGAGCTCCGTGCCCAGGTGGCACAGTTGGCTGAGGCGTCTCGACGCCAGGAGGAGGCTGTGAGTCGGTTGACGCTCTTGTTGGAGCAGAGAGCGCAGCCGGCGATAGTACCCCCTGAGAGTTCTCCGGTGCCTTCTTCCCCTGTTGTGGCACCCCCGGTTGTGCAGCCTGCACCAGCAGTTCCGGCTGAGCCTGTTTCCAGTAGGCCACCGTCTGGGACGTCGGGATCTTTGACTTTGGCAGAGCAGCAGGTTTTGGTGGGTCTTTTGTTGAGGTTTCGCAAGTTTGATCCACCCCGCTTTTCGGGTATGAGTGCTGAGCCGTGGGCGGCTGAGTCTTGGGTTACAGCTATGGAGCGCCATTTCGAGAGCCTTTTTATTGATGAGAGGTTTCGAGTTCTGTTGGCTACTCATTTTCTGGAGAGCAACGCCGAGGCATGGTGGCGGCGTGTGCGACCCGCAGGTCCGCCTGGGACCCAGTTTATCTCTTGGGCAGAGTTTCGCGGTATGCTTCTTGGGGCCTTCTTTCCCGAGAGTGTTCGACAGAGCTTGGAGGAGCAGCTGAGGAATCTCCGCCAGGGAGATAGGCCCGTACACGCGTACATAGCCGATTTCAATCGGCTGTTAGCTTGTATGCCCCACGTGGCCAAAGATGAGACCCACCGGATCTACATGTTCGAGAGAGGGTTGCGTCGGGACATTTATCAGTTGGTCCGCTCCCTCAGATTACAGACTTTAGAGGCCTCGATGGAGCAGGCACTTTATGTGGAGAGTGGTGAGGCCGTGATGGCAGAGGTGACTCCAGCCCCCGTTGTGACTCCTGGGGCGAAGCGCCCGGCGCTGTTTGAGGAGGGGCAGTCGAGTAGACAGGGACCCCCGAGACCACCCCGTTTCCACTCTCAGGGACGGGGGTATCAGGGGCGGCAGAGATCTGGGGGATCTCGTCAGTTCCAGCAGCAGCAGTAGCAGCGTCGACCACCTCGACAGCAGCAGTCTTCGCAGCAGCAGCAGTCTTCGCAGCAGCAGCAGACTTCGCGGCAGCCGCGCCCCGACTGTTGTATCATCTGTGGAGGACCGCACTCACCAGCCCAGTGCCCGCAGGGTCGGGACCGCTGCTTCCGTTGCGGGCAGACCGGTCACTTCGCGAGGGCGTGCCCCAGGGCAGGTTACCCAGCTCCTTCATCAGCTTCTGCATCCTTCGTTCCTCGTCAGTCAGCAGGACCTTCGGCGACCTCCGGTAGGCCAGATTTTGCTCCATCGTCCTCGCGACTGCCAAAGCGACATCCCCCGGCGCCGAGCGGTCGAGTCTATGCCGCTCAGGTAGAGGATGCTACAGCAGCAGAGCATGTCGTCGCAGGTATTATTTTCATTTCTGCAGTTCGTACTCGTACTCTCTTTGATACCGGTGCATCGCATTCATTTATCAGTAGAGCATTTGCATCCCTTCATGGTATAGAGGTAGTTTCTTTATCGCATGCATCAGAGGTTCAGATACCAGATCATGTCTTGCATGTCGAGGAGTATTGTAGGGATTGCCCCGTGCAGTTGGGATCCTGGATTTTGCCGGCAGACTTGCTTGTCTTGCGGCAGCTCCAGGATTTCGACGTCGTGCTAGGTATGGATTGGTTGTCGAGGTACTATGCTGTTATAGACTGCAGAGAGAGGACGGTGACCCTCCGCGAGCCTGGACAGGAGGAGTTCGTCTTCAGAGGCTGCCAGAGCACCTTCTTTGCGATGACTGTTTCTTCGGCGAGGGCTAGGCGGATGATTAGTAGGGGCTGCACCGCTTTCTTAGCGACGATTGTGGAGGTGCCTACGGCGGCACTGGGACTCGAGGATATTTCTGTTGTCCGCGAGTTCCCAGATGTGTTTCCCCCTGAGTTGACGACTATGCAGCCGGAGAGGGAGGTGGAGTTTGTGATTGATGTGGTACCGGGAACCGCACCAATCTCGAAGGCGCCTTATAGGATGGCACCTGCCGAGTTGAGGGAGTTGAAAGCCCAGCTTCAGGATCTTATGGATAGGGGCTTTGTCAGGCCTAGTGTTTCTCCGTGGGGAGCGCCAGTTTTATTTGTGAAGAAGAAGGATGGGTCGCTTCGTTTGTGTGTGGATTATCGGGAGTTGAATAAAGTGACCATCCGGAACAAGTACCCTCTTCCACGGATAGGTGATTTGTTTGATCAGTTGCAGGGAGCCACAGTGTTTTCGAAGATTGATCTTCAGTCAGGTTACCACCAGTTGAGGGTGAGGGCCGAGGACATCCCTAAGACGGCTTTTCGATCCCGGTATGGGCATTATGAGTTTACGGTTATGCCGTTTGGTTTGACTAATGCCCCAGCTGCATTCATGGATTTGATGAACCGGGTATTTCAGCCGTACTTAGACTTGTTTGTGGTTGTGTTCATTGATGACATCTTGATCTACTCCCGGAGCGATGTGGATCATGAGGAGCACTTGAGGATAGTGCTGTAGCTTCTACGTGAGAAGAAGCTGTATGCCAAGCTTAAGAAGTGCGAGTTTTGGCTTCGGGAGGTTGCATTCTTGGGCCACTTGGTATCAGCCGCAGGAGTAGCAGTTGACCCGACGAAGATTGATACAGTTCGGGATTGGCCGAGACCGACGACGGTGATTGAGGTCCGGAGCTTTCTGGGCTTGGCAGGCTACTACCGTCGGTTTGTAGAGGCCTTTGCGAAGCTCTCTACTCCACTGACCTGTTTGACTAGGAAGGGGATGAGGTTCATTTGGACTGAGCAGTGTCAGCGGAGTTTTGAGGAGCTGAAGAAGAGACTGATTTTAGCACCAGTTCTTACACTGCCAGTGATGGGTGATGGCTACGTGATTTATAGTGACGCCTCGCACAGCGGTTTGGGTTGTGTCTTGATGCAGCATGGGAGGGTAATTGCTTATGCTTCACGGCAACTAAAGGATTATGAGAAGAATTACCCTACTCATGATTTAGAGCTGGCAGCTGTGGTGTTCGCATTGAAGCTGTGGCGGCATTACCTCTACGGTGAGCATTGTGAGATCTACACGGATCATAAGAGCTTAAAGTATCTATTTACTCAAAAGGAGCTGAACCTGAGGCAACGCCGGTGGTTGGAGTTACTGAAGGATTACGATGTGAGTATCCTCTATCATCCCGGCAAGGCCAATGTGGTAGCAGATGCTTTGAGTCGGAGGTCAGTGCAGAGCTTGAGCATGTTGGTCACGCAGCAGGCCCCGTTGATTGAGCAGTTGAGGCGACTCCAGATTGAGGTTGTATCCCCTGGGGTCTCTGCTAGACTGATGTCTATGGTCTTGCAGCCCACTCTGTTGGACAGGATTAGGGAGACGCAGAGTGAGGACCCCCACTTGGAGAGGATTAGATCACAGATTCAGGCAGATCTTATAGGGGATTTTACAGTGGATAGCTCGGGAGTACTGCGGTACAGGGACCGAGTGTGTGTGCCTTCGGATTCAGAGATCAGAGACCAGATTTTGGGAGAGGCCCATTATACACCTTATACCATTCATCCTGGTGGTACTAAGATGTATAAGGACCTCAAGGCACATTTTTGGTGGTCCGGGATGAAGCGGGACGTTGGAAGATTTGTGGCTCACTGTTTAACTTGCCAGCAAGTGAAAGCAGAGCACCGGGTTCCTGCTGGCAAGTTACAAAGTCTTCCAATTCCCGAGTGGAAATGGGACCACATCACCATGGACTTTGTTACAGGGCTGCCGAGAGCGCAGAGTGGAGCCGACGCGATTTGGGTTATTGTTGATAGACTCACCAAGTCTGCACATTTCTTGCCTGTTCAGATGACTTGGTCTTTGGAGCGTCTGGCACAGTGTTATTTGGACGAGATAGTGAGGCTACACGGGGTACCTGCGTCGATTGTTTCAGATCGGGATCCGAGGTTTGTGTCACGATTCTCGGGGAGTTTACAGTCAGCTTTGGGGACCCAGCTCAGATTCAGCACTGCATTCCACCCACAAACTGATGGCCAGTCTGAGCGCACTATACAGACCCTTGAGGATATGCTGAGAGCGTGCGTTATGGATTTTGGAGGGGGGTGGTACCGACACTTATCTTTGGTTGAGTTTGCGTACAACAACAGCTATCAGGCGAGCATCCAGATGGCTCCGTTTGAGGCGTTGTATGGACGCAAGTGTCGGTCACCCTTGTATTGGAGTGACGTGGGTGAGAGGAGGACTTTGGGACCAGATCTACTTTTGGAGGCTGAGGAGAAAGTCAGAGTTGTTTGTCGACACCTTGAGGTGGCCCAGAGTCGTCAGAGGAGTTATGCAGATACTCGACGGCGAGACCTAGAGTTTCAGATTGGTGACCATGTATTCTTAAAGGTCTCGCCTTCGAAAGGGGTCCGGAGATTTGGAGTGCGTGGGAAGCTTAGTCCCCGTTTTGTTGGACCCTTTGAGGTACTTGAGAGGGTAGGCCCTGTGGCTTATAGAGTTGCTCTTCCTCCATGTTTGGCCGGTGTACACGATGTTTTTCATGTCTCAGCCCTGAGGAGATATGTCTTCGATCCGTCGCATGTGGTTGACTTCACTCCCTTGGAGATCGGTGAGGACCTGGTTTACGAGGAGCGGCCGTTGCGGATTCTTGCTCGTGAGGTGAGGGAATTGCGCAACCGGACCATTCCGTATGTGAAGATCTTATGGAGCAATCATGAAGAGCGAGAGGCTACTTGGGAGCTAGAGACAGAGATGAGATCTGCATACCCTTTTCTGTTCGAGACTACTGGTTGAGGTACGCCTGTTCTACCTTACTTGTTTCGAGGACGAAACTTCCTTTTAGTGGGGGAGGATGTAGAGGCCCAAATTCCCATGCAGCGTTCTTCCGATGAATCCACTGTTAGAGCACCTAGTGTTGGTGTATCTGGCCCATGGTGCATCAATGGGATGCCACAGATGGACCCTGTGTGTGTTTATTAGCTGTGTAGGCCTTCGGCTGAGTTTGCCGAAATTTCGGAAAAGAATTAGGCCCAACAGAGGTCGGAAATGGATTCAGCACGGAAAAACGCTTGAAAACGGCTATTTGCTTGTTTATTTCTGAGTCCGGATGCCCAAAAACGGACTCCCGGAAGTTTTTAGTGGAAAATGGTGCATGGGAGGGGCCGTAGACCGCCGGGATGCCACGTGGCGGCCTGTCATTGGCCGGTTCAGGATGCGCGGTCCACAGAGCTGCGCGGCGGGGTGCACAGACCCGGCGCATGGACACGTGGCACCGCCTGATTGGCGGGCGCAAGGCGCGCGGTCTACCGGGTGAGCGCGGCGGTGCATGGACCAAGGCGGGGGCACGTGGCAGCCTCCGGTTGGTCGGTGCATGCGGCGCGGTCCACGGAATTCCAAAGTGGAATGCGTGGACCGGGTGTAGGGGACACGTGTCACCCCCCGATTCGCTGGCGTACCGTGCGCGGTGCACGGAGTCGGGGTCGGTGCCTCGGGGCGCGTGCGCACGTCGGGGCCATGCCGCGCGCCCGGCGCGGCCGCCGACCGGTCAGCGGGTCAACCGGGGGGACACGCGTCGCCCGCTGGTTGGCGGGCGCCAACCGCCTCACTGTGCGGGGGCGGGCCACGTGGCAGCCCGTGGGTGGCCCGAACAGCTGTTTGCTGTTCGGCGGGCGACGTGGCGGCTCCTGGTGGATTCGGGCGTGAACAGTGTTGGGCCGGCCCAACACTGTAGCCGCCCGAATGTACCGGGCGCCCGAATGTTTGGGCCCAAAGCCCATTGACTTTGTTTTTCCGGGCTGTTTCGGGTGAGGCCTATAAAAAGGCCTCAAGGGGCCTCGTTTTGGAGCTTTTCCCGAAGGCTTTTCACTTGGAGCCCTTCACCAATTTTCTTCCTCTCCCTCTTGTGCATCTCTTTGCGGAAGTTCAGAATTTTTGGAGGCCGCGACGACGGCGACTTCTACATCGGGGTGCGGAGCGACGATCTACTGTTGGAGGCCCATTTTCGTCGCAGTTTAGTCTGGGAGGTCTACCGGGCTACCCCGATGTTATTTTTGGACGATTTCTATGGTGACGGTTTCGTAAGAGGTAAATCTACATTTTCCGTGTTGGACACTTCTTCTGGATCCGAGATTTTCTTGGGGTTCTGGGTACATTTTTAACCCCCTTTGCGACTGTTGGTTGATTTGGACAGCACCTACTTGTCGGATTTTTATCTCCTCATCCTGACATCGGAATTCGACGTTTCAGGACTCTATCGACATCTACTCTTCGCGAGGATCGCCGTCATATTTTTATTGGAATTTTTGGAGGAAGTTTTTCAGGTGAAAATTTCGTGTTAATGGGACTGTTCACCACAGATTTTGGGAATGTGGAATTTGTGTGAATTAAAGTGTAATTTTGGTGTATGTTTGTACCCAGGAGTTTGTGAGCACTTCTACCGTGTTGTTGGCTTGGTGGGATTTGTGATTTGACAGTTGTGGGCTTTCTCAGCTGTACAATTCCGGACAGTTAGCACTTTCAGGTGGGTGACCTTGCTTCCAAGAACTCTGGACTGTGTACTAATTCTATGTGTGTAGGATCATGCATGTTAGAAATTGGAGTATTAGCATGTGTTAAACTGTATGTTGTATCTTGTATATCAGTTGATGAATCTTTGATTCCTACTCTATGTTAAGTAATGAAATCTTGGAATTTGACCTAGCACCCCTGTCATATGTATCATGTTCAGCCAGTCTATAGAAAAACTCCAACTTGGGCTAGATTTTTACTGCTCTAGACATTCCACATCACGATACTTCATTTCACTATGGACTTAGCTTTTCCCTCGCCCGAGTTGTGGGCCGAGAGGTCGGGTGACTGTGGGATGCATTTGCACTCGTGTCTGGGGACCGAGTGGAGTTGATAGCAGTCTGTAGATTTGATGTCTTTGGGAGAGTGATAGTGATGGTCGATCTGGGTTCTTGGAAACTGTCAGAGAGACAGTGAGTTTCAGCTGTGTAGATTCCAGCCAGTGAGTGAGTCAGTGTTTTGTTTGGTGGTCGATCTTATTGATCGAGGATTGGATCATAGCCTGCATGAGCCACATTAGAGCTTTACAGTGATACTTTACAGTGATACTTATGGGTTACTTTGACTCGAGCGGGTCGCTCCCCTCGAGGGCCACTCCGGAGTAGGCGAGACCGGGTTGTTGTACCCGCGTGAGTTGAGATGTTCTTCGTGACTTGTTGTTGCATTTGTCCCTCTGGATGTGCTTTTGTTGGCAGCCATGGACGCCCTACGTAAGTCCGCTCCTCCGGGACGTAACGGCAGTAGGTTGGCACAGGTTTGACTGGACCCGATGTGGCAGTCAGTTTTGATTGGGTGATCAGGGAGGAGAGTTAGTTGTGGCATTATGTTCTTTCTGTTCCACTGTTGAGCATCTAGATAGAGGCATAGTAGCTGTAGAGTTACCTTTCCCAGCTTTCCTTATAGCACTGCATATGTTACTTTTGCCTCTGGTAGACTTGGTGGGCAGACCGTCGGGCTTGTTGGCGGCACCCACTGAGAACTACTGTGGGATGTAGTTCTCACACCCGTCGTGGTGTTTTCTCCCCAGGGACTTCTGCTCCGGTTCCTGCAGCTCTTGTTGCTGATCCAGCTCCTTCTGACCGAGGTAAGGGCGTCGCGAGATAGATCCCCTCCTGTCGTCTTCTGTGTGTGAGTAGATGTACCCCAGTTCCATTTTGGTGTGTGTTATGTCGAGTGACTTTTGTAGTGAGGTTTTGAGTTGTACCTTTCTCTCCTGCTTTTCTGAGAGACTCTTGTATTCTGGTGAGTTGGGTCTGTATATTTGTGAGTTGTAGTTTATTTTATGTATTTTATTCCAGCTTTTCTCTTTCAGCTCTGATATCTGCTAGTGTAGATGTTTCCTTGCAGGTTAGTCGCTACGCCTATACGGGGCTTCCCGTATGGGCGGCGGATCTGTTGGCGAGCCGGGGCGCAGTATCGCCCCGGGGCGTGACATCACGGGTCTATCATCAGACCACTTTACCGGTAAAGAACAATCTCCACGGGGAGCTACCCCGGCCATGTTCGTGAAGTACAGCAGTGCATGGCAAATCATAATGATCAATCTCACGGTCTAGTGACCGGGTAGTCGGCAACATGCCGAGATCCCAACAGGGAATCATCTGTCTATATCTATCAATCAGAATCATCAATCATGCATATCGAGTAGTATCTATCAATCAGGATCAATCAATCATGCATATCAATAATATCTCGAATAACATCTCAATGACAGGAATCAACCGGTGTCATCTAATCATGCAAATATATATATATATATCAATCAATCAGGATCAGTCAGGAATAATCAGGGGATATGTGTATGATAATCGGCTGATCGTGAACAGAAAATCTCAATCACAGGTCTAATCCAGTCAATGTCAATCAGGGAAATAACGATATATCAAGATAGGTCATGTAATCAGCAGGGAATCAAAAACAGGGGTCCGACTGGACTAAAGCAACCAGAGGGCCAAAAAGCTGAGGCCCGGTTCGAAGATAACCCACCCGATAAATCGCAGGCGACTAAACCATAATCCACTGTATGCTCGAGGACCAGAGACAAATCGAGCCAACCTGGATCAAACATAATAATCAACCTCGAACTCACTAACTACAACTTAAAACCCAGATTAATTTAAAACCTCTAATTATTTAAATAATAGTATCATTTGAGCACTGTTTTCGCTCGTTCTTTCAACTGGAGGCTCATTTTTACGAACCGTTACTTCCAGTAGGTGACAATCATCTGGCTGAACACCGTGCTCACCAATTTGCGGCAGCACGGGACCCGAGGAAAACTTTGGGCCATAAAACACTCCTCTAACATAGCCATTTTGCATTTTTGTTTCTCCGGGACTTCAAAATCAGTTTTTAACGCGAGCATCGCGTCCAGTGACCCCAAATTAGCCAAGAGTACACTGTCGCGACTTCGCAAACATCCTAGAACAGTGTTTGGGTCATAATTACATTTGGAGGTTGGTTTAATCACATCTTTTAATCCAGACCTCAAACAGTAAAAGTCTGTATATCAAAGTTGCTCTAAATAATGCTAGGATACCAGGGCTTGCCCTGGTTGAAACCCAGATCTGCTGGTTCAAGCAGAACCAAAGCCATGTTTATTTAAAGGTTCACATTGCTCCAATTATAAATCCACACAGTATCTGTTTGAACTGAAGTGAGCATCAAGCTCAGGGGGAAATTTAGAGCAAGTTTGATGTTTACAGTTTTGTCAAATTCTAATTCAAAGTTCTTTGAGGCATTTGGATCAATGTGAAATTGATTTTGAAATTGATTGAAGTGACCTACTTGAATTTTGAAAATAAATAAATAAATGAAATTGATTGAAGTCAGGTTGAATTTGGATCAATAGTGGCCCAGAAATATCGACTTTTGATCGGGGCCTGATCTCGAAAATCCGAGAGCACCATTGCGATCGTTTCGACGAAACATGAAAGTTTAATATTCACTTGTCGACAATCCAACGGTCGGATCTTCCGCAAAACAGTAAAGAAGAACGGGTCCCACAACTTAAGTTGTGAATAGTAACTCTATTTTAAATCCCCTTTTGACCTCTAACGGCCCTTTCGCCGTCTAGACCCCGAACCTAGCAACATGAGTAGTCGATTCTAACTAATTTCGACGTTCTGAGCGCAATGGCACTGACGGTTTTCGCGTTTGGCGACCCGGGTGCATCGAAGTGCGTGCCACGCGCTATATTGAGTCAAACTTTATGGAACGACTTTTTATCCGAGCGTCAAACAAACCAAACAAATACGCTACTTTACAGGTCTCGACAAGCCGGACGTCGTGGCGAAATCCATTTCGCAAAATGACGAACGATTTGTCTCGAAGTGCGTGAAAAGTGCTCAAAATGGTCTAAATTGTAATAAAACTTAATAGTTTATGTGCCTAAGTGCTAGGGCTTGTAACCATAAGGGGTTTGGTGTATTTTGCACCTATTAAGAGGATCTCGGAGCTTAAGGGTTAATGTGAACATGGCTTGGGGTTATTGAGTAAAGGAATCAAGTATTATTGTTGCCTCTTGGTCTTCCCAAGATCTCTGCACCCGAGGAGTCTTGAGGACATCTGAAGCATCACCCCTGATCCCTTACTACTCCCAGACCCAGCCCGAAGCCCTGGTTAAACCGAAAACCCAACACCCTTTGAGAGCAAACCGAGGGTGGGAGAGGAAGAAGAAGCTTGGAACAAATCTCTTCCAAGTTGGAATTAGAGTGCTCTGAAGTTGTCCTTGGTGTCTGGGGACCTCCTGGGTTGCTGCTGTGGCCGCGCGAAGAAGAAGAAGATAGAACCGGCTTCTTCCTTTCTTCCCCGAGCTCGGCAAAGATGAGGATCCTAACCCATGGTATTCCTGCACCCGAGACCCTTAGCAGTGGACCTATTAGGTCCTTAGGATGCTCCTGGCCGAGACCCGAGCCCCCCATGCACAGCGCATGGCCGACGGGGGCGTGGGGTCGCCGGAACCCTAGTGTTGCTCCACTTTGGAACAACTTTGCAACCATAAACTTGTTTGGGCTGAGATTTGGTGTGCTTGGACTGTTGGTAGTGGGGACCAACTCCACCAAATCTGGTGGAGTATGGTTAACCCAGTAAATGGCAGATTTGTGCATGCCACCTGTTTGTTAACATTCCCATAACACCATTCACAACTTGATTCTCTACAACCAAGGCATCTGAGGGCTTCCAACTTGGATCAACTAGATCCTCTGAGTTTCTGGAGCATTTCCCCTCAACTGGAGCAACCTCAGAACCCCGGGTTGGCCGAGCTCCATGATGAAGAAGATGAAGCTTTGCATTGATTTTCGTGATGCTCCATCCGAAGGGTCTGGGGCTCAACCAAATGCACCAGTAGGTGCCATTTGCTGCATGGAAGCTTCCCATACCCTTGGCTGGCCTCGGGGTGCGGCGGCGGCGCGGCGGAGCAAAGCTCCGGTTTGGAGCTCATGCCCTCTAATGGCATCAAGAAGCCGGTTCTATCTTCTTCTTCTTCGCGCGGCCACAGCAGCAACCCAGGAGGTCCCCAGACACCAAGGACAACTTCAGAGCACTCTAATTCCAACTTGGAAGAGATTTGTTCCAAGCTTCTTCTTCCTCTCCCACCCTCGGTTTGCTCTCAAAGGGTGTTGGGTTTTCGGTTTAACCAGGGCTTCGGGCTGGGTCTGGGAGTAGTAAGGGATCAGGGGTGATGCTTCAGATGTCCTCAAGACTCCTCGGGTGCAGAGATCTTGGGAAGACCAAGAGGCAACAATAATACTTGATTCCTTTACTCATTAACCCCAAGCCATGTTCACATTAACCCTTAAGCTCCGAGATCCTCTTAATAGGTGCAAAATACACCAAACCCCTTATGGTTACAAGCCCTAGCACTTAGGCACATAAACTATTAAGTTTTATTACAATTTAGACCATTTTGAGCACTTTTCACGCACTTCGAGACAAACCGTTCGTCATTTTGCGAAATGGATTTCGCCACGACGTCCGGCTTGTCGAGACCTGTCAAGTAGCGTATTTGTTTGGTTTGTTTGACGCTCGGATACAAAGTCGTTCCATAAAGTTTGACTCAATATAGCGCGTGGCACGCACTTCGATGCACCCGGGTCGCCAAACGCGAAAACCGTCAGTGCCATTGCGCTCAGAACGTCGAAATTAGTTAGAATCGACTACTCATGTTGCTAGGTTCGGGGTCTAGACGGCGAAACGGCCGTTAGAGGTCAAAAGGGGATTTAAAATAGGGTTACTATTCACAACTTAAGTTGTGGGACCCGTTCTTCTTTACTGTTTTGCGGAAGATCCGGCCGTTGGATTGTCGACAAGTGAATATGAAACTTTCATGTTTCGTCGAAACGATCGCAATGGTGCTCTCGGATTTTCGAGATCAGGCCCCGATCAAAAGTCGATATTTCTGGGCCACTATTGATCCAAATTCAACCTGACTTTAATCAATTTCATTTATTTATTTATTTTCAAAATTCAAGTTCTTACAGCACTTGAATCAATTTTTTATAGTGAGTGATAGTCTGGATGGTCCAATTAAATTGTGACACTTGTCATACAATTATTACGGTCGATACAAAATTGTACGATCCAATTGACCACCCTATCAAATTTGTGGGCTTTGCTAGGAATACACCCAATAAGGGGTGTATATCCTACATCCCATTTTATTTTGAAGTGGGATTTTTTTTATTGGTCACTTCGATGTGATCAGTAGAATTCACTCCACCTCAGGATGGGGTCGGGTGTAAAATGTACACTCCTTATGGAGTGTACACTTATATATACCCCAAATTTTTATGGGTAAATATAAGTGTACACACCCATGAGGGTGTACATCTTACACCCACCCCATCCTGGGGTGGGGTGAATTTCATTGGTCACATGATGTGATCAGTGGAAGAAGCCCCACCCCATCTTACACCCCACCCCATTCTGGGGTGGGGTGAATTCTACTAGTCACATGATGTGACGAGTAAAAAAAATTTTACCTCAGAATAAAGTGGGGTGTAGCATGTACACCTAGCATCCCCCAATTTTTATAGTGAGTCATAGATCCAATTATGAGCAATGCTACATGTACACCCCGAAAGGGGTGTACATCATACACCCCACCCATCTAATGGGTGGGGTGATTTCAAGGGTCACTTGAAGTGACCCTTACCACACCCCCACCCATTGGATGGGTGGGGATGTATGATGTACACCCCGAAACCCTAAACCCTAAACCCTAAACCCTAAACCCTAGATGCTGTCGGAGTAAAGGATCGTCAACAAGGGCGTTCTAGTGCGTTGTAGATTCTTATCCAAGACTTGTATCATTTGATGATGCCATGTGAATTGTCGTTTGCTTCTTCGAATTATATCAACACTTTACTCCTATAATTACTTATTTGTTGAGACTACAGGAAGGACTGCTTTGAGGATGAGGAATTACCAGATCACTCGCTTTCTTCCTTCCCACCCCCACCCATTGGATGGGTTGGGATGTATGATGTACACCCCGAAAGGGGTGTACACATAGCATTTTCCTCCAATTATATTGTGACTATGACTTGTCATACATAATACGGACGACAAATTCTACGATCCTTTATCTTAAGGGTAAATCTAAGTGTACACCCAATTTTGGGTGTACATCTTACACCCCACCCATTCTAGGGTGGGGTGAATTCCACCCATCACTTCGAAGTGAGAAGTGATGGGTAGAGAAAATCCCACCCTTAGATGGGTGGGGTGTAAGATTTACACCCAAAATTGGGTGTATGGGTAGCAAAGCCCTTATCTTAATTGAGCAGCCCCGTTTGAAAAACTTTTCAAGAATTTTAGATTATTTTATTTTATATTTTAAAAAATATTATTTTTTTATTACTCAGGATTAGAGGTGTCAACGGGCCGAACACGAATGAGTTGGGACCGGCCCGTGTTCGGCTCGTTTAATAAACAAGCCGAACACGAACTAACTTGTTTAAATATCGAGCTTAAAAATTCGGCTCGTGTTCGGCTCGTTTATTAACGAGCCGAACACGAGCTGGCTCACGAGCAACAAGTTAGATTTATTTTCCCACTATTAAATATAAAGTTAAAAAAAAAATTAAACTCTTAATTAAATAATTAAGTCACAAATAATTATTATTGTTGACTTCTGATCCAATAATCAAAAAGTCAATTCTAATAATTAAATATTTTTAATATTTTTAAAAATATTCTATCTCAGCATAAATAAATGAGTTTTTTTTATAATTTAGTCTTTTTATAATGGAGTTGGATTTTATATTCAAGTTGAAATAAAAATTAAATAATAAAACTCTATATTATATACATAATTGTAAATAATATATATATATATAATATATATGTATTCGAGCTGTTATCGAGCCGAACACGAGCGAGCTGACTCCAGCTCGTGTTCGGCTCGTTTATTAAACGAGCTGAAAAAGTCGGCTCGTGTTCGGCTTGTTTACTAAACGAGTGATTCGATCTCGAGCTCATTTCGAGCCGAACAGGCTCGCGAACAGCGAGCTGGGTTGCCACCCCTACTTAGGATGATTTGATAACATAAAAATATTACAAAATAAAATTGATGTTTCGAAATATTAAAAGAAAAAAAAAAACACATTAGACCGGCTAATTTTTTATTTTATTTTATTTCGCCACTTCTCCCTTTTCATTTCGTACCTATTTAAAAATTTAAAATATAAAAATTTAAATTTAAATTTAAAATTTAAAATTTAAAATTTAAAATTAAAATTTAGAATTTAAAACTAAAAAATTAAAAAATTAAAAAATAAAAATCTAAATTTAAATTTTAAAATTTGAAATTTAAAATTCTAAATTGTAAAATTAAAATTTATTATTTTAAAATAATAAAATTTTATGTTTAAAACTTAAAATTTAAAATCATAAAATTTAAAATTTAAATTTAAATTTTAAATCCTACCATGTTTTCCTAGGCAAACTTAATATGGCAATGTTGGAAAACTTGTTACTGATTAAATTAGAGGCTTCCACAAACTTATCCAAGCTTCAAGCAATAAATTCCAGTAGAAATTAAAAGTGCTTGTTTCAAGCACTTGGTGAGAAAAAAAAAAAACAAAACAAAACAAAAATGGATGAAAAGAGAAGCAAGAGCACACAAATCAACAAATTAATTCATACAAATAAAACTGTTAATCAAGCAAAAGATTGCATGTGACATAACATCTGCGTTAGTACTTTTCTCCCAATAAAATGGAAAAAAAAAAAAAAAAAAAAAAAAAGCATCTGATCTTGTACATGTGTGCCAAACTAAAATGTTTTTGATTAGTACGTGTGTGACGTATCAATAAAGCTTATGAGTGGCTTTAATAAAAGGGATTGTACATGGAACATTTTCCTTTTGCATTAGCAACAAAGTGCAACTACTTTGTAATCAATTATTTATAGTGTATAAGTTGAACTGGAACAAAGCAATTTGGGAAAAAGAGGAAACTGGAACAATTTATGTACCATAAATCAAAAACTCTATTTGGGAGATGAGGAAACAGGAACAATTTAAGCTTTAAGCACCATAAATCAAATACTTCTTTTGTGTGACATTTTATTCCTTTCTTTGGTTATTTATTATTGGAAAAATTCGGTACTCGTTCCGGTACCAGATTATGTGAATCTGCAATCCGCTCCGATACCGCAATCCACGCCGATATTGCCTAGAGTTGGGATTCCGCAGTGAAAACGTCAAATCGATTTTTTACCTAAAAACCTGTCCTTTAGATCGATCTCAATATAACTGGAACTAGAAGAAAACCACAAAGAGAAAAAAAATCAATACAAAAAAATATGCGGGTGAAATAAAATTCATTAACCAAGAGAAGAATTATACCGATTACACCGACTCATCTTCTGTAATAGAGTAGTTTCAACCCGAGCCCTACTCCTAAATCTCTCTCACCCTTCATTAACCAGGAGAAGAATTACACCAATTACACTGACTCATCTTCTGCAATAGAGTAACCGATTACACCGACTCCGACTCATCTTCTGCAATAGAGTAGCTTCAACCCGAACCTTACTCCTAAATCTCTCTCACCTTTCTCTCATCTTCTATAAACCTAGAACAGCCTTACTCCTAAATCTTCACCCTTTTCTCGTATTCTATAAACCTAAAAGATTATGGGTGTGGCTAAATCCTAGTCTCCACCACCTTTTTGGGTGTAACCACCAATATATGGGTGTGGCAAAATTTTAGCCCCCACCACCTTCATGGATATTACCACCACCGTGGGTATGAATACCACCGTCAAATATAGCACCTATGCTATATTTATAGCTTACATCAAAAGCTATCCAAATCATAATCTAAATAAATTTTTATTATAATTAATATTTAAATCTTAACAAACTTATTTTTTTAAAATTTAAATATTAATCTTAATCCATTCAACTACAAATCTAATCAAATCCTACAATTTATATATATGCGTATAATTAAACTTTCATGAGAAATTAAAAGAAGCTTTGCAATATATATATGTCTATATATGGATGACCAAAGATACCCTGAAGAGAATAGTGGATTAATTTATCCTCAAACTCTTTCTGAAAGTTTTTGTTTATTTTTATTTTTATTTTCAAATTAGTACAAAATTAATGTGTAAATTTGTGAAATATATATGAATCAAAACTTTCATTATATGTTGAATTTAAATATTTATCCACTTTCAAATTTTTTAGAATAGTGATACAAAATTAATTTCTAAATTAGAGGAATTCTAAAATTCTTTATACATATTAAATATGTTGAATTTGATTATTAATCTAAATTCAATTTTTTATAAAATATTGATATAAATTAATGATTAAATTGTAATTCTAATACTCTTTAAATTAGTGTTTAAATTATAATTCTAAAACTCTTTAAATTAATGTATAAATTGTAATTCTAAAACTTTTTAAATTAAACTCCTTAAATTAATGTGTAAATTCTAATTCTAAAACTCTTTAAATTAATGTCTAAATTGTATTTCTAAAACTCTCTAAATTAATGCTTAAATTAATACAAAATTAATTAATAGCTAAATTAGAGGAATTCTAAATTTTTTTAAACATATTAAATATGTTGAATTTGAATATTAACCTATGTTTAAATTTTATTAAAATATTGATATAAATTAATGACTAAGTTATAATTCTAAAATTTCTTAAATTAATATTTAAATTAATGTCTAAATTGTAATTTTAAAACTTTATAAATTAAACTTCTTAAATTAATGTCTAAATTCTAATTCTAAAACTCTTTAATTAAATTAATGTGTAAATTGTAATTGAAAAAATTTTTAAATTAAACTTCTTAAATTAGTGCAAAATTATTGGCTAAATTTATGGAAGATATTTTAATTAATTTTTTTAAAAAAATTTTGCGATGTTTAATTACAAAAATATCATCTTTATAAAGTTATTTTTTAATCTGTTAATATATATAAAATTACACTTTTATTTTTGTCAATAAACGGTTAAATTTTTTTTATTATTTATAAAAGTAAGTACCAGAGTAAACTGAACAAATTGTTAGCGCATAGTAATTAAGAAGAAAAACACTCCAGTAGACACATCATTCTTTCATAAACAAAGTAGCTTATCAACTTTTATTTATTGAAATATTATGCAGGATAGTAATACAGGAGGCCATACTATCTGAAACTTTATTACATTTATATTTTAAACCCTAGTCCTTAGCTAGGGAAGATGATAAGCATGAGATCGAATATATTGAAACATCGATCAGTTGGGCATCAGATAAATCCCAATGGCATTAACATACATTGGGAGTTTTGAGTTTTATGTGCTCTAAACTAATCAACGGATGGCGCCACCTCGGCGCCGGGCTCGCCCTCTGCCACCCCGCCTCCCCTGCCCCTGTCTGGCCCAAGTGCAAGCCAAGCTTTGCACCTGCACCGGACTTCAGCCCGCGGCTGGCGCTCAGGGCCCTGCTTCCCCGAGGAGCAACGAGTGCCGTCTGGGATTCTCCTTCAAGGACGCGATTCTATCGCCTCCCCCGAGCCCGCCGCCATCCCGCCAGTCCTTGCATCCTTCCTCGCGATCCCAGGGGTTCTTCGCTCACCCCTCCTTGCCGGCTCTACCCCCGAGATACCTGCGGAACCCTTCTTTACATGGGAGGTGCTTCCGGTGCTTCGAGCGAGGCCACCGCGCGGCGCAGTGTCGGGAGCCGAGGCGCTGCCTCCTGTGCATGAGGATTGGTCACCACGCGGCCCGCTGCGGTCCGCCGCGGCCCCCACACTGCGGGGCCTCACCGACGCCGGGTACCCAATCTCTGGTGGCCACGGCGGTGGGTCGCCCCCAGCGGGTGTTGGCTTTTCTCCCTCCGCCGTTGCCTCCGCCGCCTGGTCGACCTTGCCTCGCCGGCAGAGTAGCAAGGGTTGCTGTGGCGGACAGGGACGTGGAGGCATTGAGGGCCTCGCTCCCCCTGAAGCTCGCCACCTACTTCGGAGGAGAGGCTAACGACTACAAGTTGGCGTCCTATCAGGCCGGTTTCATGGCGATTATCTTTCCGAGCTGGGCGATTAGGGAGTCGGCGATAGGTCGCAGCCCGCTATCGTTAGACGGTGCCACCTTCTCGTTCTCCAACTGGGTGGAGATGGGAGAAGAGAATCGGGGACACCTCCGGCACAAAGCTTGGATCCGCCTGGTTAATTGGCCGGTGCTGTGTTGGAATAGGGAGGAGGTTAAGGCGGCTGTGAGCGGCTTTGGGGAGCTCTGGGACGTCGATGAGCGAAGCATCGAGGCGGACGACGTTTCCGGCTTCAGGGTCTGCGTGCGTTGCCCGGATGCGTACTGCATCCCCGAGCTGCTGCTGCTGACGGTGGAGGACCGCCGCTTCCGTATCCCGATTGTGCTTGAGGAATGGGTGGAGACCGGTCCTATCCTGCTGGGCGAAGCTGCCGACTTGCGTCTCGGCCTCTCTTCACTGGAGGACCAGGAAGCGTTCATCAACACCACTGGGTTTTCGTCCATCCCGGCGGCCAAGCCAGCGACTTCGGCCCGGGGCAACGACGGGCGGTCCGCCACGGATGTTGGCCGGGGAGCGCAGGGGTTTGGTCGAAGTCTGGCGGCCCGGCCGGCGGCCACGACGCCCGCGCCAGTCACTGGAGCGGCACGTGACCTCCAGGGTCAACCCTGCGGGGCAGGTTCGGGTGCGGGTTCCGAGGGTCTGATGGGATTTCCTCTTTCAGGTCTCTCGACGATCCAGGAGGGGGCTGTGCAGGCGACCCCCCTTCCTTCCGTGATTGGCCCTGCTTCCTTGCCCGCTCCAGTACCCGATGCCCCGGCGCCTGGGCAACTGCAGTTGGATGACCTTAGCTCCCGAGAGGCGGGTCCCCGAGGACCCTGCCAGCCCCCGCCTGCTACTCGGGGCTCGCGCCCCCTTAGCCTCTCGGAAGCGGGTCCCCACGTTAAGCTGGACAAGAAGGCTTTGTTGGACCGGTGTAACCCTTTGGTTCGGAATTCTCTGTTGGGCCCTATTCCGGACGCGCAGCCTGCTGCGGGGCCTTCGATTACAGTTTGGAGGAGCTTAGCCCGGCCCAGCCCACCCCGCCCTACTCGGGCCTCGTGGCCCCCAGGCTGGCCACCCCAGGAAGGAGGAGCTCCAGGCTTGCTGCGAAACGCTTGGGGGTCCACAAACCTGCTCTTCTTCGGGCCCAGGACCTATTGGGTGGGAAATTCTTATCGGGGAGCACCAGAGCACATTCTGTTCCTCCGCCGATGCCAGGTCGTGGCGCACCCGTTGGTCCCCGTGTCTCGCCGTCTTCCCGGACGCCGGGTTTGGTGCAGGCTCAGCGACCGGTTTCGGTGACCAACGACGAGACACGGCCCGTCCGAGAGTTACAGACGCCGCTCTCGCGGGAGGAGGTCACTCACATCAAGACGATCTGTGGCATCGTGGATGGGGGGGGGGGGGGGGGGGGGGGGGGGACCTCCGCCATTCCGCCTGACCGAACGCACCCCGCTACACCAACCAACGTTGCCCCCTTGGCATTGGAGAGTGGTGAGGAGGGTGTCTGAGGGGCCGGTAGGCGGTGGCTACGGGATTCGACAAGTTACAGATGCCTCGAAACCGCTCTTTCAAGTTCCTTTCATGGAATGTTAGGGGTCTCAATGGACGGGACAAGTGCCGCGTGGTGCAAACCATTGTTCGGAATGGCAAATGTGGCGTCATTTGCCTGCAGGAAACGAAACTGGCTGTCACTTCCCTCTCGAAATTTCGTTCTTTTTGCGGCTACCACATCCGCGATTTCCGCACGTTGGATGCAGTGGGCACGAAGGGCGGCTTGCTCACCGCTTGGAACCCTTCACTTTTTGACTGCATTCACGAGTGGACGGGGGAATTCTCGCTCAACACAGTGTTGAAAAGGAGAGTGGACGAGAGCACCTTCACGATCTCCAATATTTACGGCCCTACCTGCCCCACCCGGAAAGGCGATTTCTTGAGCGAACTCCGGTCCATTAGCTCTGGTATCGTGGGACCGTGGGCTTTGATCGGGGACTTCAACCTCCTCCTTTCCGTTCATGATAAGAACGGCCCGCCTTCGCATGTGGCCGACATGCTGGCTTTCAGAAACGTCGTCCACAACCTCGGTCTCATCGACATCCCGATCAGCAACAAATCCTTCACGTGGACGAACGGGAGACCGAATCCAACTTTGGAGCGACTCGACCGGGCACTTACCTCTCGCGAGTGGCAGTCTTCTTTCCCCCGTTCCACCCTTCGGGCTCTGCCGAGACCACGGTCGGATCATTCTCCTCTTGTGCTTACAGCTTTCACGTTTATTCCTGCCCCTCATCTCTTCAGGTTCGAGACGTTTTGGCTCCGACATTCGGAATGCGCTGAGGTCATCACGAATTCTTGGGCCGCTCCCCCCGAGGTTGACGTGGAGACCTGTAGCTTTGCTTCCAAAATCTCGAGAGCTTCAAGGGCCTTAAAGGATTGGGGAGCGGGTCTGAGGTCTGTACTGAAGAAGCAAGCTGACCTGTGTCTTGCCTGGATTAGCTGGATTGACAGGGCGGAAGAGCTCCGAGTTTTAGCTACGAGGGAGAGCTCATTGAGGGCCGGGCTTAAGGCGAGATTTGATGAGCTATGCTTGCAGGAGGAGTTGAAATGGAGGCAAAGATCGCGGGTACACTGGCTCAAGGCCGGGGATGCAAATACCAAGTTCTTCCATCTCTACGCCAACGCCCGACGGAGCAAGAATTTCATCTCGAAGTTGGCAGATGGGAACATTGAGCACACTGGCCACGCGGCTTTGGCTTCTTTTTTATGGCAATTCTTTAGGAACATATTGGGAACTGAGCCTCGCTGCCCGAAGTCGGTTAATTTGTCGCTGCTGTATCCCGACGAGGCCGCCAACCTATCGAGTTTACAGGAGCCCTTCTCGACCCAGGAAATCAAACGGGCGATCTTCTCTTCTGCACCGGATAAGGCTCCGGGACCGGATGGCTTTCCTTTAATTTTTTTTCAGCGTTTTTGGGGGCTTATCAAAGATGACATCATGGAGGTCTTCCACAACCTCCATGGCGGATCGCTGGACCTACAGGTGCTCAACAAAGGGTGGATTTCCCTTATCCCTAAGAAGGCCGCCGTTGTAGACGTGAGGGACCTAAGGCCGATCTGCCTGATCAACGGGCTGTCTAAAATCATCTCGAAGGTTTTAGCTTCACGTTTGCAACTTTTTCTCCCTGAGCTTATCAACCCCTTTCAAACGGCGTTTATTAAAGGCCGCACGCTTCTTGACAATTTTCTTACGGCACACATCTTGACGCACCATCTGCACTCTACCAAGCAGCAAGCGGCGTTGCTCAAGATAGATTTTGAGCGGGCCTTTGATCACATCTGTTGGGACTTCTTGGTGGAGGTTCTCCAGAAGAGGGGATTCGGCAACAAGTGGATTGGGTGGATCCGTGATATCCTTCATTCTTCATCGCAAGCGGTGCTTCTCAACGGTGTTCCGGGCGAGTTCTTCCATTCGAAACGTGGGATTCGGCAGGGGGACCCTCTCTCCCCTTTGCTTTTCATCCTTTGCATCGACGTATTGTTTAGGATGCTCCAAAGGGCGGCTTCGAATTCTCTGCTGGCACCGGTGGGGATCGGCGAGGTTACTATTCACACCCTTCAATTTGCCGATGATATTCTTCTCTTCTTTGATGGCAGCGCGGGAGCGGCGGAGACCATCAGGTTGATCCTTGACGCTTTTTCGGAGGCGTCGGGCCTCAGGATCAATTATTCCAAGAGCTTCATCATTCCTGTCAACTTGGATACCTCTCAAGCCACCGGCCTCGCTAGGGTATTCGGGTGTTCCACTCAGGGGTTTCCGTTCACCTACCTAGGCCTGCCCCTCTCCCCGAAGGCGTTACGCAATCCGGATTTCCTGCCGATCATCGAAAAGATCGACAAGCGCTTGGCGGGGTGGAAGGGTCGGATGTTGTCTCGTGCTGGCCGTCTCATCTTGCTTAACTCGTCGATTTTTAGCATTCCTACCTTTTTTTGTTCCGCTTTTCGGATCCCAGATTGGGTGTTCAAGGCCATAGACAGTATCCGCAGGAGCTTCTTCTGGCAAGGCAAGGCAAGCATTAGCGGCTTCCAGTGTCTGGTGAATTGGAAACAAGTGTGTCGTCCAAAGGGTGCAGGAGGCCTAGGTATTTCCAATCTCAGAGCGACAAATTCCGCGCTCCTCATGAAAAGCCTCTGGTGCTTGTACAATGCGAAAGCACTCCCTTGGGTGCGGATGTTGAGCGCCAAGCATTACAAACGCAGACTTCCTTGCTTAGGGGAACACTCCCCTCGAGGATGCTCACCGCATTGGAAAGGCGTCCTCAGCACGGCAGGACCGTTCCATGCCTCAGTTGGATTCAAGCTCGGTAATGGCAGGTGGACTTCTTTCTGGCAGGCGAGATGGGCGGGAGAGAAATTGCTGCGGAATTGCTTTCCGTCTCTATTTGCGGCAACGGCATTCAAATCCATCTCGGTCAATCGCTGGATGAACTGCTTCGCCAAACGCCGCAATTTGGGCTTCAACAACATTGCCGATCAAGACATTCAGGGACAGCACATGCTCGCGCAACTCGGCAACGTGGTTAGGAATATCTCCTTGGATGACAACTCCGATTCGGTGGAGTGGAGATGGGACAGCTCGGGCAGATTCAGCGTTCGGAGTGCGTACAACTTCCTTGTCTTCGACGGTGTTGATGAACGTAGGATCTCGCGCTTATGGGATATAAAGGTACCTCTCCGCATTAAAATCTTTTTGTGGCTGGCAGCTCGAAATAGGCTCGCGACGACGGACCGGATGACCAAACGGGGTTGGCAGGGACCTTCTATCTGCTCTCTTTGTAGCTGCGACGAGGAATGTTTGGAACACATTCTTTTCCGTTGCCCTTACGCCCGTACCGTCTGGAGCCAGGTTCTACAGGGAAGACAGTCATCGATCAACTCTCTGCTTAACAGAACCGGGGGCTTAGACATCAGATGGTCTCGGTTTAAGAGGTCTCCCGAAGGGCGCGCTTGGGACAATTTTGATGTTTGCATTGCGGCTACTTGCTGGGAACTATGGTTGGAGCGCAACCGCAGGATATTCGATAACCGGCTTATCAGCACCGACGAGTGTGGGAGGAGGATCGCTTCCACCTTTTCAACGTGGAATACGACCCTGGGAGGATAGACAGTTTGAGTCTTTTTTGGGAATGGGGCTTGGGAGTGTGGAACTTGGCGTTGTTGCGGTACGTGTAAGGTAGCAGCAGACACATTGTACTAGACTCTGCTTTAGGGAGGGGTGGGTTGTCTTTTTTGTTGTTGTTGAAAGTCCTAGGACCCACGGCAGGTTTGGGTACAATCCCTGGGTTCTACGACTACTCGTGTACTGGGTTCTCTTTCCCCCTGTCTTTCTTGCAATCAAATAGGGTTTATCCCTGTTTCATCAAAAAAATGGCATTAACATACACTTCAAAGCGTGCATAGAAGCCAACAATCCGACCATGCTCAATAGGAACGGAGAAGGCGGGAGTAGCTTGCTCCACTCCAAATGGCCCGTACGTGCGAACGTTGGTGACGAAAGTGAGCGACCTCACTACATTAGCGACGTGGTAGAATTGACTGGTGGTGCCATTTATCGCAGTCAGGTACTCGCCGGGTTCAAATTCGATCTACGAAAAGAATAAAAATATGTTGATTTCGAAAGACTGATATTTGTTGCTAAAAATTTTACAGCAAGGACCCATTTGGTAACAGGATAAGACAGAACTAGTTATTTCAGCAATAAGTATAAAGTATGTAACTAGTGTAAAAAAACGTTTGGGATGGTTCCGGGGATAAGAGATTTTGTGTTTGCTATGAGAATGAGGAATAAGAGGAATAAAGAGTTTTAATTGAGATAAATTATCTACTTTATTATATAATAATGAGGTGATAGATCGTGCCTCTCGGTAGACGTGGAAGGGTATTTAAGAAAAAAGTAAGAGGGTGGTTGGGAAAAGTGAGAACAGTAATTCTCATTTATTCTAGTTATACCGAAACGAGCTATACTGATTGATTCCTGGTGCGTTTGAAAGAATAAGAAGAATATTTTTTTTATTTCCGGTTCTATACCGAATCCAAACGGACTCTAAAAATGTCAAAAATCAAGCCAAATTAGGTTGTGCCTGAGCTCAAGCCCCATGTAAAGCCTAACGTCGAACTCGAAAATGTCTAAAAAATGAAAATCATACCGTGGTGGAGTTTCCTCCGTTACCACCCCATGGACCAGCTGTAAGTGTCTCTCCGTCTTGGACATAATCAAATGCAAGCGAATCGATCGCTTCACCGCTGCGAATTACAATCTTCGCAAGGCGTGTAGGGTGACCATCGATATCGCCAAGATCTCCCTCACTTCCACCCCATGTTCCAAGCTTGACACGTCCGGCCTAGACATAAATACAGAAAAAAAAGAAAAGAAACATCTAAATAGTATCGTGTAAAAACGACTTCATTGCTCCTTCGACTACGATACGTACCACTTTCGCTCATCAAAATATAATCGTTTCTACTTATTCATGTAAAAAGTCACAGAGACAAGTTATACCTAAATTTAGAGTGATAACATTATGATAAATAATTATCTCTAGTACTCTAGCAGGACCTTACCATTTGAAACTTGATTAGTAAAACTAAAACTTGAATGAAAGAAGGTTGAGTGATAGAAAAGTGAGCACATTTAGGTGCTATAAATAGAGGCCGAAGATGAAAATGACCACGTGATAAGTATGATTCATACAAAATTAAATCGAGCAACTTGATCGACCACCCTATCAATTATTTAATTATAGTGAGTGATAGTTTGGACCGGTCCAATTAAATCGTAACTATGAGTGTGACCATGAGTGTCATACTATACAGACCAGACGAAGGATATGACAAAATTGTTCTATTATTAGTGTTGGATGATGGGATCTTTGTTTGTCTCTTTCTTCTTTTTTTTTTTTCTCCTTGAATAATGTTAATGTGGAATTTATAAGAGGTTATTCATCCTCCGACTACTTTATTTCTTGGCTCGTTTAATTCTTTTAATTAATTTTTTAATCAGTTTAGTCTCCGTCTAAAATATTATATAATTACATATGTTAAGAGGTTTATTCTTATTATGACTATTTTAAAATTTGAAAATGTCACATTTTCTGCTCTTTTATAACCTAACGTCTTCGGGGAGCAACACTCATAAGTATCAGACGATGTGAGATTTATTTTACTAGTCTTAGCCGACTTTATGAGATTTATCTCCTATTTGGTCTCCATCTGAAGAAGGAGACTGTCGCACCGTAGCCTAAACATCTTGAAAACGATAAACCGCTCATCACTTTCAAAAAGATGGTGAACGATTCACCGACTTTATAGAATTTTATAAAAACGGTGAATCATTTGCCGCCTTCTTAAAGACGATGAACAATTCATCCCGTTTCTAAAAAAAAAAATCATCTGACGCTGAGTTGACAAAAAAAAAATTACATGAGATACATTGGCACTTATGACGATGCTTTTAATAAATTGATTTAATACAATAAACGATTCATATGACGATGCTTTTGAAGTGTCAGTATTTGCTATATTATAGAAACGTTTGGGACCGCTTCTTCCGAGCGTCATCTAAAAAGTATTTTTATATTAAAAGTTAATTTTTTATATTGTATGAGCACTTATGGTTAAGTACATGATATGAAAACTTACTCCACCTATTGAATAGGTGAAATGGACATAGTATATTTTTTTCTGAGGTGTATGTGCAGTATTGCTCAATTATTTTTTCTGCTGACAGGATCAGGATGGGCTAGATAATACTATTTGTACTACTTGGGTCCGCCAAAGAAAACTACACTAGTAGGCAATGGTTCGTGCACCACGCGCAGCTCGTGCTGTAATACATTTATTGTTGTAGTACATTAATTTAGTCCATTTTATCTTTGAATAACTTAGTAAGGACATGACAATTGAATACAGATAACCTTCAAGAAAATAAATACAGAGTAATGGTGCCAAAATATTAAAACTCTTGTCTTTTCCAAATTTTTTTCCTCACCGGATTCGGGACGATCTAAATTCTGGATAAGTTTCAACCATTAAGAATAAAAAGAGGCGATTACAACTACTCCGGATAAGTCTCAACTATTGAGGATAAGGCGGAGGCAGTTACAACTACTTCGGTTAGCATAAGGATCGAGATAATTTTAGATGGATCGGGTTGTTAAACTAAATTGGATAAAGCCAATTTGGTTAAGAATAAAATTATTATTTTTCTTATTTTTTGTAAGCTTAAGGGCTATAAATAGGGGTCTATTGGCTCTTGTAAAGACATTCCCAGTTAGAGAGTAAAAATAGAAAACTCTTCCACCTACAAATATATTCTTCGTCTTCTTTTTTCTCTCATCCGGGTTTCAGATATCCATCGGAGAGGCGCTGCGACATTGCCTCCTCCTCCGACGGATCAAGTGGTATCAGAGCACCAGATCCTGGCGTATGGTGCGAACTAGAAGCGTCTACAAAACTACTAGCGAACAACTCTCCGTCCTCGACATCTTCCGCAGGCCATCGACTAGGAAAACGAAAAGCCCGCCTACCATGTCCGCAGACGAGCAGATAGCGACATCGACCGACCTTGCCGCCAAAGTTGCGACGTTGTCTTACGACATGAAGATCGTCTTAGATTGGATCAAGGCCCAATCTGTAGCACCATCGGCAATACCGGTGGAGAAGAGCGGTCGACTCGCAGGAACTCCTCCAAAGGCACATGTGACGCCGATGAAGGACGCTGCCGAGGGTACCTCGGGTGCGCGAGATGACGACGACTCTGATGATGACGGAAGCATCGCTCCGTCGCTTGCAGAAGGAAGGCCACAACCGTTCAAGGTTGAGGCCAAGATCGAGATCCCCAACTACGACGGCACTGTCGACGCTGAAAAATTGGACGCTTAGCTCGACCAACTGGAGACGTACTTTGACCTCTACAACTATAGTACCGCGAACAAGGTAATTTTCGCAAAACTAAAACTTGTAGGTCATGCATTGACTTGGTGGAAGGCCATTCTCCAAACTTCCACCAATGAGGATTTTACCTGGAGTCAGTTTAAACGATTGATCCACCAGGAATTCTACCCTATGGGGTATGAAGGAGAGCGATGGAAGCGCTGGCATGTCCTGCGCCAAAGGCGCGACCAGACTGTGCAGGACTACACCACCGACTTCCGGCGCCAAGCATTGGCGCTTGGCATCTCCCTTGACAATCCATAGATTTTTCACAAATTCACTGCCGGCCTACGAGAGCGTATCAATGATGAGCTCCGCCTCTTCGATGTTCGTGATATCGCCTCGGCAAGCCAAACAGCCATGGCGATCGAGCGGAAGAATAAACTGTCTCGCGGGGAGAAGCCATCTAGGGAGTCTGCCGAGGGCTTCAAAAAGGCCAAAAAGAAGGGCTCCAAAAAGAAGGGCCCCTCTGATCCTGATTTGTACTGTGATCATTGTAAAATCACAGGACATGTCAAGGATCAATGTTGGAAGCTCCATCCAGAGTTGAGACCGAAGAAGAAGGACGATCGTGGCAAACGCACAACAGCAGCGACAACGACGATGGCAGCATCGACAAGTGATGCTCCTACCTTAATCGGACGGATTGATCAAGCGGACACTAGCTTGTCTTTGATGGCTATGCCGAAGGAGATAAGCTTGTGCCCATCAAATCCGATTGATAAAAGAGATGAGTTGTTCACTTTTCGAGTTCAAGTCAAAAATGAGGTGATCGATGCTATTATCGATCCCGGCAGCCAAAAGAACTTAATCTCAGAGAACCTAGTTCAAAAACTGGGTTTGTCGACTACACCACACCCACACCCATATCCATTGGGGTGGATCTGTGATGACCCGGATCTCCGCAGAGTTGCTGCTGTGTGTTGGGGTGGCTATTGGAGGCCTACATGGTGTGTTGGAAGTGTTTGGGGCATAATTGGGCACAAGTGTTGGACTTCGGGGCTTAAATGGATCATGTGAGTGATCGGAGGACCCCGTGGAGGGTTTAGAAGTGGTTTCGCGCGAAACGGATATTAAAATTGGGCTCCGCGCGAAATTCGGGGTAAGAACACATTTCCGGGTGCCTTCGGTAATTTTTAGAGTTGGAATTTGGCAAATCGGACGTCAAATTTGGATTCAGCGCGCGAAAACGGTCAAAATGGACTACCCACTTGATGTTTTTGAGCTCGGGTTACTGTTCACCGCCGGAACAGTGATTCCGGCGATCGCCGGCAGCGGAGAGCGGCGGCGCGGCCTCGGGCAGGCGGAGAGCGGCGGCGGGCAGGGCGCAGGGCGCGCGGGCAGGGCGCGCGGGTGCGCGGTCCACGCGGCTGGCGTGCACCGGAGCGGGGTGCCACGTGGCAGCTTCCCATTGGATGGTTCACAGGTCGCGGTCTACGTAGAAGTGTGGTGCATGGTGGATTGGGCGGGAAGACACGTGGCAGCCTAGCATTGGTTCGGTGCATGAAGTAGGGTGCACCGGGTGCAGCGAATTTATGGCTTGGACACGTGGCGCGCGGGGTTTGGGCGCGTCACTATGCGCGTGCAGGTGGCAGGGGGGCGCGGCAGGTGGCAGGGGTGGCTGGCGTGGCGGCCACGGCGCCGACGTGGCGCACGCGTGCGCCACGTGGCGGCCGGCTATTGGCCAGCGCCAACTACCCCGTTGACCAGCGGAGCGCCACGCGGCGCGATGGGAGCGGCCGGATCGGCTGTACCGTGTTCGGGGACACGTGTCGTGAGGAGGAGCGGGTTGGACGGGTGTGCGGTCCGACCGGATCTGGTGTGCGGGCCTGGGCCGAGTGGGCCGGGCCACTGTGTGCGCTCGGTTTCGGGGCCCAAAAGTTTCGGGCGCCCGAAACCGGGGACACAGTGGTCATTTTCTGATTTGTTTTGTGGGCCTATAAATAGGCCTCCACTCCCCTCCTTTTCTGCTTTTTCCGAGTGATAGAAAGGGAATGAGAGGGAGAGATGTATACAAAGTTTGTTCCCCTTGGTGCTCTGGTTTTAATGGTGGATCCCCGGAATTTCTGGAAGCTCGGCAACGGCGATATCGATTTTACAGTTCGCCTCGGTTTTCTCCCCATTTCGGCCCGTTACCGTCACAGTTCAGTCAGAAATTCACTGTGAGCAAACCAGGAGGAGTTTTTGGACGATTTCTTCGACAGCGTGTTCCTAAGAGGTAAGGCTTCGATTTTCATGTTAATCGCTTCGCTCCTTTTTGCACTTTTGGCACATTTCCCGAGGCATCTTTGACCCCCATTTTTCTGTGATGGATTTTGGATAGCACCGACTTGCCGATTTTATATCTCAGCCTAGGAACATCGGATCAAGGCGTTTTAGGACTCGATTTTGATCTACTCGTCGCGAGGAACACAGTGGTGATTTTTCTGAGATTTATGGAAATTATTTCGAAGGTGATAATTAAGCTTTTCTTGGACAGATCGCTACAGGAATTTTGATTTGGGAGGTTTTGAGGTGCTGCGGTGTTTTATTTTTATCTTGGTCTACAGGTATCAGATCTGGGCGTTTAAACAGTCGTTTTGGTGCTACTTTTCGCGAGGAATGCGACCGTGAATTTTCTGGATTTTCTTGAGGACTGGGCAGAGGTGTTATTTACCCTTTTTGGGGGCTGATTTTGGACTGTAGGAAATTGTACAGTTTTGGGATTAATTGTGCGCAATGTTTTATGCAGTGGGGCACAGTTTTCGATGGACTGCTGTGTTAGAGGACTGTGGGCAGCGAGACGTTTCTTTTGGTGCGGTGCGCGCTTTTCGAGGTGGGTGGTTGTTGCTTGCCTCTATATCTGACTTACTCACTAAGTTTATTAGAGAACCCCACTATTGAGCTTATGGATTGATTATCGTGCATAATTGCCTGTTATAAAATGTGAACTTATCATCTGAGTTAAATTTTGTGGATATAGCATGTTGGGGATATTATTGGGATATTATTGCTGTTGGAACATGATCATTGGAATAATTTAATAAGTGATGATTAACATGCTATATTAGCACCTAGATTTGTATGAAAGTGGATTAAATGGATTAATTGTTGGGGACATGACGACATATCCATGTGCGGGTTTCACTTTGGGATTTATTATGGATCAGGGGTTATACATGTGTAGGTGACTGATGATTTTAGTATGATTGTTATATTTATGTGGACATTATTACTTATTACACATGTAAAACGCTTATTGGACATTCTCTCTCTTTCACATTGCTGAGGACTTTTGCATGCTTATTTGGACATCTAGATAGGTCACTATTTATTGCTACACTATCATATTGGGATTTGACTTAGGAGAAACCATGATTGCTTTCTTTCTCCTTTTTATTTAGACTTTTGAGTCTTGTTGCTCGGGTTCGAGCAGAGGTTTGGGATAGTGTAGCCGGGATCTGAGGGTCAGTGACAGGGTGTTCTTGATGTTGGATTATGGGTTATTGCGGCAACCGCGGACAGTAGGCGGTTGACCGGATCTTGATTATTTTACCCAATTGTGGGTTGTGGGTTATTGCGGTGACCGCGGACTTTGGGCGGTTGACCGGATGTTTGCTGTTGCATCAGATTGGGTATCAGATTTTCCTAGTGGATGGTGTTTCGCACTTTTTGAGTATTATTGCATCAGATCGGGGTTTTATTAGTGGGCGGAGTTTCCCACTTTGGTCATAGTCATGATCCAGTCCTGCTATTGTGAGACATTGGTTACAGAGATACTTTACTCGTGTGGGTCGCTCCCCTCGAGTGCCACTCCGGAGTAGGCTTTTCACGGTGCCGAGCGCCGGGCACCACGGTGGGTTGTGAGGACTGATGGGGATTTCGAGCCTTATGTGCTGGTTCCCTACTGAGCTCTTGAGTTCGACAGCAGAGCAGGCAGTACCAGTTTTACTGGTGGCACTAGATTGGGTCTATTTGATCAGATACTATTTTCTGATGCATTCATACCGTCATTTCCTTCGGTATTGCATTTAGAGGCATACTTGTTGTGGTTTCCCCCTTTTATTCAGTAGTTCTGTTTACAGCTTTACCACTTGCCCCTTTTCTTGCCTCTAGTAGACTTAGTGGGTACGCCGGAGCTTGAGGCTTTACCCACAGGGGGAGGCTACTGGTTTACTAGTGGTTCTCACCCCCATTGTTGTTTCCCTTGCTTCTTCTTCCCCCCTGTTTTGCAGTGTTTTCTTCGGGAGTTGCTGATCTTCGATCGTTGTCCGAGGCGAGGGAGTCACGGGCTAGATCTTTACCACCCGAGGAGTGTAGCTGTATTCCCTGGATGGAGATTCATGGTATCTGTTGGCTGGTTTTTACTGTTTTATTTGGAGAGAGATCTTTTTTATTTGGAGAGACTGATGTTGAGACTGATGTACTATAGTTTTAGTTTATCTCCTTTTATAGTTGAGAGATGCTGTACTGAGAACATTGTATGATGATCATCTGTATTTGAGGAAATGGATATTGTACTTTATCTCATGATGTACAGTGATTGGATTTTTTTATCTTACAGCATTTCATTTCAGCTCTGATATTTGTGTAGCTATAGTACTATCTTTTGCAGGTTAGACGCTTCGCCTATGCGGATTTAGCATAGGTGGCGGATCTGTTGGCGGGCCCGGGTCGCAGTTTCGACCCCGGGGCGTGACAGGATCAACAACAATATCGAGATGAAGATCGATCGCCAGTGCAATGTGAAGTTTGGAGTGACTGGCATCTATATCGATGAAATGGTGGGCGAGGTTGTGCCGCTAAACATTTGCAACATCATCTTCGGCAATCCCTACCTATGGGACCACGACGCTATCTTTTTCTGTCGCCCTCAGTAATATCAATTCATTAAGGATGAACAAAAGTTTTTGTTCACCACAGAGCCACTGTCAACAACAACTGTAGACCTGGTAACCGCTTTCCAGACCAAGAGGATGATCAATGCCTGTCAAAAGTTTGCCTTACTTGTCATTTGGCCAGTTGAATCGGAGGAGGCAAACGGTAAGGTATTGAGCCTAGCATGCAAAGAGAGAACAGACGACGTCGCCAGGCTGATAGGTGAGCATCAAGATCTGTTCCAAGAAGTCCAGGCACTGCCACCAAAGCGAACCGTGGAACATGAGATCCAATTGATCAGCGGCGCTCCGTTACCGAATCTCAGCATATACCGAAACTCGGTAATGGAGAATGAGGAGATAAAGCGACAGGTGACCGAGTTACTCGAGAGTGGTGCTATCAAACCGAGTAGCTCCCCCTATGGCTCGCCGATCGTGTTGGTGCCAAAGAAAGATGGCGGGTATCGACTACCGCGCCCTCAACAAAATCACCATCAAGAATCGGTACCCCTTGCCGCGGATCGATGATCTCTTGGACCAATTGAAGTATGCTCGCTACTTCACCAAACTGGACCTGAAATCAGGCTATCATCAGGTTCGAGTCCGAGAGAATGACACCTGGAAGACCGCATTCAAGACATGACCGACATAGGGTGAAAGGCGACTTCCAAGAGGGTGATCTAGTCTGGCTCCATCTCAGCAAAGAGCGCTTGAAAGGCGAGGGTAAAAAGCTTAAGCCCATCCGTTATGGACCATTCAAGATCATGCGCAAGATTGGTGAGAATGCGTGTCAACTAGAGCTGCCCGCATACATGAACATGTATTCGATCGTCAATATCGAGAATCTAAAGTCCTTCGAGCTGTCAATGCTAGACGATGAGCCCGGAAAAGTACTGCCACCCATGGAGGATCTCGTGGTAGAACGTGAAGAGCAGCTAGCTGATGATACTATTCTAGAACACAAGGTCACAACGACACGCAAAGGTGAACGTGAAGCCTTCCGTATTGGACGGAAAGGTCAAAAGCCAAGTGCCGCTAAGTGGTTCACAAGGAAAGCTGAAGAAACCAAATTTCCTTGCTTGCAGTTCTAGATCCAGCAGATGCCGGTTCCTCTCAAAATTTGGGGAGCCATGATCCGGGACGATCTAAATTCTGGATAAGTTTCAACCATTGAGAATAGGGAGAGGCGGTTACAACTACTCCGGATAAGTCTCAACCATTGAGGATAAGGCGGAGACAGTTACAACTACTTCGGTTAGCATAAGGATCGAGATAGTTTTAGATGGATCGGGTTGTTAAACCAAATTGGATAAAGCCAATTTGGTTAAGAATAAAATTGTTATTTTTCTTATCTTTTGTAAGCTTAAGGGCTAAAATAGGGGTCTATTGGCTCTTTGTCTTCTTTTTTCTCTCATCCGGGTTTCAGATATCCGTCGGGGAGGCGCTGCGACATTGCCTACTCCTTCGACGGATCATCACCAAACCCTAGGTTCAAGAGAGCGAAAGAGAAGGAAGAGTGTGTGTGTGTTTCCGATGAAGAGAGAGCGAACGAGAGATTTAAAAGCTCCCAAATCATCCCACTGGACCGGCATGAACCGGGCCAAACTGGTTCAGGCGCGGATTGGTCCGTGGGAGACATACTGCTCCCTAAGGGACTTCCCTCAGGGTGCGCATAGAGGAATCCGAACTTGTGACGCCCCGTCTTTTTAGGGGATCATCCATCCTAAAATTACTTTAGCTCTAGCATGCTTAACTCTCTTAACCTTTTGGATTTTGCTACCACCCAAAATGCTATAGCCGGATTAAGAGATTTAATCCTTTTATATTATTTATATATAGGATTAATTCAAATTTCGGAGGTGTCATATTCTTTCACCCTTTAAGCCTCGACGTCCTCATCAGGCTCAAAGACACTCACAAGCATCAGGCGATGTGAGACTCGTCTCACTAGCCTTAACCGATCTTATGGGAAGCTACACTCCACCACAACGGTCATTAGCCGGGGAGTCTCGCTCTACCCGTTGAATAACCCTAACTCAGCCGAGACTCATCTCACATTTTCGGCTGGTGAATGGCTCTGATACCAACTGTAACGCCCCGCCTTCCCATGGAGTCACCTATTTTAGAATTTCTCTAGCTCTAGCACGCATAACTCTCTTAACCTTTTGGGTTTTATTACCATCAAAAAGGAAGGGTTTGGACCGCCCTTAAAGATTCGGTCCCCAAAGATTTTTGGCCATTCTGCCAAGCGGGAAGAGTCTATAACTTTCTTTTGGAGTCCGGACTCGGCAACCAGAGTCCGGACCTTGGGAGAAGATCCGGTCCCCAAGAGCAATTCCCCGATTTGATTTTTTTTCAAATTTTGTTACAATTACTATTCAAAGTCCAAACTCTCTTACAATTGTTCTGACATACTCGGAACGATCAATACCACTTCTAATTGAATTTTGCCTAATTTTGTTAAAGTCCAATATAGTTTTCCGAAGTTCCTCAAGTATTTCAACCAATGCAGAGAAGTTAACTAATATTTGACAACAAATTAATTAGTATTGATGTTAGATATGTCTCGAATTCTGAAATTGTAAGATTTGTTAACCCTATTATATTTTGGTCATTTTATTAAATTAAGTTTAAATTATGTCTAATCTTATTGAGATTATTTTTATTTTTAGTGAATTTATATTTGTAATTGTATTAGAATTTAGCCGCTATTATAAATATATTTTTTATTCTATTAATTTGAAAAAATTATTGGTGTATTTTTTGAACTTGAATTTTATAAGATAGGTCATAATTAATGAAAATCTCCACTACGTCGTCGTCGGTAAGACTGAACCACATAAATATTTGTATTTTTTTTTTCTTTCTCGATAGTTTTTTATATATATTTTTGCCTTCAACAAATTATATCTTTTTTATTTTGTCATAAAAAATAGGTATCAAAGAAAATCTGATAACAATGTATATCGCGAATTCCTAACAATCACATATTATGATATTTTGCCCCAAACATAGGGAAAGTTTCTACATTCAAGCTATCATACAGTGTGTTAAAGCAAAGAAGCTACGAAATTATGTCAAATGAACAAAATTAGAGAATGCTATTTTGATAAATTGTAGCAAACGAGTTCGACCTCTATTTCAAATAAATTCTGAAGGGATCAATATATTTCATCATTCATGTGTACGAAAAGAGTTGAGCAACATATAAGCTGCACAAGAGGCCTTTGAGATCATCACTAGCAATGAAATACAATCTAGAATAGTGGCAAACCTGCAGTCATTGCCGGTGGTTATGGCTTGTCTATGGAATATTGTATTCAAAATTAGTATTAACAAGTTAGAGAAGACAATATATGGACCATTTAAAGTTAAATAAAAAAATAAAAAAAAAATAAAAAAAAAAAAAAAAAAAAACCCTGGTAACTTCTTCTATCTCCAAGTCGAAACCATAGCTGTTTTCATGGTATCTGAGAACTATTTCCTTTTGAGTCGAACTTTCTCAAATAGGATGGTAGTTATTTTTCCGTCCAAGTTCATCCCCTTATCAGCGCACCGAAGCGTGATTTTCAACACTTTCTAATGCTGGGCGCCGCTTGCCGTTCCGGAGACAGTTACGAGATTTGCGCCCAAAACTCACATTCTTTCCTTTCAGAGTCCTTCCTTATTCGTCCCAAGCAGCCGAGAATTGACTCTAACTTCTCCTTCTTAGTCACTCAACTGGGGCTTCTTAGTCACTCGACTAGAGCTTCTTAGTCACTCGACTGGGGCGGTCTGGTATTCGTCTTCAGTCGAAACCGATCCTGGACGAGGCGATAATCTTTTTGTTTCGGCCGTCAGCTGATGTCTTTAGCCGAAGAATGCGCCACATGTCGTTTTCTCGAGTGGCGAAAATTTTGGTCTCAATAATGCCCTCTCGGCAATTGTCTGATATGTCGTTCGGGCGATTGTCGAAGTTGAGTCCAACACCTTGCGTGTATAGCGGTGCCTTCGATCATCCTCGTACCCAGGCAAGATCTTTGCTCACTGCCCGAGGGATTTTCGACGAGTTGCGCTGTTCGCGAACAGATGTCAATCTTTCTTAGTTTTCAACAGATCTGTCTTTCGCCATTTCTTAATTAAATGTCGCTATGTTCCGAGGGGAAACTGTTATCATGATCTCCTTCTCGTCGGCCTATAAAAAGGGCCTTACTTGCAGCTCTCTTTGCCTCATCTTCTTCCCTTATAACGATTTCTATGTCCTCACTACACCAGTGCTCTGATCGTAGCTTTTTCGTCCCTCGGAGTACCTTCGAGGCAGCCTCTCAATCTGAAACTAGCGACGCCTTGACGCCGGCTGATAAAGGTATCTTCCCACCTTGGAGTTCCAATAGGGTTTCTCTTGGAAAATCCTCAGTGTGTGACCTACCGATCCAGGATCTTACATTCGGTGGTCTGGCCGATTCTCGGCTGCTTACGGACGGTTGTTTACTAAGAAGATCCTTCTGTGGGAAGACCGTCCTTTGCCTCTATCCCTAAGAGTTGAAGGAGTTCAAGCCGCTCAGCATCTAGCATTCCCCACAAGGGGAGGATGTCAGCACGCTTTGACCGGCCCTCCTATGAAGCCGGCCTCCTTCTTCCCAAGGGTAACATCTTGCCTGGCACAAGTCTGTCGTGGGAACTCGAGATGTTCGAGCCCTATCGACTTCGTATTGGTTGGGTGTCTCGGTTTCCATAAGGCAGTGCTTGATCCTCCACCTTTGGCTTCCCTCCTACCTTGGCTCGGTGGTGGTCTTGTGTTTCTACCTCCAACCAGCATTGTCGACTATGACTTTTCCTTCTTTGAGATACTCTTGTATTTGCTTTTTCTTAGCTTTCAGATATATCGGCTCATTAAATGTGAAGCTTTTTGCTGTGTTTTTTGCGCTGCATTCTTAATAGCGTTTCAATTGTTGATCGGCTGATTGCCTTCGGATCCGTTTGTTATATGCGTGTTAAACTCGGCTCTGGTAGGCCCGGGTATAGTTGAACTTCTTTTTTTTTAGCCGAATTTTACACGTTTCTCATCCGCTATTTTTGGCTAATTGACTTGTCTTTCGATCCCCAACATTAAAATCATGACTGTCTCCTCGGCCCTCACGACCGACTTTTCGGTCAATCATGTAATAGCCGAATCTATTTGTCGGCTTCTTATGCCGGTGTGACCCCACCTACTGACTTCTTCGACCTATGCTGCAACGACCGAATTTATCGGCTTCTTGTGCCGGCTCATTTTCTCGAGGCCTTGATGTGGCCTCGCTCACTGGCCCACTATATGCCACTTTATCCAAGCCGGGAATCCGTCACCTGCCGTTATCCGGCTAGTTTCATCGAGGATCTTAACTTGCACCCCCTCTTCGGTCACCGGATGTATGAGATCCGGTCTGGATCTTCATCGGCCCAATTCACATGACCGATTGACTCCATACTCACGTCTGCGAGTTGTGCCCTCCCTTCAGCCACTACCTCCTCCACTCTATCGCCTACCTACTGAACAATTTCTCGTGGAGTGTGGAAAGAATGCACTCGTTGGTGTGAAACTAGTCACGTCCTAGCAGCAGGTCGTAGTGGGTTGCCGCATCCACTACGAAAAAGGTGGTCATTAAGGTTTTGGAACCGACCGTGATTTCGATCATTAGGATCCCCCGCTGCCTCCTGACAGCCTCTGGTGAAGTCGGTCATTATCGTGTCAGTCAACTTGAGCTCCTCTTCGCTCTTGCCGATCCTTTTCAAGAAAGCGGTGGGGGCATGACGTTTACCATGGCCCCACCATCTACCATTAAGCGGCCAACTGATCGCCCCTCGATCAAGGCCTGTATATACAACAGTCTTATGAACCTGGTCTAGAAAGCCGATGGCTTCTCAAAAACCACCACCTCGACCTCTATTTTATGCTCCGTTAGCTGGAGCTCTACTACGGGCAGATCCTCGTCATCGGAAGTGTCACTCCCCGGAGTCGAAACTGTGACCCGGGCTCGCCAACAGATTCACCGCCCATACAGAAAATTCCGCATAGACGAAGCGTCTAACCTGCAAAAGATAACACTACTACTACACAATATCAGAGTTGTAAAATAAACTACTGAAATATAAAAGTACAACTCCAAATAGTACAGATCTGAACCTCACAATATATAAATCTCTCAAAATAAAACTCACCAAAAGTAACAATCTACAAAAAAAAATCCAGCAGACTGTACTACAAAGCTCAAAAGAGGGTACCACTACACTCCAAGGACGGGTAGGGAACTATCTCGCGACTCCCTTACCTCGATCAGTAGGTGCAACAATAGTAGTAGTAACAAGGGTAGATGCCTTTGAAAAATCTATCACCAACAAAGGGTGTGAGAACTACACCGTCACGTAGTTCTCAGTGGGTACCGTCTCCAAGACCAACGGTCTGCCCACTAAGTCTACTAGAGGCATAAGATAACAATGCTATAAGGAAAAGTAAGTAAGCAGGAAATAAACTCTATTGCTACCATGCCTCTATTTATAATGCTCAATGGGTGATACAGATGAAAATGATGCATTGACTCTACTAGTAATATACTCGGTCAACCCAATCACACTGACTGCCACATAGGGTCCAGTCAAACCTGCGCCAACCTACTACCACACATCCCCACGGAAACGGGAATTACGTAGGTGGTCCCACTTGGACTGCGTCGACAAGCTGTGAAAGATAAGTAACAGGCCAAGCTCCGGAGCGGCACTCAAGGGGCGTGACCCCATCGAGGAAAGTATCCGCGCATCTCTGTCGAGCTCAATATGGCTCATGCAGGCTATAATCCAAATCCACGATCAATCAGATCGACAATAATAACTCCCCACTGACAATATCAGTCTGAAACACTCAACGGCTTGGGACCACCATCCCCAAACAACTCACAGCACAGAATACCCAACTCACAGCTGACCCAGAACAGACCGACACCATAAGGGTCCAGGAATCCCGATAGGCAGATGCCTAGAATGTGATGATCCGGACTCCCGCAGGAACTGTGCAACATTAAACAGTGACTGTAGGGAGCTTATCCGGTGAAGCAGAGCTTGTAGAATCGAAATTGGATATTTAATATAGACTCTGCGCGAAAATCGGAGCAAATAGAATTTTCCGGGAGCTTTCGGCAAAATTTCGGATGGGAATTTGGCAAAATGGACGTCGGATTTGGACTCAGCGCGCGAAAACGATCGAAATGGTATATTCGCTTTATTTTTTCGGCACTTGGTACTGTTCACCGGAACAGTAACCGCCGGCCGGAATTACTGTTCCGGCCGCCGGCGGCGAGCGGCGAGCGGCGGCGGGCGGCGGCGCACGGCGGCGGGCAGCGGCGCAGCGGCGGCACAGCGGCAGAGCGCGGAGGCGCGCGGCCCTGGTGCGCGGTCCATGGGCCTGGCGTGCACCGGGAGCACCGAATACCCCCTTTCCACGTGGCGCTTCCCCATTGGTTCGCCGGCTTCTAGAAGCGCGTGGGAGGGTGACACGTGGCACACCCGGATTGGCCGACATCTTCCGGAAGACCCGGCGCGGGGACCGGACCCGTGCTCCACGTGGACACGTGGCGTCTTCTGAGTGGCCCTTGCACAGGCTGTTCCCTATTTTGTGGACACGTGGCGCGTTTTGGTTGGCCCGTTTCGGTGTTTCCTGTTCGGATCCGATCCTGTGTGGAGCCTCAGCCCATTATAAATAGGGCCCCCCACCCCCTCTCTTTGCACCTCAGTTTTCGAGCCCTTAGAGAGAGAACCAGAGAAAGTGCCCTCTACGAAATTTCTTCCTCTCTCTCTCTCTTCTCTCTCTCCTCCAAATCTCAGAATTTTTGGAGTTACAGTTAGTGAGTTATCTGCGACGCGGCGCACTGCGACGGTTTTCTTTTTCGGCCCATTTCCCGTCGCAGTTCCGTCGAAAATTCCCTGTGGGCTAACCAGGAGGAATTTTTGGATGATTTTTGCGACAGCGCGTTCCTAAGAGGTAAGGCTTCGATTTCAGTGTTGATCACTTTGCTCCATTTCGTACTTTTGGCATGTTTCCCGAGGTCTCTTTGACCCCCCCTTTTTGCTGTGGAAATTTCTGGACAGTGTCAACTTCTCCGATTTTTATCTTGGCGTAGGAGCATCAGATCGAGGCGTTCAAAGAGTCGATTTTGATCTACTCTTCACGAGGAACGCAACCGTAATTTTTCTGGATTTTTCTGAGCACTATACAGAGGTGAAAAACTCCTCTCTTTTCGTGCTATTTGAAAAACAGCAAAAGCTGTATTTTTATGAATAATATAGTTACACCCTGTGCAATGTGTGTTGCTGTAGGGCACCGTTCTCGGCAGACAGCAGTTCTAGGGGACTGTGGACAGCCAGGAGACTATCTGGGTGTGATTTGAGCTGTTCGAGGTGGGCGGTTGTTGCTTACCTCATTTTTGACAAGCTCACTGGGATTACTGGAACTCCCCTAAAATTTAATTGATGAGAACAATTGGGACAAACTAATATGACAATTGATGAGAACAATTGGGACAAACTAATATGACAAATGATGAGAACCATTGGGACTACTAACAGGACTACTAACAGGACTACTAACAGGACAACTAACAGGACAATTGATGAGAACCGCTGGGACGAACTCTCCTAAAATTTAATATAACCCCACCAATTATATGATGACTTATATTGGGACACTGTGATTGGGACAAAGGCTATAATCTCGCATGCAATAACTTTCATAACAATCAATCTTTTTATAAATATTTGACACTTTTCTACAGCTTTTAAATAATGGCATGCTTTCTTGCTCATCTAGTTAGCCACTATTTATTGCTACACTATCATCTTGGGAATTGTACATGTTTCATTGTTGTCCTGTGCATCCAGAGGCTTGTTGCTCAAGTGTGAGCAGGGGTTTGGGATAGTGTAGTCGAGATTGCATTAGATTATGGATTTGTGGGGTATTGCGGTGACCGCGGACAGTAGGCGGTCGACCAGATATTTATCCTTGCATCAGATTAGGGATGAGTCTGGTCTATTTTGCATCAGCTGAGGATCGGGTTATCCTAGTGGATGGTTTTCCCACTTGTTAAGTACTATGGCATCAGATCGAGGTTTTCTTTAGTGGATAGTTTTTCCCACTTTGATCATAGTCATGATCCAGTCCTGCTGTTTTATGGCACTTCTGATACTTATTACTGATATATTTTACTCTTGTGGGTCGCTCCCCTCGAGTGCCACTCCGGAGTGTGTTACAGACAGACTTTGAGTCCTTGAGACTCCTATCCCCCATCGGTGTTATGCGTTGACCAGCATACCCAATTTGGCAAACACTATTCCCTATCGGTGTCATGCGTTGGCCAGCATACCCGATTTGGCAAACACTATCCCCTATCGGTGTTATGCATTGGCCAGCATACCCGATTTGGCAAGGCACAGCAGGCAGTACCAGTGACACAAGACTGAGTTATTTCAGGCAGGCATGTTTGGTATTGTTGCATACAGTCATTTCATGCTACATGACATTTAGAGGCATACTAGTGGTGGTTTCCCTTTATTCAGCAGTTCTGTTTACAGCTTTACCACTTACTCCTTTCTGGCCTCTAGTAGTCCTAGTGGGTGCGTCAGAGTTGAGGTTTTGCCCACTAGGGGAGGCTACTGGTTTATCTGGTAGTTCTCACCCCCATTGTTCTTTTCTGTTTCTTTCTTCTCCTTTATTTTTGCAGAGTCGTCTGCGGGAGCTGCTAGGCCATCGGCAGCTGATCGAGGTAAGGGGATCGCTGAATAGATAGATCTCCTGGGAGACTGAGAGATGTTAGATAGATGCTGCACCCTTTACTCAGACTGTGGTATTCTTCTTTTATTCTAGGTCTGGCTTCCGCCAGCTGGATGTACTATTTTGGTGAGCTGGGAGATTATTGTACTTATTACAGCTTTATTAGTAGTTCCAGTCTGAGATACTATGTGGTTCTTCCACTTCAGCTCTGTATTATGCTCTTTTATTGTTTATATTATATCGGAGCAGGTTACCAGCGCTTCGTGTACTCGGGAAATACCATGTGCACGGCGGATCTGTTGGCGAGCCCGGGTTCCGGGGCGTGACAGATTAAGTTGGTATCAGAGCTTAGGGATTGGTCAGTTGGGACTTAGGAAACCCTAGGCTTTTGGTAGACCCTAGGATAATAGGGTACGAGAGACGTGATATTTGCGAAAGTCGTTGATTTATTGTTTGACTCTTCCAGTGAGAGAAGAGGGATCGATATGCCTAATTTCTGGTGAACCGTTATGTTGGCTGCAGACAACATAAAGTCACAGAAATAGGGGAATGTCTTTGACTTTCGCTAGATTGGGTCGTGTGGAATTTTATTTTGCTGATTTGTGGCTTTTGGTGACAGTATGTCACCCCGTCGTCATTTTTCCGTCGGGGATATTTCTACCCCTTCTGAGAAGCCCGAGCAGGCGGTATCTGCTGAGCTGGGAGAACTACGGGCCTTGGTGACCCATTTGGTGGCAAGAAGCTTTCGACAGGACCAACGCCTGGAGCAGTTGCTGGCGCAGAGAGGTGACTTGGCGGTTGACGAAGGGGCCAGGACTTTCGAGCGGCGTCCAGACAAGGAACGCCCCGCCCCAGATAATGATGGACAGGCCAGTTCAGGGAGACCACCACGACCCCTGCGGCCCCAGTCTACGGGCCGTGGGCGTCTTGATCGACGAGGACCTGGTAGATCGCAGAGGCCTCCGCAGCAGCAGTCTCGACAGTCTCGGGCGTCGGTCCGATGCATTTTCTGTAGGGGGCAGCATTCATCAAATACCTGTGGCTTGAGGGAGGGTCGATGCTTCCGATGTGGGCAGCCAGGCCACATCCGACCTACGTGCCCCTTTCGGATTTTAGTAGCACCTTCTTCAGCATTGGCCCCTACCGCATCCCAGCAGAGGTCACAGAGGCCTCAGCGGCATAGGCAGCAGCAACAGCAGGTAAGGCAGCCTCAGTCTATAGTTAGGTGCATTTTCTGCGAAGGTCAGCACACTTCAGGTGCTTGTGACTTGAGGTTCGGCCGCTGTTTCAAGTGCGGACAGCCCGGGCACGTGCGAGTTACGTGTCCTTCGGGGATAACAGTGGCACCTACTTCGGCATCTGTCCCTGCCACTTCCCAGCTACGACCGGGAGCTTCACCGACAGATCTTCAAGGAGATCAAGTTTCATTCCCCCACCCTTCTGGAGAGAGACAGCCGTTGTTGAGCAGTCAAGATGGCTTAGCGCAGGCAAGGGATTCTGCTATGGCTGATCGAGTGGAGGCAGGTATGATTTACTTTCTGGCATAAGGACTCGTACCTCGTTTTTATAGGGGCATCTCTTTTATTTGTAGAGAATGTACATCATTGCATAGGGTTAGGATTAGGACTCTCACCTTGTGCACAGGAGGTGTAGATTCCCGATTGAACTCTGCACATGGAGGAGTGCTGTTAGCCCCGCCCGATTTAGATCGAGTCCTGGATTATGCCAGCTGACCTGTTGGTCCTGAGAAAATTGATGGACTTCGATGTGGTCCTCGGGATGGACTGGCTGGCTCGGTATTTCGCGACTATTGACTGTGCCGCAAGGACGGTCACTTTTAGAGAACCAGGCCAGGAGATGATGGTATACCGGGGATGTCAGAGTGCTTTCTTTGCCTCTATGGTTTCGACTTCCCGAGCAAGGCAGATGATCCATCGAGGATGTGTAGCCTTTTTGGCTAGTGTTGTTGAGGGGCCTACGGCGGCACCGGAACTCGGGGATATCCCTATTGCCCGCGAGTTCCCGGATGTTTTCCCACCTGGGCTGACTCGCATGCCGCCTGATAGGGAGATTGAGTTTGTGATTGACGTAGTTCCGGGAACTGCGCCAATCTCAAAGGCTCCTTACCGGATGGCACCGGCTGAGTTGCGAGAGCTTAAGGCGCAACTTCAGGATTTAATGGATAAGGATTTTATTAGGCCGAGTGTATCACCTTGGGGTGCGCCGGTGCTATTCGTAAAGAAGATGGGTCACTTCGACTATGTGTGGATTATAGAGAATTAAAGTGGCCATCAAGAACTAGTACCCTTTGCCGCGCATCGATGATCTCTTTGATCAGCTGCAAGGGTCTTGCGTCTTCTCTAAGATAGATTTGCAGTCCGGTTACCACCAGTTGAAGGTGAAGGCCGTAGATATTCCGAAACGGCATTTTGATCACGGTATGGGCATTATGAATTTACAGTTATGCCTTTTGGGCTAACTAATGCCCCTGCCACATTCATGGATTTAATGAACCGGATCTTCCGACTATACTTGGATCGATTCGTAGTAGTATTCATTGATAATATCTTGATTTACTCCCGAAGTGATATTGAGCATGAGGAGCACTTAAAGGTTGTGCTGCAACTTCTGCGAGAAAAGAAGTTGTATGCCAAGCTGGCAAAGTGCGAGTTTTGGCTTCGGGAGGTAGTCTTCTTGGGCCATGTGATTTCTGCCGCAGGCGTGGCAGTGGACCCAGCAAAGATTGAGGCGGTTCGGGATTGGCCCCGACCAACGACGGTTTCTGAGGTACGTAGCTTTATGGGTTTAGCTGGGTATTACCGTCGGTTTGTGGAAGGCTTTGCGAAGCTCTCCACACCCCTCACTCGCTTGACGCGTAAGGGAGTGAAGTTTATCGGGAGTGAGGATTGTCAAAAGAGCTTTGAGGAGCTGAAAAATAGATTAATGACCACTCCTATCCTTTCCCTCCCTGTTATGGGGAAAGGATATGTGATCTACAGCAATGCATCACACAGCGGACTTGGTTGTGTGTTGATGCAAGAAGGGAGGGTAATTGCTTACGCATCAAGGCAACTCAAGGATTATGAGAAGAATTACCCTACCCATGACTTGGAGCTTGCTGCTGTAGTGTTTGCACTAAAGCTTTGGCGTCATTATCTATATGGGGAGCATTGTGAAATCTACACCGACCACAAGAGCCTAAAATACCTGTTCACACAGAAGGAGTTGAATTTGAGGCAACGTAGGTGGTTAGAGCTATTAAAGGATTATGATATTCTCTACCACCCAGGCAAGGCTAATGTGGTCGCTGATGCCTTGAGTAGGAGGGCGGTGCAAAGTTTGTCTATGTTGATCACAGATCAGGCACCGCTATTAGAGAAAATGAGACGACTCGAGATAGAGGTTGTGTCCCCTGGGGTCACTGCTAGACTGACATCTTTAGTCTTGCAGCCCACTCTGCTGGACAGGATCAAAGAGAAACAGAGTGAGGACCCCCACTTGGCCAGGATTAGAGATCATATTCCGAGTGATCAGTCAGGGGACTTTACGGTAGATGCCTCGAGAGTACTGAGGTACAGGAACCGAGCATGTGTGCCAATACATGTGGAGATTAGAGAATAGATATTGCGAGAGGCCCATTATACACCTTATACCCTACATCCTGGTGGGACTAAGATGTATAAGGACCTCAAGGCACACTTCTGGTGGAAAGGCATGAAAAGGGATATTGGGAGATTTGTGGCCCAGTGTTTAACTTGTCAGCAAGTGAAAGCTGAGCATCTAGTGCCAGCTGGCAAGTTACAAAGTCTCCCAATCCCCGAGTGGAAATGGGACCACATTACAATGGACTTTGTGGTCGGACTACCGAGGGCCCAGGGAGGAGCAGACGCTATCTGGGTAGTTGTAGATAGACTTACCAAGTCGGCGCACTTTCTGCCCATGCAGACTACGTGGCCACTTGAGCGACTAGCCCAGTTATATCTAGACAATATTGTGAGATTACTTGGAATACCCGCCTCCATTGTTTCAGATAGAGACCCGAGGTTTGTTTCGCATTTCTGAAGGAGTTTGCAAACAGCCTTGGGGACTGAACTTAGGTTCAGTACTGCTTTTCATCCGCAGACGGATGGACAGTCAGAACGGACGATACAAATCCTGGAGGACATGCTGAGGGCTTGTATCTTGGATTTCGGCGGAGGGTGGATTCGGCATTTATCTTTGGCTGAATTCGCGTACAACAATAGCTTTCAAGCGAGCATTCAGATGGCTCCGTTTGAAGTATTGTATGGACGCAAGTGTCGATCACCACTTTATTGGAGGGACGTAGACGAGAGACGGACCTTGGGACCAGATGTCTTGATAGAGGCAGAAGAGAAGGTCCGGGTGATTCGAAAGCATCTTCAGACCGCCCAAAACCGACAGAGGAGCTATGCCGACGTTCGGCGACGAGACTTAGAATTTCAGGTTGGAGATCATGTATCCCTGAAAGTCTCGCCGTCCAAAGGAATCAGGAGGTTCGGCATTCGTGGGAAACTAAGCCCCCGATATATTGGACCCTTTGAGGTATTGGGGCGTATCGGGCCAGTTGCCTACCGACTCGCACTTCCTCCAAGGCTTGCTGGTGTCCATGATGTATTTCATGTTTCTACTTTGAGGAAGTATATCTTCGACCCATCGCACGTCATCGACTTCACACCGCTTGAGATCAGCGAGGATTTGAGGTATGAAGAACGCCCACTGCGAGTTCTGGATCGAGAGGTGAAAGAATTACGCAGTCGGGCCATTCCCTATGTGAAGATCCAATGGAGCAATCATGACGAGCGCGAGGCTACATGGGAGCTCGAGTCGGAGATGAGGGATGCTCACCCCTACTTATTCGAGACATCGGACTGAGGATTATTGTTTAGTCTCGTTTCGAGGACGAAACTCTTTTTAGTGGGGGAGGATGTGATGATCCGGACTCCCGCAGGAACTGTGCAACATTAAACAGTGACTGTAGGGAGCTTATCCGGTGAAGCAGAGCTTGTAGAATCGAAATTGGATATTTAATATAGACTCTGCGCGAAAATCGGAGCAAATAGAATTTTCCGGGAGCTTTCGGCAAAATTTCGGATGGGAATTTGGCAAAATGGACGTCGGATTTGGACTCAGCGCGCGAAAACGATCGAAATGGTATATTCGCTTTATTTTTTCGGCACTTGGTACTGTTCACCGGAACAGTAACCGCCGGCCGGAATTACTGTTCCGGCCGCCGGCGGCGAGCGGCGAGCGGCGGCGGGCGGCGGCGCACGGCGGCGGGCAGCGGCGCACGGCGGCGGGCAGCGGCGCAGCGGCGGCACAGCGGCAGAGCGCGGAGGCGCGCGGCCCTGGTGCGCGGTCCATGGGCCTGGCGTGCACCGGGAGCACCGAATACCCCCTTTCCACGTGGCGCTTCCCCATTGGTTCGCCGGCTTCTAGAAGCGCGTGGGAGGGTGACACGTGGCACACCCGGATTGGCCGACATCTTCCGGAAGACCCGGCGCGGGGACCGGGCCCTGGCTCCACGTGGACACGTGGCGTCTTCTGAGTGGCCCTTGCACAGGCTGTTCCCTGTTTTGTGGACACGTGGCGCGTTTTGGTTGGCCCGTTTCGGTGTTTCCTGTTCGGATCCGATCCTGTGTGGAGCCTCAGCCCATTATAAATAGGGCCCCCCACCCCCTCTCTTTGCACCTCAGTTTTCGAGCCCTTAGAGAGAGAACCAGAGAAAGTGCCCTCTACGAAATTTCTTCCTCTCTCTCTCTTCTCTCTCTCCTCCAAATCTCAGAATTTTTGGAGTTACAGTTAGTGAGTTATCTGCGACGCGGCGCACTGCGACGGTTTTCTTTTTCGGCCCATTTCCCATCGCAGTTCCGTCGAAAATTCCCTGTGGGCTAACCAGGAGGAATTTTTGGATGATTTTTGCGACAGCGCGTTCCTAAGAGGTAAGGCTTCGATTTCCGTGTTGATCACTTTGCTCCATTTCGTACTTTTGGCATGTTTCCCGAGGTCTCTTTGACCCCCCCTTTTTGCTGTGGAAATTTCTGGACAGTGTCAACTTCTCCGATTTTTATCTTGGCGTAGGAGCATCAGATCGAGGCGTTCAAAGAGTCGATTTTGATCTACTCTTCGCGAGGAACGCAACCGTAATTTTTCTGGATTTTTCTGAGCACTATACAGAGGTGAAAAACTCCTCTCTTTTCGTGCTATTTGAAAAACAGCAAAAGCTGTATTTTTATGAATAATATAGTTACACCCTGTGCAATGTGTGTTGCTGTAGGGCACCGTTCTCGGCAGACAGCAGTTCTAGGGGACTGTGGACAGCCAGGAGACTATCTGGGTGTGATTTGAGCTATTCGAGGTGGGCGGTTGTTGCTTACCTCATTTTTGACAAGCTCACTGGGATTACTGGAACTCCCCTAAAATTTAATTGATGAGAACAATTGGGACAAACTAATATGACAATTGATGAGAACCATTGGGACTACTAACAGGACTACTAACAGGACTACTAACAGGACAACTAACAGGACAATTGATGAGAACCGCTGGGACGAACTCTCCTAAAATTTAATATAACCCCACCAATTATATGATGACTTATATTGGGACACTGTGATTGGGACAAAGGCTATAATCTCGCATGCAATAACTTTCATAACAATCAATCTTTTTATAAATATTTGACACTTTTCTACAGCTTTTAAATAATGGCATGCTTTCTTGCTCATCTAGTTAGCCACTATTTATTGCTACACTATCATCTTGGGAATTGTACATGTTTCATTGTTGTCCTGTGCATCCAGAGGCTTGTTGCTCAAGTGTGAGCAGGGGTTTGGGATAGTGTAGTCGAGATTGCATTAGATTATGGATTTGTGGGGTATTGCGGTGACCGCGGACAGTATGCGGTCGACCAGATATTTATCCTTGCATCAGATTAGGGATGAGTCTGGTCTATTTTGCATCAGCTGAGGATCGGGTTATCCTAGTGGATGGTTTTCCCACTTGTTAAGTACTATGGCATCAGATCGGGGTTTTCTTTAGTGGATAGTTTTTCCCACTTTGATCATAGTCATGATCCAGTCCTGCTGTTTTATGGCACTTCTGATACTTATTACTGAGATATTTTACTCGTGTGGGTCGCTCCCCTCGAGTGCCACTCCGGAGTGTGTTACAGACAGACTTTGAGTCCTTGAGACTCCTATCCCCCATCGGTGTTATGCGTTGACCAGCATACCCAATTTGGCAAACACTATTCCCTATCGGTGTCATGCGTTGGCCAGCATACCCGATTTGGCAAACACTATCCCCTATCGGTGTTATGCATTGGCCAGCATACCCGATTTGGCAAGGCACAGCAGGCAGTACCAGTGACACAAGACTGAGTTATTTCAGGCAGGCATGTTTGGTATTGTTGCATACAGTCATTTCATGCTACATGACATTTAGAGGCATACTAGTGGTGGTTTCCCTTTATTCAGCAGTTCTGTTTACAGCTTTACCACTTACTCCTTTCTGGCCTCTAGTAGTCCTAGTGGGTGCGTCAGAGTTGAGGTTTTGCCCACTAGGGGAGGCTACTGGTTTATCTGGTAGTTCTCACCCCCATTGTTCTTTTCTGTTTCTTTCTTCTCCTTTATTTTTGCAGAGTCGTCTGCGGGAGCTGCTAGGCCATCGGCAGCTGATCGAGGTAAGGGGATCGCTGAATAGATAGATCTCCTGGGAGACTGAGAGATGTTAGATAGATGCTGCACCCTTTACTCAGACTGTGGTATTCTTCTTTTATTCTAGGTCTGGCTTCCGCCAGCTGGATGTACTATTTTGGTGAGCTGGGAGATTATTGTACTTATTACAGCTTTATTAGTAGTTCCAGTCTGAGATACTATGTGGTTCTTCCACTTCAGCTCTGTATTATGCTCTTTTATTGTTTATATTATATCGGAGCAGGTTACCAGCGCTTCGTGTACTCGGGAAATCCCATGTGCACGGCGGATCTGTTGGCGAGCCCGGGTTCCGGGGCGTGACATAGAACCCCAATCAAACAAGAACAAACTCCAGGCCCCGCCTTTCAAAGTTCTCGACCCCTTATAGTTCTGGCAAATCAACTCCCTCGGTAAAACATCCGGAGGAAACCAACCAGGGCCCGAAAGTTCCGGTAACACCTACAACCTTATCAAAAAAGAATATATTCTAGGCACAACCCCCATAACTTGCGTCCCAAATATAGAAACAACCCCTCGAATCCAGATCAATCAAACCCCCTTCGGGCGGGAAAGTTTGCAAGAAAAGATGATAGTTATTATCAAAACTATTTTTATTTAAGAATCCCAATTTAATTAATTTTAGTTGTTTAAGAAAAATCAGTTAAAACAATTTTTATCTTCCAAACCCCGAAGAGCTAATGCCTTCGCCCAATCAAACAAGAACAGGTTCCGGCGACCCTTCGAAGTTCGGAAGGAAAACATCGATTTACTGAAATCATGTGTGTGTCCAAAACAGTATGGGTTCAGGGTCCTGCCATCACTAGTACACTACTGCCACAAACACAGCGACGACAAAAAGATCAGAGAAAACTCGACAATCCGGAATCACCGTTTACTCAACGGCTCCGGCACCAACATAAGACTAGCAACCGCTATCAGACTCCACTCAGTCCCCAGACATGAGTGTCAATGCATACCACAATAACCCGACCACTCGACCCGCTAATCGGGCGAGGAGAAACTCCAAGTCCAGGAAATAAATAATACAAAGTGTGGAAAAACTAGAACATGAAGAAAACTAGCCCAAGTGAGGGTTTTCTACTAGTCTGGTCAAATACATGCTGACATATGACGGGGTGCTAGTCAAGGTTCCAATATTTCGTTATCACAAGAGATGGACGATTTACTAAGTATTCATGCTTGCATCTTAGTCCACAAAAAGAGTTCTTAATAATCATACATGAATAATATAACGTAGAATTAGTATGTTGTCCGCTAATTTTGGAAAAAATCCAACCCACATGAACTCGCTAATCCAAAGTCTGACAAAGCTGAAACTGAACGTGAGTGATCCTCAGGTTCCCCTGATTCCAGCGCACCAAAAATCGTCAGAAAACTCCTCCCGGTCACTGAGATATGAGCAAAACATTGCGGTAAATCCAAAATCAGTAAAACGACATCGCTATCGCACATCAGTCCACGAAATAGTAAAATTTCACCTGCGAGATGTCTTTCAAAAATTCCAAGAAAAATACGGCTGCGATCCTCGCGAAGTGTAGATGTCGATCGAGTCCTTACAGACCAAAATCCGATAATCGAGCACCGAAATAAAAATACAGTTGTCCAGGAAAATTCCACAGCAAGAAAGGGGTTCAAAGATGATCCAGAAAACCCACTAAAAACCCAAAATTGAGAAAAACGGTAAATACAAAAATTGAAGATCTACCTCTTGCGAAAATGCTGCGGCAGAAATTGGCTAAAAGTTCTCTCGGATCTATCCAGGGGAGTCCACGGAAGAAACTGCGATGGAGAAAACCACCGAAAAAGAAAACGTCGAAGCCCGCCGAAATGGGAAAAACGCCGATGTTGCGGACTCCAAAAATTCCCAAAATTCTACAGAAGGTGGAGGACTTAGGGAAAAATAACCCCGTCAAAAGAGGGAGCTCAAACGACATCCAAAATTTCGAAATCGGAGAGAGGAAGTGGCTTAAATAGGCAAGAGGGAAACAATTGGCTAACCCAATTCGGGCTCCACACGCGATCCGGCCAAAACAGGAAACAGTGGCGCCCGCCAATAGCAGGGCGCCGCGTGTCCCGCAACACGCCGCAGCGAAGGAGGGCCGCTCGCGGGGCGCCGCGTGTCCCGCCCCTGCGTACGGGGTGGCTGGCGAGCGCCCAACATGGCGCTCGCGTTTGTTGACGGGGGCGGCCGTCCGCGTGCCGCCGTACGCGCCGCCAATCAGCGCCCAACACGGCGCTGATTAGGGCGAATCGAAGCGCGCCACGTGGCTGGAGCGGTGTTGGCTGCGCTAACCGCGTTAATAAATAAATTCTTGGTTTGCTATTTTAGCAAAATGGTCTCTATAAATTTTCTAAGCACAAATCACACGCAACCTTTATTATGTGTGACCACATAGGTTCAATTCTACCTGGTTGTGAGATGTGATGCTAAACTCTTTTATTGTCACCATCGGAACTCCTTTCGATGGGCCAAAATATTTTTGACTCTCCCAGTTGAGTGTGATCAACACTCATGTGGATCCCACAATCCACGAGTGACACCTAGCAGTATGTCGCGGTAATCAAAGTAGAATGAATAATAGACTAAATCTCTAGGTGTAGTTACCGTGTGATTAAATCCTTCTATCACTTGTCTAATTGAGCCGAGGTTATGGATAACTCGTCAAACCTCATTACTCAATTATATATCTTATCTGATCATTAACTGATATATGAAAACTCCTTTTCATAAAATCACACTGCCTTGGCCAAAAACTTTTATATCTTAAAGAACAGATAGCATAGGATAATTACCTCTCTACCAAGGGTGATAGATTCCATCTTTACATACACCTATCTTTATGCATGATCCACTGTAGCCAACATATGTATACTTTAACCCATGATTAGGTTATAAAGTATTTACGCAGTCAAAATACAGTAACCCATACATAAGATAACTGTGGTACCTCAGGTCAAAAGATCACTCACACCACTATAACATGGAACAATTCACTGACGAGTGAGTAGACATCCATGTGATTGTTCATGATTGGTCACGCTCAGTGAAAATGTTCTCCAACATTCACCTGTATACTTGCTTTAGTGTCACCACACTAATGACTTAAGACTCATCATCCCATAAGGAAAACACAATATACACTGACCTAACCGGATTTATCACCGCCCTCGTGATAATCCTATGATCAGGAGCATTTAAAAATTAATTACAAAAGAATACATCTCTCAAATTCCTAACATCTTAGGAATATGATTCTTTTACCATTAATTCTAACGACGATTCATATATATATATATATATATATATATATATATATATATATATATATATATATATATATATATATATATATATATATATATATATATATATATATATATATATATATATATAGCAATAATATAAATGAATAAATGCCAATTTATTAATTTAGTGAAAGATACAAAGATAATAACCCTATAGTTGTGTCACCGATTGGCTTATAGGGCATATAACTAACACTTCTGTGTTCCCGATGGTGCGAGCCTCTAGTGAGGCATGTCCTCTCCGGGCGTTGTGAGGGCCCGCATGTTGGTCTCCTTTCGGCCTGTTGGCCGAAGGGTCTCTGGGGTGCCCCCTGTGTCACGCCCCGGGGTCGAAACTGCGCCCCGGGCTCGCCAACAGATCCGCCGCCCCTACGGGAAGCCCCGTAGAGACGTAGCGACTAACCTGCAAATAAACATCTATACTAGCAGATATCAGAGCTGAAATAGTAAAAACTAACTATAAACATAAAGTAAAACTATCTCTCAGAATAAGTACAATGCATCCTCACCATAAATACACCAAAGTCTCTCAAAACGGGAAAAATAAAAGGTACAACTCGATACCTCACTACATGATCTCTCAAACATATCACACTCCAAAATACACATAGGGGTACCTCTATCACGCACTGAGGCTGAAGGGGAAGGGATCTATCTCGCGACTCCCTTACCTCGGTCTGTAGGAGCTGGATCAGCGACTGGTGCAGCAGGAACTGGAGCTGAAGTCCCTGGAGAAAAAAATACACCACGACGGGTGTGAGAACTACCTCCCACAGTAGTTCTCAGTGGGTGCCGCCAACAAGCCCGACGGTCTGCCCACTAAGTCTACTAGAGGCATAAAGTAACATATGCAGTGATGTAAAGGAAAAGCTGGAAAGGTAAAGTCTACAGCTACTATGCCTCTATCTAGATGCTCAAAGAGTGGAACAGAAGGGATATGATGCCACAACTAACTCTCAACTCAGATCACCCAATCCAAACTGACTGCCACATCGGGTCCAGTCAAACCTGCGCCTACCTACTACCGTACATCCCGGAGGACCGGACTTACGTAGGACGTCCGTGACTGCCAAAACTAGCTCAGCCAGAGGGACGGCGTCCGTGACTACCAAAACTGGCTCAGCCAGAGGGACACATGCATCGACAAGCCGCGATAGAAGTATCAGGCCCAACTCGGGAGTGGCACTCGAGGGGCGCGACCCCACCGAGCAAAGTATCCGCGCATCTCTGTCGAGCTCAAATGTGGCTCATGCAGGCTATGATCCAAATCATCGACCAACAAGATCAGCTATAACCAACAAATCACTGTCGCACTCAATGGCTGGAATCTACACAGCTGAGACTCACTGTCACTCTGACAGTCCCCAAGAACCCAGATCTACCATCACTATCACTCTCCCAAAGAATGATGATCTACAGACTGCTATCAACTCCACTCGGTCCCCAGACACGAGTGCAAATGCATCCCACAACTACTCGACCTCCCAGCCCACAACTCAAGCAAAGAAACTATGTCCAGAGTAACAAAGGTAACAAGTGATGTGGGAAAGTCTAAAGCAATGAAGAGACCTAGCCCAGGTTGAAGTTTGCTATGGTCCGGCTGAACATGATACATATATGACAGGGGTGCTAGGTTAAGTTCCAAGGTTTAATAATTTACATGTTGCAAGAATCACAATGAGATCACTAAATTTCGCAACTAGCATATGAGGGTCCAAACATACAGTTTTCACAGGTTATTTAGTTCATATACTAACATGCATGCTACTACATTCATAGAATTAGAGTGCAGTCCATAGATTTTGAAAGCAGGATCACCCACCTGAACACGCTAACTGTCCGGGGTTGTACAGCTAAAAAGTCCAGAAACAGCAAATCACAGAATCCGCCAAGCTAGAAACGCAGTAGCGGTGCTCAGAATGCCCTGGGTACAACACAGTCCAAAATTTACACTTTAAACTACACAATTTTCCAAGTCCCAAAAATTCTGTATGAACAGTCCCATTAACACGAAATTTTCACCTAAAAATCATCCTCCAAAATTCCGATAAAAATACCACGGCGACACTCGCGAAGAGTAGATATCGATAGAGTCCTGAAACGTCGAAATACGATGTCCGGATGATGAGATAAAAATCTGCGAAGTATATGCTGTCCAGAATTTCCAACAGTCACAAAGGGAGGTTAAAATGTACCCAAAACCCCAGGAAAATCTCACTTCCAGAAAAAGTGCCCAACACGGAAATCGTAGATTTACCTCTTGTGAAACCGCTGCCGAAGAAATCATCCAAAAATATTGTCGGGGTAGCTTGGTAGACCTCCCAGACCAAACTGCAACGAAAATGGGCCTCCAACAGTATAACGTCGCTCCGCACCACGATGCAGGAAACGCTGTCGTGGCGGCCTCCAAAAATTCTGAACTTTCACCAGAAGATGCACAAGAGGGAGAGGAAGAATTTTTGTAAAGGGCTCAAGAGCTAAGTCCCTCCGAAAAGTCCTCAAAAACTTGGCCCAAGAGGACTATTTATAGCCTCTCCCCGCAAACAGCCCAAAAAAACAAGTCAATCAATTTCGGGCCCAAGATTCGGGCGCCCGAAAACTTTCGGGCACCTACAGTGTTGGGCCCGGGCCCAACACTGTTCAGGCCCGAAATCGTCTCGTGCCGCCACGTGTCCCGCCGAACAGGAAACACCGATGCAGGGCCACTCAGCGACTGCCACGTGTCCCGCCGAACAGGAAACACCGGTGCAGGGCCACTCAGTGACTGCCACGCGTCCCCTCACACCGCACAGTATGGCGGTTGGCGCCCGCCAATGAGCGGGCGTCACGTGTCCTCCCGGCTGACCCGCTGCACGCGCCGATCGCGCGATGTGGCTCCCACGTGGGCACGTAGCCCGAGGCAACTACCGTGCGCCCCGTGCACCGCACTTGCTGCGCCCGCGAATCAGGGAGTGACACGGGTCCCCTGCACCCGGTCCACGCCTTCCGCAGGAATTCCGTGGATTGCGCCGCGTGCACCGACCAACCAGAGGTTGCCACGTGTCCCCCGCCTTGGTCCATGCACCGCCGCACTCACCCAGTAGACCGCGCGCCCTGGGCCCGCCAATCAGGCGATGCCACGTGTCCCTGCGCCAGGTCTGTGCACCCCGCCGCGCTGCTCTGTGGACCGCGCGCCATAAACCGGCCAATGATAGGCCGCCACGTGGCATCCGGCGGTCTACGGCCCTTCCCATGCACCAAAAATCACAAAAAACTTCCGGGGATCCATTTTTGGGCATTCGGACTCCAAATTAAACAAACAAATAGCCGCGGTAGGGGCCCTGCTGCTGATGTGGAGCTCGCGACCCTTTATGGCCGACTGGGGTCGGCCTCGGACTCTCGGCCGTAGAACTCTTGCAAACCTCTCTGGAAAGGAAGGTCTTGCTCTTCTTTCTTATCCTTTTCTTCGAAGGACTTCTTGTTGGATCCCTCGGCCAAACTTGAATCCGACCGATGGTTGTGGTGGTCTGCGCCTTCACCACCGCCGTTGAAAGCGAACCATTTCTTTGCCTCCTCAGGTATGTCGAGGAAGAGAGCATCCCAATCTTCTTCTGTCATTTCGGCCTTACAGCGGATGCAAAACCGAAATATATTTCGTGCCGATTTTTGTTTTGCGGGGGACTCGGGCCCCTGCATCAGCTTCTTCCTCTTTGGGTCAACTATATTCACCTAAGGAGGAAACCGGTTAGTGTCTTTCTTTTCTTGGTTGGCAAAGATAAGCCGACCCTCATCGATCTCCTTCTGAATTTCCTTCTTAAAGGCGAAGCATTCGCCTGTGCGGTGGCTCCAAGAATGGTGCCACTTGCAGTACTTCCGCCTCCGAAGCTCCTCGTAGGAAGGTATCGACTGGCCCTCCTGGAGTTTAATTCTACCGTCCTTGTGTAACCGATCGAATATTTGATCGGTTTTAGACGTATCGAAGGTAAAGACGTTAGCCAACGCCCGAGTTTTGAACTCTCGGGCCTTACTCGGTTTAACGCTCTGGCATATGTAAGGCTCATGGCCCGATATTATCTCGGTCGCGCACACTTTGGCCTCTTCGGCCAAAGACTCGCCTTCACTAATTTCGCTCAGCTCTTCGTGATCCGAGCTTCGTTCGACGAAAGAGACGTTATGCTCCTTCGGCTTTCTCCAGCCTTGACCGTGGCCCTATTTCGGTCGCTCCTCACTGTTGTCTTTCCGGAATTGCTCATATTGAGCAACCAGAACTCCCAAATCAAAAAAGATTGGAAAAATATCGACCCTCAAAATGGCCACGAGTCTGGAAGTACAGGCCGTTAAACCCGATTTTGGTGAATTCGGCCTCCGGTATCATTACGAAGCAACAGTTTCTTGTTGTTTTGAAATAGTTGAGGTATCCCTCGACTGTCTCTTCAGCACTTTGCCGATACGATGCTATATCGGCAACCGACAATTCGGGCACAACCCGATAGAACTGCTTATGGAACTTGGCCTCCAATTTTCCCAATCCCGGACGGAGTTATGGGGCAGACTGGTGTACCACAAAAACGTCGTCTTTGTCAACGACGTGCTGAACAGCCTCATTTTAAGAAATGGGCTGGCGGCCGCCTCTCGCCATTGGGTCGTGAACCGAGCAATGTGCTCGACTGTATTCTCGTTCTCTTCGCCCGAGAACTTGTCGAATTGCGGCATCTTCCAGTTAGCCAGATACAGGTAGTCCGTATCGATATGAACGAGATACGGAGACCTAAACACTGGCCGAATCGTCGACCTGGCCTCTTTGCCGAAGGTATTCCGAATGATTTCTCCACATGGGCATGCATGTCGGTGAGCCCTACTTGAGGTGCTGGAGCCGCCGGTTGCGCCGGTAGAGGTGGCGGCCCAGAGTGGCCGACCTGATTCTGAAGTGGTCCCTGAGAAGGGACCTACCCGCCGATCCTGCCGTGAGCCTGAGACTGGACGAACGGCGGTGGGGGAGGCAGAGGAATACCCCAATAACTCTCTGGTTGATGGTCATTGTTCTGCCTCATCAGCCCTGCTCCCGTTTGGTACGGAATCACTTGCGGCTGTACTGCCCTCATCGGCTGCGCCACTTGATAAATAGCCATCGGCAGTGCAACTCCTTGCGGTTGAACTGTCGGCATTGTCGGCGCCATCGTGACCGATTGCGTCGGCAATTGCTGGGGTAGTATGGAGGTAAATCCTCCAATATATGGCTCATTTCGGGTCAGAGCTTGCCTGGTTCAAGCCACCTTTTCATTTGAGGCCGCTACCACGGTCAGCATTGAGTCTAGCCGGGCGTCCTGCGCCTGGCTGTCTCTCTCGAAGGACAATTGTGTCCTCTCAACAGCTTCCAGCATTCAGGTCATTTGCCCGAATAACTGGGAAAAGGTCGGCTCTTGTGGTGCCGACCTCCCACTGGTCTTAGGAACCTTCGGAAGCGCTGGTGGCGGATCATCCGCGTGTCCAGCGCTCCTGACCTAGTCGTTCCCCACATGTCTGGGGACGACTCTATTCCTGAGTATAATGTTGTGGTCTTCTGACATGTTTACGGTAGGAGAAGATAAGCGTTATTTGAGAGTCCCACCGAGCGTGCCAAGAAAATTGTTGAGTTCGAAAATGTCACGCTGACCGTTGACCGGTCTCGGTCGTCGATCGGCCCCGTAGGGTGACCCTCCAGATGTGATGTGCCGCATGCCAAAGGATTAAGCGATCGGGCCGATGTGGGATCTGCTCGGCCGGATTCTTCTCAATCAAACTCTCACGACCGTCCGGCTTAGATTAGCCGAATCGAGATGTGGAGGTAGAGAGAGGTCGGCCTAGAATAATCGAACCTGGATGTGGAGACAAAGATTTGACACGGTTAAGAAGCCGATTAGAAATTTATATTGATCAGAGTGGTGTTACAAGAGTAACTAGTAGCCGATTACAAGTTAATCTACTCCTAGTAAATACGGTAAATGCAGATATGAAAGAAATGAAAAAACAGGGGGTGGTCCTGGTTTATGAGATTGCAGGGAGAGGCTTAGGTATTTATACACTCCCGAACCATGCGTATAATCGCCGATTTGAATAATCGGGGTGATTTGGAAAGAATTATCGTAAATTTCTCAACTACTTTCTTTTGAGCCGAACTTTCTCAAATAGGATGGTAGTCATTTTTCTGTCCAAATTTATCCCCTTATTAGCGCATCGAAGCGTGATTTTCGGCACTTTCTAATATTGGGCGTCGCTTGCCATTTTGGAGTCAGTTACGAGATTTGCGCTCAGAACTCGCTTTTTTTTTCAGAATCTTTTCTTTTTAGGCCCAAGCAGCTGAAAATTAACTCTAACTTCGCCTTCTTCGTCACTCGACTTGGGCAGTCTGGTGTTCGTCTTCAATCGAAACTGATCCTGAACTAAGCGATAATCTTCTTGTTTCGGCTGCTTTTCCCGTCGGCTGATGTCTTTAATCGAAGGTTTGTGCCACGTGTCGCTTTCTCGAGTGGCGAAAATTTTGGCCTCAACAAGTATCATTGCCGATCACCAACCGGAAGTATGTGACAAGTCTCGACTGAGATATAGTTTGAAAAATAAGGTGACAGACTATGTCAAGTATGACATCGTCTAGTGATGTGTTTAGTTTGACAAGAATGTCAGGTCTAAATAGGTAGAGTGTATATCATACATTTCTTCCGCCGACAAAGACAAGATTGGGACCACCTATCCTCGCCCCGCCGCTTTGCCATTTCTAGATAATACTATTTGTACTACTTGGGTCCGCCAAAGGAAATTACACTAGTAGGCAATGGTTCGTGCATCACGCGCAGCTCGTGCTGTAATACATTTATTATTTTACTACATTAATTTAGTCCATTTCATCTTTGAATAACTTAGTAAGGACATGACAATTGAATACAGATAACCTTCAATGAAATGAGTACAAAGTAACGCTGCGTAAAATTTTAGAACTCGTCTTTTCGTATGATCAGTTATAGTTGATGATGGCTTATTAACTGTTGAGAATTTATAACCCGTTCTCCCATAAATTGCTGTAAATATAGTTGTCCTTGTAAATATTGCTCGAATTTTACACTACAATAAAATTATGATATAGCGATATTTTTAAATATTTTTAAAATCTAAAAAAAATGTTGCTGGCAAAAATACCGACACTTATTATTAGTGTTGCTATATGTGCAGTCGCTAGGTGTATAGCGACACATTTTTGTAATGTGTCCCAAAAATGTGTCCCTATAATCTAATTTTGGATATAGATGGAATATAGATAGGACACTTATACAAAAGTGTCACAAACATGTGTCTCTATAACCTAATTTTGTTGTAGTGTTACAATAGGCCTATTTGTTTTGAAGTAGGTTTTAGATTGAAGTGAATTTTGAATTGAATTAGAGTTCGAATAAAAATTATTTTATTTTTTCTGTTTATTTTGATAGCTGTGAAAATAAAATTTGGACAGTTCTGCTGTTTGTTTGATAGAAATAAATAATATAAAAAGTATAATTTTTTATTTTTTTATTTGTTTTACTGAAAATTAATTAATTCTCACACCGCTCATAAATTTATCCCCTACATAATATTATTGCTCTTTTCTAACTAAATAAATAATAAATTATAAAATAATAAATAAAAATTAATATAATTATATTTCTATACAGTTATAAAAAAAATCAAAATAATTATATATTTTTTTAATATATAAATTATAATTATGCAACAAATAAAATTCTAAATTAAAAATTATTAACATTTAATAAATTAATTTTTATCGTATTTTAAACATACAAATTAAAAAATATATATATTAAAATTTAATTAAACAAATTTTATTATATTTTAAACATACAAATTAAAAAATATATATATTAAAATTTAATTAAACAAATTTTATTATATTTTAAATATACAATCATATTTTAAACATATAACTCAAACATTATCATAATTAAGTTACGCCCTAAATATTCTATTTTATTTTTTTTCCCTCACTCACTTCATCGTAATTGACTTCACCCAATGGTGGAGCGAAGTCAATCTCGATGTTTTAGATAAAGTAGGCAATCGATCGTAATAATTTACGGTGAACCAAACATCACAAGTGGATCACTTTCGTAGAAAATCACTTTCTCTTTCCCCACTTGCGATGAAACAAACATGCCCTAAAAGCAACCGATCAGATTTTTAACGATAAATCCGTCCCTTAAAAATAATAAAAAAATCAGGAAAAAAAAATTGCTGTCCAAAAAGAGAAATATACCTGGCATCGATCTTTTCTGTCACAGAATTGATTCAACTTGAGTTCTCTTTTTAATCCTCTCACCTCTCTCTCTTAGTCTTCTAACCTACAAAAACTCGCTTTCTCCTTACGCAGCTGTTTACAAATATATTGATTATCCACGCCACAGAAGCCACACACATATAATCTTGCAAAACTACCCAAAAAAAAAAAAAAAAAAAAACAGAGAAATAATTAGCAACTATTTTGGTGAGATGCACTTTACGATTTTCATTGATTAAATTTATATATATTCTATTTGTGGTTAGTTCAAAACGTGCGAGTATTCCCAAGTTAAATTCCTTGTAACTTTTAAATTAAGAAATTCATCTGAGCTAGCTTGGGATGGCAATCCAGCTCGCTGTTCGCGAACCAGCTCTCTGTTCGCGAACCAGCTCGTGTTCGACTCAAAATGAGTTCGAAATCGAATCGCTCGTTTAGTAAACGAGTCGAATACGAGCTGGGATCAGCTCGTTCGTATTCGGCTCGATAACAGCTCGAATATATATATATATATATATATATATATATATATATATATATATATATATATATATATATATATATATATATATAGTCCGACTAGAATACTATCGATAGCACCAAGCAATTGGTGCTATCAAGTTTTCTACCGTTGGATGAAAAAATATGCGGTTGGGATTATAGTGGTCCCCTAAGATCTTTACTATTCAACCAACCACCTAGTAAACCCTAGGGGACCACTATCATCTTAACCACACATTTTTAATCCAAAGGCTAAAAACTTGATAGCACCAATGACTCGGTGCTATCGATAGTATTCTAGCCTAATTATATATATATATATATATATATATATATATATATATATATATATATATATATATATATATATATAAACTTTACTATTTAGATTTAAAGCCATCAATTTTTTGTGAATTTTAATTATTAGATTAAAATTTTAATTTTAAAATTTTTTTTAAATTTTACACCTAATAATAGGAATGAAAAATCAAATTTGTTGTTCGCGAGCCAGCTCGTGTTCGGCTCGTTAATAAACGAGCCGAATTTTTCAGCTTGTGTCACGCCCCGGGTCGAAACTGCGACCCGAGCTCGCCAACAGATCCACCATATGTACGGAAACCCCCGCACAGACGAAGCGTCTACCCTACAAGTCAGATCTATAGCTAAACATGTATTAGAGCTGAAATAAACTAGTAGCTACAGAATCATACACTGAACATCTGAATATAAATAAATCCTCAATACATAGTCTCTCCCGCTATATAGATAAATACAAATCTCACAGACTGTCCAGTACAAAAGTGGAATCAGAAAAAATACAGAGTACATCTATCTCTGACTCTTAAGTAAAACGGGTAAGGAACTACTCGGCCACGTCCTTACCTCGATCAGCTATCTCCGCATGAACGAGCTGGAACAGCAACCTCTAGAAACCTGCCACCGCAGTGGGTGTGAGAACTACTGCAAAAGGTAGTTCTCAGTGGGTACCGTCACCAATATCCACGGTATGCCCACTAAATCTACTGGAGGCAAAACAATAGGTATCAGATAGATAATATGAAAGTTGAAATGGAACTACAGCTAATATGTCTCAAGTATCATGCTCAAAGGAAAATTCGACTAAGAACATGCTATGCTTCCACTCGCTACTGCTATTATGCCTCAAGTATCATGCTCAAAGGAAAACTCAACTAAGAACATGATATGCATCCACTCGCTCACGAGGTGCTCACATCATCCCAAATCTCAATGACTGCCAAAACTGGCTCAGTCGAACCTGCGCCTCCCTACTACTCCAACATAGGGTGTCCAATCGCCCCTACTACTCCAACGTAGGGTGCCCAATCGGACTAACACAATATCACGCAAAGCAGCCTCATCAGGCGCATAACCATCGCATCCGAAGCGGCAACTCGAGGGGAGCGACCCCACCGAGGAAAAGCGTGTCTCATCTGTCTCAACAAGCGGCACATGCAGGCTATAATCCACAATCAAACAGATCGGAAACTCGAAATGCAAATACCCATAACTCAGTCGGAGAAACCCTCTACGACTCAATCTGGAAATGCCCAAATAAACAAAGCTAAGTCGGAAAACCCTCCACGACTCAATCTGCTAATGCACAACCCATGGCTAAGTCGGAGAAACCCTCCACGACTCACTCTAATAATGCCTAATAAACATAGCTAAGTCGGAGGAACCCTCCACGACTCAATCTGATAATGCCCAACCCGTGATCTAGAATAACCCAATCAACCCAACAATAGAATCAATCCTCAATCTCTCACACGGGGAGGCCCGGAAATTCCGAAAGACTGCCGCCTACAACCCAAATCAAACAAGAACAGGCTGCAGGCACAGCCGCCCGTAGCTTCCGCCCCCGAAGTGAAACAATGCTCAAACTCTCTCATGACACTAGAAACTCATCCCATAGAGCTCTAAAAATTCACTCGGCCCCCTGGCACGATGATACATGCATCCTAAACCTATTCAACCCCTCTGGGCGATCTCGATGTATAAAAACCATTTTTAAAGCCGATTTTTTGGTAAAACGGTTCAATAATTTTTAAAATAGTTCATATGCTATTTTGGTGCCAACTAACCATGCAGTCTAGTGTCAAATCATCTCTAGATCATACTAAAAATATTTGGGGCTCAAGATTGTATTTCTATAATTTTCTAGGCAACTATCAGATTTACCAGCTATAAAAACAGATAAGCTAAACATGCTAAACTTGCATACAATAACATTAGAAGGCATTTCATACATCTTGAAGAATTTCCAGCCTACCTGGATCGCTATCCACGGGCAACGCTGAAATCGGCGAAGCGCGGACCCGCTCACTGTCAAAATCTGCCGAACAGCACCTCGGCACCCGGTCGCCCGCACCACTGCCAAGTGTCCAGAAAATCCTCAAGGAGCTCTCAGCTCACTCCCACAGCCGCGCACAAGGACCCTCTAGGCTCCGGTCAACACAGAAATCCAATCCGCCGACCCACCTGCGCACTCAGCCCGCGCTCCTCCGCGGCACGATCAGCACTCTGCTGCACCACTCAGTACAGGGAAGAAGAAAAAAGATAGAAAAATTCCAATCCAAGCTCAGAATCCATCTCTCTGTCCAAAATCCGAAGTCCGAGAAAAATCCGAAAACTCGGAAAAAGCACAGTGCTCACCTCTACTGGCTGTGTCCGCACGCGCGAGCTCCAACCGAGCTCTCCTCAACCAGACAAGCTCTCCGACGCGCTCACGATCGAAACCCGAAACTCCGGCGCGAAGAGGATCCATCAAGAACTCACAGCCATCTCCCTCTCTCTCAATCTGCTCACTCTCTTCCTCTGGTTCTTTCTCTCTTTCCCTGGTTTCAGCTGAGAAGAGAGGAGGATGAGGGGTCACTAAATGTAACGACCCGGCCTACTAGCAATAATAACTTGTTGGGCCCAAACCACAGCCCAAAATGCTTAAGCCCAGTTATTATTACTAGTGTCCAAGTCTCATATAAACCCAATCACAAATCCATCCACATCCGATGTGGGACTATTGGGGGCGTCACAGACTCCCCCCGTTTAGGCCTGACGTCCTCGTCAGCCCAAACACACACACACAAGCCCAAAATCACCAGGCGATGTGAGACTCGTCTCGCTAGCCCTGTCATCTAGACCCAGGCTCAGCCGAGACTCATCACACACTTCCGGCTGGTTATTGGCTCTGATACCAAATGTAACGACCCGGCCTACTAGCAATAATAACTTGTTGGGCCCAAACCACAGCCCAAAATGCTTAAGCCCAGTTATTATTACTAGTAGGCCGGGTCGTTACATTGGTATCAACAGGTAACAATAGCAAGAACAACTGGAAATAATGCAAATCAGATAACTGATAGACATGTAGCAATAATAAGCATGATCAGACCATAAATATCAACAATGCTGAATACTAGAAAGTAAATAACAGATAACCATAAAATGTCCAGGTAGATGTCTATCAACTAAATGATGGAATTTATATGGCATAAAATATTAAATCAATACATACCAATATTCAGGATCATAAATAAAACTGTAAAATAACTTACAGAGCGCCATCAGAAGAAATTCTTGATTAAACAGCGGAAGCAAGAAATTCGGTTGCAATACTAAACCGTACCGACCGAACTAGGTAATCTGGTTTCTCCTCCTTTCTCAGGCACTCTTCCGTATGGTGTGAATTTGATGAATAATCTTACCAGAATGCACATGAGTAGGTGGCAGGACCAGTACCCCTTTATATAGATTCCAGATCGACTTCCCATCAAAGTCTGATTAGGATTCTATTTAATTTAAATAGATGGGAAAGGGATAAGATATACCATATCAAGTAATTCTATATCTTTTAGGATTGACCTTATCTATAGTAAATCCAAATTTAAATATAATTAATTAGGCCACATATATGGAAATCATAACAATCTCCCACTTGGCTTATATTAATTATATTTCATGAACGGATTTCTATATTCCAAACTTTATTGCGCATTATTGGAAACTTTATGGTCAAATACCTTAGAACTCACTTGATCCTTAACTCAAACTAAAAGACTACAATGATAGGAACTATGGCGGTCCACCTCTCTATATTGAAATTTTCCTTCCATAATTACAATATCATCCTCATCTCCTAGCCAAGCACTTTATATGGCACAACTTTATGAATGAACTAAAACTTTATGTCCATTCGTTAACAGACCAAGCTTTATGTCTATTAAACGGTCCAATTAATACAGCTGCATCAAAACTGTAACTTTATTGAAAAAAGATAAAAATAATGTCAGAATCTTATACATCAAAAGAACTCATTAGACCCATACTACAAACATGATCTTTATATGACCCAGGTGCTAGCCCCTTGGTCATTGGGTCTGCAACCATACACTTGGTACTGATGTATTCAATTCTAACATATCCTTCATTTATCTTTTCTCTCACAACAAGATGCTTGGTGTCCAAGTGTTTACACCCCGTCGTAATCTTGTTGTTATTGGCAAAGGAAACTGCAGCTGAACTATCACAGAAAATCTTTATTGGACGAGCAATGGAGTCCACAATCTTTAAGTCTGTGATAAAATTCCTAAGCCAAATAGCCTGTGATGTGGTCTCATAACATGCAATGTACTCTGTTCAATTTCTAATTGGTTCTTGGGACACTGAAAAGCATTAAGCTTATGCCCTTTCTGAACGGGAGCAACACTCGGTTTACAATTATGCATTTCAAAATTTTCCAAAACTTTCTTTATGTAGGCCTTTTGAGATAGACCGAGTAAACCTTTATGTCTATCTCTTTTAATTTTAAAATTTTGGAAAAGAAATTCTTTAGTGTCATGCAATAGTCCGAGATCATTACTGGCAAGCAAAATATCATCAACATAAAGGACTAAGAAAATTATTTTACTCCCACTAACCTTCAGATATATACATTGATCAACAATGTTTTCTTTAAAACCAAAGGTTAAAACGGTTTGTTTAAACTTCAAGTACCATTGTCGGGAGGCCTGTTTTAGTCCATATATTGATTTCTTTAATTTGCATACCAAGTGCTCCTTTTCCTTTTGCGAGAATCTTTCAGGTTGACTCATATATACCTCTTCATGAAGATTTCCATTTAAAAAAGCAGTTTTTACATCCATCTGGTATAGCTCCAGATCGTAATAAGCAACCAGAGCCATAATCACACGGAAAGATTCCTTTCTCGATACCGGAGAGAAAGTCTCTTTATAATCAATGCCTTCTTTCTGAGTAAACCCTTTTGCCACAAGACGGGCCTTGTATTTCTCTATGTTACCTTTGGAGTCCCATTTGATTTTATAAACCCACTTGCATCCTACAGGTTTAACTCCTAAAGGTAACTCAACAAGATCCCATACATTATTGTGGTTCATGGATTCAATCTCATCTTTCATGGCATTGTACCATTCTGTTGCATTACTGCTATTTATGGCTTCGGAAAAACTAAGAGGATCATCAAAGTTCTGACCATTCTCATAAAGATAGACAATATAATCGCTAAACATAGCCGGTCTTCTCTGTCTTGAGGATCTTCTTAAATCTATCTGATCATCCACTTGTAAATCTTGATGTGGATTATCAATGATAGGTTCACCTTCACTTTGTGGTTCCAAAATAACTTGTTGTTCTACTGGAACTGGAACCATCAAATTATTAGGAACAATAATGGGTATATTCTGTACAGAATCTAAATGCTCTTGAATTTCATCAAATTCAACGAATCGAGGTTCAGAGCTCCCACTAACTGTTTCATCCTCAATAAACCGTGCTGTTTTAGTTTCTGCAATCTTTATAGGAAGTGATGGACAGTAAAACTTATACCCTTTGGACCTTTCTGAATAACCAATAAAATATCCTGAAATGGTTCGAGGATCCAATTTCTTTATTTGTGGGTCATACAATTTGGCCTCAGCTTGACAACCCCATGTATGAAAATGTGACGCCCCCAATAGTCCCACATCGGATGTGGATGGATTTGTGATTGGGTTTATATGAGACTTGGACACTAGTAATAATAACTGGGCTTAAGCATTTTGGGCTGTGATTTGGGCCCAACAAGTTATTATTGCTAGTGGGCCGGGTCGTTACATTTGGTATCAGAGCCAATAACCAGCCGGAAGTGTGCGGCGAGTCTCGGCTGAGTCTGGGTCTAGATGACAGGACTAGCGAGACGAGTCTCACATCGCCTGGTGATCTTGGGCTTGTGTGTGTGTGTTTGGGCTGACGAGGACGTCAGGCCTAAACGGGGGGAGTCTGTGACGCCCCCAATAGTCCCACATCGGATGTGGATGGATTTGTGATTGGGTTTATATGAGACTTGGACACTAGTAATAATAACTGGGCTTAAGCATTTTGGGCTGTGATTTGGGCCCAACAAGTTATTATTGCTAGTGGGCCGGGTCGTTACAGAAAATGTCTTAAACTGGGTTTCCTACCTGTCCAAAGCTCAAAAGGAGTCTTAGTGACAGCCTTAGTAGGGACCCGATTAAGAATATATATATATGGCAGTTTTGAGCGCCTCACCCCACAATGATATCGGAAGGGTAGAATTACTGATCATACTCCTGAGCATATCAATTAATGTGCGATTCCTTCTTTCAGCAACACCATTCTGCTCAGGTGTGCCTGGCATGGTGTACTGTGGAACAATCCCACACTGCTCTAGAAACCTAGCGAAAGGCCCAGGAATTTGGCCTTTATCTGTCTGTCTACCAAAATATTCACCACCCCTATCTGATCTGACCACTTTTATCTTTCTCTCGAGTTGATTCTCTACTTTAGCCTTATATGCCTTAAAGGCATCTAATGCTTCAGATTTCTCTTTAAGCAAGTAAAGATAGCCATATCGAGAGTAGTCATCAGTAAATGTGATAAAATATTTATGGCCAGTAAACGTAAGAGGGAGAGGTCCGCATATATCCGTATGAATCAGCTCTAATGTTCCATCACACCTTTTGGCACCTTTAGAGGAGGTTTTGGTCTGCTTTTCCTTTATGCAGTCCACACACGTTCCAAGATCAGAGAAGTCAAGATCATCCAAAATTCCTTCTCTAATTAACCTTTGGATTCTCTGTTTCGATATGTGTCCCAACCTCCTATGCCATAACATGGATGACTTTTTATTATTAATGCCACGTTTTGATCCAATATTTCCGTGCATGGTAAGAAGGATTTCATTATACGAATGATCTAAAGATACTTTATATATATTATTTTTCAAAACACCAGAGCCAACTATCTCAGATTTGTAGGATAACGAAAAAACTTTATTATCAAAATTGAAACTATATCCCAAACCAACAAGTTTCTAAATAGAAATTAAATTCTTTGAAAAATTTGGAACATAAAAAGTATCACTTAGATCCAAAACATAACCACCAGAAAGAACTAATCTAAATGTTCCTACAAATTTAACTTTAGTTGGATTTCCTTTAGCAGTATAGATAGTGGCTTCATCTTTATTGGGTTTTCTGCGGTTTAGAAATCCATGCACGGAATTCGCCACATGGCATGTGGCACCAGAGTCAATCCACCAAGTATTAGATGGAACAGAAACTAAATGCAACTCATGCATCAAAACTAGAAACTTACATTTCTTCTGGAGCCATTTCTGATACTTTAGACAATCTTTCTTTATATGACCCTTTTTTCTTGCAAAAGAAGCACTTGGGAGTCCAATTACTTGATTGGCTTTGTGAACCAGACATGACTTCCAAGTTCTTCTTTTTCGAGCCATTCTTGCCTTTACCATTCTTAGTACGCTTTATTTGTCCTTTGTGAGAAACAAAGTCAACTGTATTTTGTTTTTCTTGTATCAATCTGCCTTCCTCTTGTACACACATAGTCAACAATTCATTAATTGACCATTTATCCTTATGTGTGTTATAAGAGATCTGAAATGGTCCATATTCAGATGGTAAGGAGTTCAAAATAAAGTGCACTAAGAATGAATCAGAGATGGTTACTTCAAGTGCAGTGAGTTGCGCTGCAATATCTCGCATTTCCATAATGTGCTCGCGAATCGAGCCATTTCCGGAGTACTTCATGGAAGACAGTTTATTTATTAGGGTACTCGCCGAAACATTACTGGAGCTTACAAACTGTTGCTCCACAGCATTTAAGAAATCGCGGGCTGTCTTACATTCCGGAATTGAGTTCCGAATGTTTTTACCGACACGCGCCTTCATCAACATCAAAGTAAGTCGATTAGAGCGCTCCCACTTTTCCAAAGATGCTGTTTGGATTGGCGTACTTTGATCTGTAAGAGGAAGAGGTTTTTCCTCTCTTAGAGCCAAATCGAGATCCATACACCCTAATGTAAGCATAATCTGTTCTTTCCACTCCGAGTAATTAGAACCATTAAGCATAAGAACAGAATCACCAATAGGAACAAAGGATAAAGTCATAGCTGAAAAATAAAATGTATGTCTTTATTAATAAGAAACCACATCATAGTATTCCACACCAAAATTAGAAAAATATAATTTATATGACATCACAACACCTCCTTTGGGAGCAGAATTATGAGCATAAATATTTTTCTTTCTTTCTTTATGCATATACTTTATATGACATCATAACCCCTCCTTTGGGAGCAGAGTTACGAGCATAAATATGCAATTTCTTTATCAGAAATTAATTTAGACTTTCTGTAGATCGTGATAATTTCAAGTTTCCCATTTGAAGAAATTGTCAGCTTTGGCCAGGCAAATTTCTCCAAACGAGTTACAAGAAAATTACCATCCTACACCACCCATATACCTTCATGTCTAGAATCATACTAAACAAAATTAATAGGGTGCAATTTTTACGTGCACTTCTTTAAAGCGATTAATTCACTATTTCTTCTGAACGAGGCCGCTTTGGCTTGCACCCGAACTGTTGAAACAATAAATTAATTTGACTTAGTGCCGTATAATTAACATGAAAATTATCCAAAAGAACGCTACTTTAAAGTAAATTAATTTATTATTCTTTAGTTATGGCCGCTTTGGCTTGCACCTAATTAATCGAAATAATAAATTAATTTAACTTAGCGTCTAGATTTAAATAATCTTACAACAATTATGATTATTTAATTTTCATGTTATGTCTGATCAAAATAACACTTTATGATATACATAAGTATGGATGCAATAATTTAAAATATAACATTGCAATCATAAAATTTATGTATATCCTTATATCACCATAAATATCGGATAAATGAATTTATGATAAATTAATATTGTATGCAAAATTTAAAACCTTATGTGAACGGATTCTTTATGTTCACAATACTTTATTAAGTCATGAATCGAAATAAGATGAATTAATAAACATAATAATTAAAAGTAATCTTTTATTAATTCGAAATAAATAAATAAGTTTTAATAACAGATTAAAGTCCAATAAAAGAAGGATAGCCACAATCGTAAGAATTATATTGCCTCGGATCCAAAAGAGACACAAACCAGAAATTATTTTTCTTCAATTAATTGGATTTCATCCAAAACAACCCATAGAGTCCCAAAATTACGACAAACTAAAATGATACAGTGGTGTCGTACTGTAAGGTCACACATAAACAAAACCGAGTGGCCTTATAACGTCTTTTCAAAATTGGGAAACTAAGAAATAACGATATCCAAATTAAAAAAAAGAAAAAATAAAGCACATCAACAACAATAAGATGGCCTTTAACAAATCATACGACGTGTCAATATTTCAAGAAAATCTTGACTATATATAATTAGATTCAAAGTCTAAAATCCGTTTTAAAAACAAAACTCATCATTATTCAATTCAATTTAATAAAGCATACAATATTAAATTTATCTAACTGGCTCCGATACCAATTGATGGAATTTATATGGCATAAAATATTAAATCAATACATACCAATATTCAGGATCATAAATAAAACTGTAAAATAACTTACAGAGCGCCATCAGAAGAAATTCTTGATTAAACAGCGGAAGCAAGAAATTCGGTTGCAATACTAAACCGTACCGACCGAACTAGGTAATCTGGTTTCTCCTCCTTTCTCAGGCACTCTTCCGTATGGTGTGAATTTGATGAATAATCTTACCAGAATGCACATGAGTAGGTGGCAGGACCAGTACCCCTTTATATAGATTCCAGATCGACTTCCCATCAAAGTCTGATTAGGATTCTATTTAATTTAAATAGATGGGAAAGGGATAAGATATACCATATCAAGTAATTCTATATCTTTTAGGATTGACCTTATCTATAGTAAATCCAAATTTAAATATAATTAATTAGGCCACATATATGGAAATCATAACACTAAAAATCAAAGACATGCAGTAGAATCAAGGCTGAGTCAAATATGATCAACATATAGACAGGTATCATACCAGCACTAAAGCACCGGATCCCATCAGAACTCCGCAGTTAAGTTCTGTGACGCCCCCAATAGTCCCACATCGGATGTGGATGGAATTATGATTGGGTTTATATGAGACATGGACACTGGAAATAATAACTGCGCTTAAGCATTTTGGGCTGTGGTTTGGGCCCAACGAGTTATTATTGCTAGTGGGCCGAGTCGTTACATTTGGTATCGGAACCAATAACCAGCCGGAAGTGTGCGGCGAGTCTCGGCTGAGCCTGGGTCTAGATGACAGGGCTAGCGAGACGAGTCTCACATCGCCTGGTGATCTTGGGCTGCTGTGTGTGTCTTTGGGCTGACGAGGACGTCAGGCCTAAACGGGGGGAGTCTGTGACGCCCCCAATAGTCCCACATCGGATGTGGATGGAATTATGATTGGGTTTATATGAGACATGGACACTGGAAATAATAACTGGGCTTAAGCATTTTGGGCTGTGGTTTGGGCCCAACGAGTTATTATTGCTAGTGGGTCGAGTCGTTACACTATATAAAGAGAAAAGGGAGTTAATGCGGTGCAGAGGGTGGTTGGGAGGGGAAGTTACCCATTTGCCCTCACTCAAAACAGGAATTTACCACCCTGCCCCCAAGTTCTGGAGGCTGAGCACTGATACACGAGTCCCCGTACCGGTACCTAAGCATAAAAATCTCAATTCAAAAGCCCACTATGATAAATCCATCTATGTGTTCCGGTACCCTCATCCGCGTTCCGGTACTCAAGCCAAAATGAATATGGGGTATACCGGTACCTAAGCATAAAAATCTCAATTCAAAAGCCCACTATGATAAATCCATCTCTGTGTTCCGGTACCCTCATCCGCGTTCCGGTACTCAAGCCAAAATGAATATGGGGTACCGGTACGCTCAGATTAGTACCGGTACCCAGGGACTTAGAAAATTTTCCACATTTTCCTCAACCGAACTCTTTGTCGGTTATCCACTCCGGTACCGGTACAGCTCGATATTTAAACGAGCCAGCTCGTGTTCGGCTCGTTTATTAAACGAGCCGAACACGAACTAGCCGACCCCAGCTCGCTCGTGTTCGGCTCGTTGACACCCCTAGAGCTAGCTTTATAATTTGTTTATTTTCCAGCTATAAGTTTTCTAAATATATTTATTATTTTCTAGATATGTATTTAATTGTTATATCACTTTTCATCATGTGATACGCATGATTTATATAAAAATTAAATCAAGCAATTTTTTTATCAAAGTCGCGAATATCAATGTCATGTACTAATCCATGTAGGGGTTAGCAATCCAACTCATTGTTCACGAGCTAACTCATATTCGCTAACTCATATTCGATTTAAAATAAATTCGAGGTCGATAAGCTTGTTTAATAAATAAATCGAATAAAGTCAAATTTTTTAGCTTAAAATATTAACAAATCGAACATGAGCTGAAATCAGCTTGCTCGTATTTGACTCGATATAGCTCGAATATATATATATATATATATATATATATATATATATATATATATATATATATATATATATATATATAGAGAGAGAGAGAGAGAGAGAGAGAATTTTAGGTTAATTCAAATATAAAAAAACTTATATTTTATAAATTTTATCAATTAAGATTTTTACTTTTAAAATTTTTTTCAACTTCACCCAATAGTAGAACTAACAATCTAACTTAACAGTCTAACTTACTATTCGCAAGCCAACTCATATTCGGTTCGTTGACACCCTCTAAATTAATGTAAATTGAATTTCACATTTGATTTAATCGGAACACTAAAATAAACTTCTATAACTACCATGTGCGCTTTTAGTATTTCTTTTTTTCTTTTAAACAGAAAAAGATAAGCTATCCGCGTTTGGTTCGTTTTTTTAAAAAAATAAAAAATTTAGCTAAAAGTATAAAATAATTAGATTTCCAACTATGAATCTCGGTAACCAACCATCAATCTTAGCCAATGCGCTAACAACGATTAGTCAGTCACTTTTCTAAATTTCACTTCCATGCTAAACTCATGTTTATTAGTGTTGGAAAACCGACGAAAAACTCTGATTGTTTAGGATTTTAAAACAAGATTAATATTATCTGTATATTTATTTTTGAATATATATTTTATATTTTATTCATTCAAAAATAGGGTGTAGTTTACTGGTCACTTCAAAATGACCAATAAAATTTATCCCACTTTTAAATGAATAGAATGTAAGATGTACATCTATTTTGGAATATTCGTCTAACATTTTTCTTAAAACAACTGAGGAGGGTGTGAGTTCGACTCTATCGAGCTTGCTCCGTCGTGTCTCGTGGATCTCTTGGACTTATTTGTTCTCTCGAATCGAACCAAAATGATCATGAATTAACCACGTGAAATTTTTTAATAAGTACTAATTAATTTATAATGACTACGGATATCAAATAAACTATATCCACTAAGGAAAAGTTAAAAAAAAAAAAAAATTGTTAGATTCTTAATGTTGGATAATCGCATCATTAGGTACTTCGATAATTGTATTATTACTGTATATAGTGCAGTACCATTCTTAATTATCTTTTACAAAAAGAAACTATATTTTCATGTGCAACCAATGCATTTCTCATAAATGTACTATTGTTTGGCAATAAATTAGTATCGTTAGATATATCTCGAATTCTGAAATCGTAAATTTTTTAATTTTGTTATATTTTTATTATTATATTAAATTAAGTTTAGATTATACTTAATTTTATTGAGATTATTTTTAATTTTAGTGAATTTATATTCGTAGTTGTTTTAAAATTTAGTCACTACTATAAATATACTTTTTACTTTATTAATTTGGAGTAAAATTTTCTAACTCTATTATATTTTTGTTATTATATTAAATTAAATTTAGATTATACCTAATTTTATTGAGATTATTTTTAATTTTAGCGAATTTATATTCGTAATTGTTTAAAATTTAGTCATTAATATAATTATACCATTTATTTTATTAATTTGGAAAAAATATATGGATATATTTTTAGGGTTAGAATTTTGGAAGAGAAATTATGATGAAAATTTCAACTATGGGCATGAGCCAGTGACCGAACTATCGGATACTTGGCACTAACCATTAATTCAAAAAACTTGAATCGTTAGAAATACGCAACCAATTCACTTAAAAGCATATAAACGCAACGCCCACGGGTCTCAATCGGACTCAATTCACTTGGACGTTGGATTTATTGTTGGATCTCTTACCGTTAGTCTATTATAAATTGCAGTCTCATTTAACTTATTGGACTCATCCAACTCAACTTATTAGTTTTCTGGACATATTGTCACGGAACAATAAGTTGGATCTATTTTTAATTCATAAATAAATAGCCAACACGAACCACATAAATATTTATGTGCTTTTTTTTCTTCTCTTTCTCAATTTTTTTAATATTTTTACGTTCGACGAACTAAATTTTTTTTGTTTTTGTCATAATAAATTAATATCAGAAAAAATCTAGTAACAGTGTAAGTCTCAGATTCCTAACAATCACACATTATGATATTTTGCCCCAAACATAGCGATGGTTTGCACATTATGATATTTTGCACCAAACATAGGGATGTTTTGCACATTCAAGCTATCATGCACTAACTGTTAAATGTTAGCAACGATCGTACAAACCAAACGAAAAAATCAAAAGCGATAACCACACAAATTTAGATCTCAAAAGCACGATAAAATATAACACATAGATTTATGTGAAAAACTCTTTGTAGAAAAAATAATCACGCGCGAAATAGGAGAGTTTTCACTATATTGAAAAAGGGAATACAAAGTTCTTAATGATCGTTATAATCACTCGATCTCTCTATGGCGAAAGAAAGGAGAACAATATGTTAGGAAAAATAATCGCACTAAATCTGTTTGTGATTAAATTATTTAACTAATTTATGTTTAAATTTGAATAACAGAACTTACCTTTAATCGCTATGAAATTCCAGAAATTGTAGATAAAAATAAACCGAAATAAAATTGATCCGGAAGCGTGCGAGGCACTGCCCTAAGGCGTATTTCCGTCCTTCGTGTGGATTAATCGGAGATACCACCCCAAGGTACGACCGGAACTCCCCTTCCTACGAGCACGACCGCGGAAGAGGTTGACGAAGTTTCTTTCAACACCCGATAAATAAAAACAATTAAAAAGAACGAAATAAAATTAAAATAGAATTTAAACAAATTCTTTTCCTCTCTTTTACTTTTTCACTTATCTAAAAAGAAAAGCCTTCTCTACTCTTACTTTACACCATACTATAGTATAGTATTTATAGGTGTGCATGTAACCTTCCATCACATTAATTAAGGAGAGAGAGAGGCTAATTAGTGAAAAAGAAACGTTTGAAAATTAAATAAAAAATTAAATGGCAATAATTAAGAATTAATTAAAAATTAATAAATGAGAATAAATTTAATAAATAAATTGATAATTGATAATAAAATAATATTGAGAATTTTGGAATTTTAAATTTTATTCCAACACAATAATCTTAACGAGTTTTTTTTTAGCGGATCTGATCCGTACCGTGGCCCAAGCTCTCCGCTTCCATCACATGCATTCCTTTTTCTTTTCCCAAAAATTTATCAAATTTTATCGTCACACCGCGAAGCTGCCGGCGAACCGAAATCATAATATCGAAATGATTTTTAATTTCAGTGTCGCATTTAACATTAAAGCATAGAAGCAATGAAATTATGCCAAATGTGTTAGATTAGAGAGTGCTATTTTGAAAAATTGCTGCAAACAAGTTCAACCGCTATTTCAAGTAAACTATAAAGCGATCAATATATTTCATCATTCGTGTGTACGGTAAGAGTTGAGCAATGTACCAGCTGGTCCCTGTGATCACTTGCATTGGCGCGCAGTCTATAATCTATATATCACGAATACTTTTATAAATCTCACGTATTCATGTTTGATATGTGCATGTTCGCGCATTCGACACAAATTTATTACACATTCTGTCACGTCCCGGGCCCATGGCGAAAGCCTCCGAGGCACGCAACAGACCCACCACGTGTGTAAGGACGCACCCCACACACGCGAAGCGTCCAAAGCTAATCTACAAAAGAACTAATAGTTTACGGGTAAACATGCATCACAGTAAAATAAAAACTAGACTAACAGCTAACACTATACAAAATACACACAAGATCCACCTCCAAAAAATATAAATACAAGTAAAAAGTCCGGCCTAGCTAGTCTCAAGTACAGTGTAAACTATCCAAAACTAGTGATCTATCTCTACCAAGAATAACACTGGATAGGAGCTACTATCTATGGTGCATACCCCTTACCTCGATTCGGAGCTGATTCGGAAGACCCTGAAAAGTAGATCACAAAAGGGCATAAGAACTACAAAACAATAGTTTCTAGTGAACACGGTCGGCGACAACTACGACTTACCCACTAGGTCTATCAGAGACAAGATAGAAAAAACTACAATAATAAGCGAGTAACAAAATATAATAAAATAAAACCCACATGATACGACGCTATCATGCCTCTAAACCAAAACCCACAATATCACTAACCCAGTCCCATAATCAACGAAAAATCCCAACGGAAACGTAAGGACTCACTCACCCAGACTCTAACACCAAGTGCGCACCAACCAACTACATAGGACACCGAACCCAATCATGAACTGACTAACTTGTTAGTTCAGTCAAGTCTGCACCGCCAAATGCTCAACCTACACGGCTGCTAGTGCACCCGACAACAAATAGGTACATGTCATATGTCCCTACTGTCCGTGTTATACGTCCGATGGTGCGCTCTTCAACAGTAGACGCTAGACTACCTCTCTCTACCGTCCGGGCTAGACTATCGCTAGTGCGCCCGCCAATTCGTAGCCTCCTATCATCTCTCTCCACTATCCCAAACCGATAAATCTCAGTCAAGCTCAATGTGGCATGCAAGTTAGATCAAAATAACGATCTATCAAAACGCCGACAACTTGAAACCAGAAACCCCAAAATACAACTCAAAAGCCCCCAAGGCTAAAAGTACCAACAACTCGATCTCAGTGCCTCAGGCACGCTCACAACCACACACTGACCCACAGCCCACGAAACCTCAAGACACATGTGCATCCTCTATATCAATATGACGTAGCACAAATATCACTATCTCAGTACCACCCATCTCAAACAACCAATCACACAGGTCGGAAAGTCAGCCGAGTCACCACCACTAAGAACATTCCACTAAAATACTAACCCCTCGATCAACAACATGCATCACCTGATAATCAAATATACCCAATCATACTATAAAATGATGATATCTACCCCGAAATATGCACAATCAAACAATCCATATAAGCCCCATAATAATGAAATAATAATATTTTTTAACCCCAGCCCGAGCAGTCCAAATACTATAAAACACTAACCAATCATTCACATGCGTATCTCTACAACTATTTATCAACAGAAAGACAGTCAAAACACCTACATCTAGCAAGCAGATATAATAAATAATTCGTCATTCTCGGCGACACAGAACCTATCTGGATCGCAAATTCTGGCAGAACACGGACGGCAGACAGACAACACGCTCAATGGTGACCACCACCCGCGAACGGCACCACCCTAAAAAGGTCAACGGCACACCACCTCAACCGCACGACACAAAAAATCCCCGCCCTGACAATCAAACACAAAATGGCACAAAACTCAAATCCAAAAGGATTAACGAACTAATCCTATAACAACAAAATCCATCTCAAAAAATTCAAACAAATAATATTAAAAGATTCTATCCTAAAGTCGACGCACCGTAAAATCACACGCGTGTGCGTCTGTGCTCGACTCATCGGATCGATCCATGGGCTCCACGACACTCCCCACGCGTTCTCTCTCTCCCTATCCCTCTCCCTCTCCCTCGCTCTCTGGTTCTCTCTCTAGAACCCACAGACGCGAGCAAAAGAAGAAAAAATAAGAAAGATATAGAGAGGTCCCGCGTGTTAAATAGCCCAAAAAAAAAGGATTCGAAGGCCCAAACTCATTTCCTAGCACCCGGGATCCACCCATTCGGGCGGCCTAAACAAAACAAGTAGGCCCAAAACATTCATGCCGTTACAGTGCATCTTTCGAGCACTCGAAAGTGCACCCGAAATACTGCCCTGCCAACACTCGTCCGCCAGCTACCCGACGTCAACGTGCACGTCTGCACACAGTGTCGCATTCAAGTGCTCGATACGACACCCGAATCGTTGTGGCGCTGTCGCGTGTCCCTCGCGCCTGCTGCCCCATGCGCGCCGTGCAGCGACGCATCCCATCGTGCCACCACGGCTTCCCCACGCGCCCGCAGCCAACAGAGCGGCGACATGTGTCTGCCCACCCCGCGCCACACGCCACGCGTCGCCCCATTCGGGTGGCTACTGTTCAAATCCGGATGCCCGAATCCGCATCCGAAACCACAAAAAAAAACTCTAAAACACACTTGGGGCTCCATTTTTCGCGCCAATTTGTGCTAAGACAGTCCCAACTCGGCCCAGCACTCCGCCAATGTACTAACCGACCCACCATAATGTAACTTTGCCACTTACAAAAGTCCAGTATCTTACACATTCTATTAAAAAATATATATTATTTTTATTTTTTTTATGCATATATAATATAAGATTAGACATATTTTATTTTTTTGTTGAATGCATATAATTTTTAAAAATATATATATAAATAAATTATATATGATAATGAAATTTTTTTTATAAAATATATGAATTATCAATCAAATTTAATTAACTTTTATTTTTATGAGAAATATAATAATGTTTTTGTAAATTTAATAGTTTATATATAATAAATATATATTATTATATTAATAATATAATATTTTATTTTTTGTATTCATATCGCATTCGTGTCCTAATTTTTTTTAATCTGCCAAATCGCAATATTCGAGTTGTGTCGTGTCTTGTGTTTCCGATTTCTTCGAAATAAAATTATATATATTGTTATATTATGCTTTATTTATTTATAAATATAGATACTAACTTTCATGTATTTAATATTTTTTAAATTTAATCAAATATTTTAAACATATTTATTTTTTATACACTATATTAATTAAATAATATTTAAGTAATATACATTTTTCATAATTTATGTCTTATTTAATAATTTGGCCATGAATATAAAATAAACTTAATAATCGAATAAAATTTAAACTGATTTGAATTAAAACTAAATTAAATTTTACTAAAAATAAAAATAAAAAAATAATTATGTATAACTTTTAAAAATTTGCAGGTCACTCGAGAATGGAGAACTTGTTGAAATTAGTCAATTTTATGATTAGCTTTAAATAAGGTTGTTACGTAGTTTTAGGAGTATATTTCTCCTATTTTTTATAACTACTTTTATTTGAATCTCCTATATTTGTGAACTGAATGATATGAACCTTATGTATATATATCTTGTATGTTATCAATAAAGAAATGAATGAGAATTATTCCTGAAACCTTATTCTTAATATGGTATCAGAGCCGGCTCTGATTACCTCTCCATTATCCTAGGAGTCAGAGTTTGGTTTCTTTCTGATGGCGGCTCCAGATAATAATAATTCTATGACTACCCTTCATATGCAGGAGTTGTTCTCTTCACTTACCCATGAACGTCTTGATGGTACCAACTATACCGAATGGTCCTTAAATGCAAAGAATAAGATCAGAGGCAGAAAACGTTGGGGCTTTATTTCTGGCAAAAAAGCTACACCAAAGGATAAAGATTTTGAAGAATATGAAACTTGGGAGAACGAAAACTGCATGGTCAAGTCTTAGCTTTTGGATGCTATGACCAAAGATATTAGGTCACTTTTCATCCGCTTACCCACTGCCAAGGAGATCTGGGACATTGCAAAGAAAACATACTCGATTAGTCAAGATGCATCTAAAGCATATCAATTATATTGTGAGATAAACTCTATTCGACAGAATGGAGGATCTTTTATCTCTTATTTTGGAAAATTTCAAAGATTATGGCAGGAACTTGATGCTATTGAAGACTGCACAATGGAATGCTCAAAGGACATTGAAAAGTTGTAAGAACTTGAATTTTGAAAATAAATAAAGAAATGAAATTGATTTGAGTCAAGTTGAATTTGGATCATGAAAAGCACCCGTAGTCTAAGTGCCCCTTTTCTGCAGTGTAATTTGCACAGTTAGTGGGTCAGAAATATCGCCTTTCAATCCGAGCCTAAACTCGAAGATCCGAGACCACGAGTATGACCGTCATGACGAACTGAGTGAAAACCATATTAAACTTGTTCAGATCTGACGGTCGGATCTTCCAGAAATCGACGAAGAAGCGGGCGGGACCCGCGACTTAAGTCGAGGGTACAATGAACAGTAAACCCTAATTTTCGAGCCCCTTCGCGCCAACGTTGAGCCCATTCACTGTCTGGAATCCGAACATAGCACTTCAGGTAGTCGATTTGAATGGCTCCGACGTTCTGGACGCAATGGCGCTGACGAAATTTTCGTTTGACGACTCAAAGTCTCGAAAAACGCAAAAACTGTATTCCGGGACTGTATTTTATGGACCGAGATTTAATCCGGGCAGTTTTTTCGAAAATCAAAAATCGCTACCTGATAGGTCTCGTCGAGCCGGACGTCATGGCGCAGTCCATTTTCCGTTTCGACGCTCGGATTTTCTCGAAAAGCGAAAAATGCGTCGAAAAGTGCAACTTTTGCACATAAAACCCTAGATTTGTTGCCTCGGAAAGCGTGCCACTGCATGGGGAAGGGACTTAAGTGTGAGAGGTTGTATTGTGAGGGACCAGAACCCAAAATGCCAAATGCTGGAGGGGTTATATTGCAATTGTGCAATACGTGCACAATTTGAATATATTCCACTTCCCGTATTATAACCGCTGCCTCATCCCTATATCCCACGACTTCACCCACTCTCCACTTCTCTCCGCACACTCCTCGCCAGCCCGTACCAGCCGTTGCAACCCTCCCGTCGCTGGAAACGAGTGAGATCAAGAATCACCTTGATCTCGGGTGATTGGAGAGAAGGTGCTCGGGAGGTGCTTGGACGACCAAGACCTGATCTGGAGGAGTCTCTGGTGAAGCCGCGTCCGAGCCAAGGTGATCCCGGACCCAGCCGTCGCCGCACGCCGCCGCGAGAGACCACCCTTCTTCTTGATCTCCGGCGAAGGTGAGTTGTTGGAAATTTTCTTTTAGTTTGGGCTCTTGGGCATGTCCATGTTCCTCCTAACACCGAGGCGACTCTCCGGGTGCAGCCCCAGCCATCGCCGCCTACCCGATCGCCGGCGGAGGCCACATCACCGGATTATCGTTTCTTTGACCGATCTTCGGCGTCGCGGCTATCCGACCGTTGATCCGGCGATCAGCACCGTTGGATCACCTTCCCTGGACGACTGCAACACCTCTCGAAAGTTTGAGTTCGATCGGATCAAGATCGGAGCCGCGCGGTGATGCCCTAGTGAATCCGATTTTGGCGTTTTTTGCCGACCGCCGCCGTCCGGCGCCGCCGCGGCCTCCCACCGACGGCCACTGCCACCAGAAGCTTCCTGGCGCCGAGTGGAACCTTTCCATCCAAGTTGCACCAGCCCGGAGCTCCGCCGCCAGAATCCGCCATTAGCGGCTGTTGAAGCTTTCCCGAGCTTCTCCGGCGCCGCCTTGCCGGCGCTCCTCAGCCACCGGGAACCCCTCAGGTAAGCCCCTGTGGTCTGTAGGAGACTCCCCATCATGTTGCATGGCACCCCTAACGTCGGAAAGATGACCCCTCAGGTTGCACCCGAGCTCGGTTCAAGCTCCAACTCCGGCGATCCCCGCCGCTCAGGGGCTCCGGCCAACCATCAGGTAAGACCTACAGACCCTAATGAAGCCCCCCATGATTTTATTTTGGGTTAGAATGCCCTGCAGCTCGGTTACAGTACTTGCACCCGAGGTCACCTTCTCGGCTTAACTCCGGCCGCCGCCGCCTCCGGCCGCCGGGACTCGACCCCACATGGACCCGAGACCTTCTGGGAACCTCTTCTAACTGATGCTCACCTTGGTTCCAGGTCTGAGCCACTGTTGTTCCAAGAACACCAAGCCGAGCCTTGCTCATTCTTTGGTGGTTGCTCCACCTTGCTCCGGCGACTCTCCGGCCACTCTCCGGCGCGCGCAAGGTGAGCACACCACTCCTCTGTCATTACTGAATGCCATGCTCTAGCTAGGTCTCAATTTGATCAAGTGTATATTGAGTTTTATCAAAGTTGTAAATTGGACCTTAGAACATTATGGGCCAACTTTGTATCGGGCTTGGTCTCATCCCAATTATTGTGAGCACGGGGTTCCTCGCATCAAATGTGACACGCTGGCACTTACGGAGTCAAATTTGGATTCCCGGATTTTACGAACAAGCCGAAACAGTAAAGAACTTACTATTTTATGCAAATTTTGATACTTGTTGGACTTAAATGCAAGATGGTCACCCTAGCTGACCTTAGACAGCACCTACGCACTACCTGGCCATTTTTGTAGGGTTCCGATGGTCCCCGTTGACCAGGAATCAGATTTTGATCGATAAACCGACCGATTTGACCCGTTTAAGTTTTCCGCTAGTGTAGCGTCGTCGGGATGGGTTGTGCGAGTCTACTACTGATTACAGTTACTGATACAGGGCCCAGTTGTTCAGCACCAGCCTCCCAGTAGCTGTGCGGGAGTTCGAGGGTCTGCCTTCATCCAGGTGGGTTAGCTTCGGTCCGGGCTTGATCTATTCGGCCCTCTGGTTGCTTTAGTCCAGTCGGACACCCTTTTTTTTGACCAGCCTGCGAATTATACCGATACGGCCTATGATGACTGCATATATATCACATGATCCCCTGATAGACATTGATTCTTTTAGACTCATCATATATACCTGCTGATTTTATCTAGATTAGCCTTGATGATTGTATTGACATGCCCTATGATTAGTCCTGATAGATCTTGATCTACGTGAGACATATCTTACGTACCTGTTTATCAGTTTTATATTTCTGATAGACCTTGATCTTCATGAGACATACCATATACATATCTGTTCATCAGCTTTTTCAGTATATAGATTTGCATGATTAGATGACACCTGTTGATTCCTGTCATTGAGATGTTATTCGAGATATTATTGATATGCATGATTGACAGATCCTGATTGATAGATACCACTCGATATGCATGATTGATTAATCCTGATTGATAGATACTACTCGATATGCAAGATTGATTGATTCCGATGGATAGATATAGACAGATGATTCCCTGTTGGGATCTCGGCACGTTGCCGACTACCCGGTCACTAGACCGTGAGATTGATCATTATGATTTGCCATGCACTGCTGTACTTCACGAACATGGCCGGGGTAGCTCCCCGTGGAGATTGTTCTTTACCGGTAAAGTGGTCTGATGATAGACCCGTGAGCTCTCGACAAGGTTATGTCAGCCGAAAAAGGTGCCGAACAGTGGCATTGCCTGAGGTTCTCTGAGACCAATATTGGCACATGATTGGATATTTGGTTTTCTACCTTTGACGCATTACTTTTACTCGTACAGTTGCTCAGTTGTTCCAACACTATTATCTGTAGACATGCTTGTATCATTTTTATCTCTTGCAGTTCTTTATACATGATCCTTGTAGTTGACTTTGATTTCCGGCCTGCATGCTCTACAGTTTTCATGATAGTTATTTCTGAGATACCCTGATTGTTCAGCATTCTTACCTGCAGTTTTATTTCTGGTTATTAGTAGACATCTATGTTTCCAGCTTTTCCTACAGATCTTTACTATCCGCAGATTTTAGTACCCAGTAGGTACGATTAGCTATTTCTCGGCTCGTCGTGCCCACTGGGATGCACTCCGGTGTTTCTCACACCCTCGGGTGACTGTTGCAGGTCCGTCGGGTGGTGAGATGTCGGGACGATCCAGTGAGCCGATTACGATAGAGCTGTCCCCATGAGCATTACATATTGATGACTTTTGCAGACATTTACTTTCCGCATTTCATTCCAGCTTATCTTGATTTAGACATTTAAAACTGATGATGTAATAACTTAATTCTGATTATTCCTGCTGAATAGATTAGTAGTTGTACTGAGATATCTGTCGCTGATTACTAGCCTAGCCGTGCATATATAGGGGAGTCTCTGTTCGCGGAATAGAGAGTTTCCTATATGTGTGGCGGTCTGTTACGCCTGTTTTGCAAACTCTGATTTAAACAAAAAAAAAAAAAAAATTTCAGACCTGATTTCTAAACTCGGGGTGTGACAGATTAGATGGTATCAGAGCAATAGGTATACGGTACCTAGGAAAAGATGATTAGGAACTGGTTAGGATGAACCCTAGGATGACTTGTCACGTGAGAGCGTTGGGTATGTCTAGTATAAGGGTTAGAAACTCAAGATATTATCAGAGTCTGTTCTGACCTGCTTCTATATTGTAGCTATGGCTCGTCCTCCAGGTCGTGGACGGGGACGGGGCACGGGCCGTGGAGTAGGCCGACCACCTAGCACGCCGAGTGAGCCCGTTAATCAGGGCCGTATGGACCGGCTTGAGGCCCAGGTGGCGACTCTGGCTGTGATGTTCCAGCAATTTATGCAGCAGCAGGCTGCTGGCCCTTCCACTCCTACCCCGCCTGCTCCTCCACCTGTACCTGAGGTCACATCGCCGGTTGCACCCCCTGCTGCACCAGCCGTCGCTGAGCCTGAATGCTTGGCTGAGCCAGATGTAGACCCCGCACCACCACCGGCGGGGCCCATTCCAGCTCCAGCCCCTGCCGCAACCTCCAGGGCGGTACCGAGGGTTGCTGCTGCCCATGCCGCCGCTGCTTCTATCGTGTCTGCTTCCTCTCGCTCTGTCGCTCCCGCTGTTGATCCTGCGGCCGATACTGAGGCCGATCGAGCAGAGAGGGCCCGAGCGAAGGCGGTTTTGCTAGAGTTCAAAAAGTTCAAGCCGCAAACCTTTGACGGCAAAGACGAGGACCACTGGGCGGTCGAGGAATGGATCGATCATATGGAGAAATTATTCCAAGACGCCTACACCGAGGACCGCGACAAGGTCCACATCGCTGTACATTGCCTGGAGGGCCGGGCATCCAAATGGTGGAGGCGACATCGAGAGCGCTACTTCCCGAGTCCAGCTGATCCTACTTGGGAGGATTTTAAAACCGCCATGGACCACCACCACCTCAAGGAGACCACCAAGGAGGGTCTCGAGCGCGAGTTGGAAACGATCAAACAGGGCGACAAGAGCGTCCGAGAGTACGAGCAGGAGTTCCTGCGCATCCCCGACCTGGTGCCCCAGGCGGTGCGCGAGGAACGCCGGAAGGTACGCTTGTTTTCGCAGGGCTTGAGGCCTGAGATCCGCCGACACCTCGCGTCGCACCTCTCCACCGACTTCGACAACTGCGTGGAGCGGTGTCTAGCGATCGAGGCGGAGGTCAAGATGTCCCGCGCTGAGCGGAATGCGGTGGACAAGGACAAGGACAAGGACAAGGGCAAGAAAAGGGCACATCCTGGAAACGGCGATGGGCGTTCAAATCAGAACAAGAAGGCGAAGCCACCCCGACCTTGCGTCTTCTGCGGGGATACCCACCGGGCGAGGGATTGTGAACAGAGGCATGGTGTAAGAACTTGAATTTTGAAAATAAATAAGTAAATGAAATCGATAAAAGTCAAGTTGAATTTGGATCATAAATGGCTCAGATAGCGATAGTGCCCTTTTCTGCAGTGTAATTTGCACAATTAATGGGCCAGAAATATCACCTTTCAATCCGAGTCTAATCTCGAAAATTTGAAATCCCCAGTGCGACCGTCTCGTCGAATCGATCGAAAATGGTATAGAAAGATTTTCGATCCGACGGTCAGATTGTTCAGAAATCAGCGAAGAAGCTTGTGGGGCCCACAACTTAAGTTGTGAATAGTAACCCCTAATTCAAATGCCCTTTTGATCATCGACGGCCGTTTCGCCGTCTGGACCCCAGACATAGCGGTATGAGTAGTCAATTCTAGCTATTTTCGACGTTCTGAGCACAATGGCACTGACGGAATTCGCGTTTGGCGATCCGGGTGCATCGAAGTGCGTGCGTCATACAGCAACTTACTGAACTTTATGGCCCGAGATTTTATTCGAGCGCTGAATCAAGCAAGCAAATATGCTACTTGATAGGTCTCGACGAGCCGGACGTCGTGGCGAAGTCTGTTTCGCAATTTGACGAACCGTTCGTCTCGAAATACGTAAAATACGGTAAAATTTACTGTATTTCGGTGTTAACCCAATATTTTATGCACCAGGTCTAGGTAAAACTTGGTGTAGAGGGATCTAACTGCGAAATGGATCTATATTAAGGAGCTGAAATTAAGTGATTAAGATTTGGGAGACTAATTTGCAAAATATTGCAAAGCTAGTTCAAATAACTAACCTTAGGTAGTTACTCCTTGTAACCATAACCAGGCCATGTTTTCCCCCACTCTTTCCACCATCTCTGCCACGAGCCAAGCCCCGAAACTGCTCTCTTCAGTGGGTGGCTCGGAGTAAGGTGAGGAGGTACCATTTGAATATATAGAACTTAAGTGGAAGTTTGAGGAAGAGTGATACCAAGTTGAGTTGGGTTTTCTCCCAGAGCATCCCGTGGACTTCTGCAACGTCCAGAAACCGAGCCAAGGTGGTCCGGCTGCCTGCCGTGGCCGCGCGAACGCTGGGAGGAGCAAGGCCGGCTTCGTCCATCTTCTCCAACTCCGGCAAAGGTGAGTCTTCATTTTCCCTTGGTATCTAGGCCATAAGACCATTGGAAGTCGACTCTTAAGAGTCATTAGATGCTCCCTGTCAAGCCCTAGCCCTCGGGATGGTCCCGGTTGCCGGCGGGAGAATACTTCTCGCCGGAAACCTAGTTGCTCCGCCGCGGCCAAACTCCGCAACCACAAGCCCAAATCAAAAAACCAAAATGATGGGTTTGGACTGTAGGACCTATAGGTCATCTCTGCAAAGTTTTAGGGAATTTGGTTGAGTAACCACGCCGCAGTTTAAAACCCTAGTTTTCGGGTTATTCACCTTTGGCCTAGCTTGCTGCTTCCGGCGCCGGCTGGCCTCCCCCACCTCCGGCCAATGGGCCGAGAAGCTTCCTGGGAGTGAGATGACTCCATCCATGCATTTGCATGGCATCCATGCAGCCTGGAAATTCGGGGTGCCATGGATGACCCGCAAATCAGCCAATAATGTGATTGCCGGCGTTCCGACCATCTCCGGCGGGTGGGGAATGGACAAGAAGCTTGCTGGGACTTAGTGTGAGTTTATACAGGCATGTTAAAAGGTTCCATGAAGCCTCGGTGGAAATTCACCATTAGAGGTGGTGATGCTCGAAACCAAGCTTGCTCCACTGCCGCCGCCGCCGTTCCCTGTCGCCGGGCATGGTTCAGGTAAGCTTGTGATGGTTTTGGTGACTATTGGTGCAAGTGATTGAGTCCTAGAAGCTCTGGTTGAGTGGTCACGAATTTTGAAGCTTTAGCTTCATCTTCTCCATCATGCCCGCGGCCAACCTGGGGAGCAAGGTTGCCCCAGACTTGCTGGGGATGCTCCTGCAACTCTAAGGAGTGTTTCCTTCCAAGTTGGAGGGTCCCAGGTGTTTCCTCTGCAGAGAACCAACTCGGGCATTGGCTTGGGTGTTGTTGTGAGGTTGGTGCACACCAACTGTTTGTGTTAATGCCTCAAAGAGGATTTAGTTGGATTTAGGGTTTGAGTTAAATATGAAAATTGTTGTAAATCATTCCCTGAGCTCAGTGCTCACTTCAGATCAAAAGGGATCTGTGTGGATGTGTGTGTGGTCCAATGTTGAAATGTTAGAGAGCTTGTAGGTTGGATCTTCTTTATCTAGCAAGTTTTGGGCTTCCCAATGGTGAGCCCTGGTGTCCTGGCACTGTCCAGAGAAACTTTGATATACAACATTTGGTTTTTGAAGAGTGGATTAAAAGTTATATTAAAACCAAGCTTTATGTGAAAAGTTGCCTGTAATAGGGTTTGGGTCTGTTTGCGAAGCCGCGACAATGTGCCCTAGGCTAATTTGGGGTCACTGAACGCGATGCTCACGATAGATTTTGGTTTTGAAGAGCTGGAGAAACAAAAATGCTAATTGGCTATGTTAGAGAGGAAATTATGGCCCGAAGTTTTCCTCGGGTCTCGTGCTGCTCCCAAATGGTGAGCACGAGCTTCATATTGTCGTAAAGGACATGCTGAAACTTACGGCGCTGTCTTTGGATCCCCGGATTGCAAGAACGAGCCGAAACGGGCCAATTAAATTAATGTTGTTATGCAAATTTAAGAACATATGGGACTAAAATGTAAGTTGGACATATTAGCTGCCTTTAGATAGTGTTTTTAAATCTACTAGGCATCTGGTTAGGGTTCCGTAGGTCCTCGTTGACCGGGAATCGGATTTTGATCGATAATTCGGCGATATTCTTCCGTTTAAGCTTTCGTTGCTGTCGGATCGTCGGGAATGATTTGTGTGAGTCTATTACTGACCAGATCTCATTATTCAGGGCCCAGTTGCTCAGCACCGCCTCCCAGTAAGCTGTGCGGGAGTTCGTGGATCTGCCTTCATCCAGGTGGGTTATCTTCGGTCCTGGCTAGCTTTTTGGCCCTCTGGTTGCTTTAGTCCAGTCGGACACCTGTTTTTGATTGCCCTGCTGATTACATGACCTATCTTGCTATATCGTTATTTTCCCGATTGACATCGACTTGATTGGAACCTGTGATTGAGGATTTTCCTGCTCACGATCAGCCGAATATCATACACATATCCCTGGTTATTCCTGACTGATCCTGATTGGATTGATATATATAGATTTGCATGATTAGATGACACCTGTTGATTCCTGTCATTGAGATATTATTCGAGATATTATTGATATGCATGATTGATTGATCCTGGTTGATAGACACTACTTGATATGCATGATTGATTGATCCTGGTCGATAGACACTACTTGATATGCATGATTGATTGATTCCGATGGATAGATAGAGACAGATGATTCCCTGTTGGGATTTCGGCGTGTGCCGACTACTCCTCGGTCACTAGACCGTGAGATTGATCATTGTGACTTTGCCATGCACTGCTGTACTTCACGAACATTGCCGGGGTCGCTCCCCGTGGCTATTGTTCTTTACCGGTAAAGTGGTCTGGAGGAAGAGCCCGTGAGCCCCAGATAGCACATATGGGTGCGGGGTTATGTCAGTGGGATAGGTGCAGAGAGTGGTATGAGCCTGAGGTCCCCGTGACCAATAATGGCATTGGTTGGGGTGCTTGATATTGTTGTGGTTGATGCATAGATTATATACTCCCATGTTCTAGCAGCTTTTCAGTACTGTCACTTGATTATGCTTCATGCCAGTTCATTTCATATACCAGCTTATGATTGATTACTTGCCTAGTTAGCTTATCTGTGGATTTTGATTATGAGTGGACGTTAGGTTTCCAGCATGTATGATCTACAGTTTTATGATTGATTCCAGTATACTTACTGCCAGTTCTTATTCTGATTATTAGTAGACCTCTATGCTTTCCCAGTTTTTTCCTATTGACCTCTTACTCCCGCAGATTTTAGTACCCAGTAGGTACGATTAGCTACTTCTCGGCTCGTCGTGCCCACTGGGATACACTCCGGTGTGTCTCACACCCTCGGGTGACTGTTGCAGGTCTAGCGTGTGGTGAGATGTCGGACGATCCAGGAGCCTGTCGCGATAGAGCTGTTTCCCCTCTGATGACATAGATCGATGATTGAGATCCCCGATTATCTGTAGTTGACTTTCTTTTATGTTATCTCTGTTGGATGGATAGTATGATGTTGGATTATCCCTGATGACTAGTATTGTAGCAGTTGAGATATTTATTGCTATCTGATTGATGATTGGATTAGCCTAGCCGTGCATGTACAGGAGAGACCCTATCCGTTCGGATAGGGGATTTTCCTATATGTGTGGCGGTCTGTTACCGCCCGTTTTGCAAACTCTGATTATTCAAAAAAAAAAAAAAAAAAAAAAAAAAAAAAAAAAAAAATGCAGACCTGATTTTTAAACTCGGGGCGTGACAGATTAGATGGTATCAGAGCATAGGTACACGGTACCTAGGAAAAGATGATTAGGAACTGGTTAGGATGAACCCTAGGATGATTTGTCACGTGAGAGCGTTGGGTATGTCTGGTATAAGGGTTAGAAACTCAAGATATTATCAGTGTATGTTTCTGACCTGCTTCTGTAGTGTAGCTATGGCTCGTCCTCCAGGTCGTGGACGGGGACGGGGCACGGCCGTGGAAATAGGCCGACCACCTAGCACGCCGAGTGAGCCCGTTGATCAGGGCCGTATGGACCGGCTTGAGTCCCAGGGTGGCGACCTGGCTGGAAATGTTCCAGCAATTTGTGTCAGCGGCAGGCTGCTGGCCCTTCCACTCCTACCCCGCCTGCTCCTTCCACCTGTACCTGAGGTCACAGACACCGCCGTGTGCACCCCCTGCTGCAACACAGCCGGCGCTGAGCCTAGAGTGCGTGAAGAGCCAGAGATAGACCCCGTACCACCACCAGCGGGCCCGCTCCAGCTTCAGCCCCTGCCGCATGCTCTCCAGAGCGGTACCGAGGGGTCGCATGCAGTCCCCTGATGCCACGACGTGTACCGCTTCTCGGCTTCATCTCGTTCCGTTGCTCCCGCTGCTGTCCCGCAGCCGATCGGGCAGAGAAGGCCCGAGCGAGTCGGTCCTGCTAGAATTCAAAAAGTTCAAGCCGCAGACTTTCGACGGGCAAGGATGAGACCTTTGGGCGGTCGAGGAATGGATCGACCACATGGAGAAACTATTTCAGGATGCCTACATCGAGGACAGAGATAAGGTCCACATCGCCGTCCACTGCTTGGAGGGCCGCGCATCCAGGTGGTGGAGGCGACACCGCGAGCGTTACTTCCCTAGCCCAGCCGATCCAACTTGGAGGATTTCAAAGCCGCTATGGACCATCACCACCTCAAGGAGACCACTAAGGAGGGTCTCGAGCGCGAGTTGGAGACGATCAAACAGGACGACAAGAGCGTCCGAGAGTTCGAGCAGGAGTTCCTGCGCATCGCCGACCTGGTGCCCCAGGCGGTGCGCGAGGAACGCCGGAAGGTACGCTTATTTTCGCAGGGCTTGAGGACTGAGATTCGCCGACACCTCGCATCGCACCTCTCCACCGACTTCGACAACTGCGTGGAGCGGTGTCTAGCGATCGAGGCGGAGATCAAGATGTCCCGCGCTGAGCGGAATGCGGCGGGCAAGGACAAGGACAGGGACAAGGGCAAGAAGAGGGCGCATCCAGGAAACGGCGGTGGGCATTTGATCAGAACAAAAAGGCGAAGCCATCCCGACCGTGTGTCTTCTGTGGGGGTACCCACCAAACGCGCTTCTGTAAACAACGTCATGGCCAATGTTTCAAATGCGGCCAACAGGGGCATAGAGCTTCGGAGTGCCCGCAGGGTTCCGCACCTGCGCAGATCACAGCCCCTGTACCCGCATCTTCACAACGACGACTAGAACCGGCGCCTAGCTCAGCTTTATCTGGGCGTCCCCCTCTACCTCGACCACCTACTGGAGGTATCAGTCGGCAGGTGGACGCGTTTATGCACTGACCTCTCACGGAGAGCCAACGGAGGGAAAACCAACGACTGATTTCGTAGCTCTCGAATGAACTGTTTTACGCAATTCTTAAAGCATGACCTTAAGTTGTAAACTTCGTGAACAGAACTCCTTTGAAGTGGAGGTGATATAATAATCTGAAGTACTTTGTTTTAGTAAATGGGTTAAAGATTAAATTGGATATTGATCTCTGTAGACATTGATTGCTTTAGCCACGTTACCTATACCTTCGGTTGACTCCGGTGGGAGTCGTGTCCCCAACTTGATGTTGGCGACAGATCTAAGGTATTTCACTTTTCTTTTGACAAGCACGTTGGCTGCAGAGACAACGTACTGTCGAAAGAGCTGAGGAAATACCCCACCCTGAAAAGGGGAATATCATGATTGGGTCTACTTGTCTGCTTACTTAAGTTTTAGTCTCCAGGGTTATCTTTGGACAGCGATGTTATAGTCTCAATATTGATATTCCAGACCATAATTAGGGTACATCGACCCTCTATATCGCATACCCTGTGTGGTATCTTTGTGAACCAGAATTTTTAGCAGATTAGATGAAATCGAATTATGAACCACGAGGAGCGTGAAGCCACGTGGGAACATGAATCAACCATGATGGAGCATTTTCCCTAGTTATTTGATTCTTAAGTTGTGTAAGTTTCAGGGACGAAACTTCCTTTTTGGTGGGAGAGATTGTAAGAACTGAATTTTGAAACTAAATAAGTAAATGAAATCGATAAAAGTCAAGTTGAATTGGATCATAATATGGCTCAGATAGCGATAGTGCCCTTTTCTGCAGTGTAATTTGCACAATTAAGGGCCATGGAAATATCACCCTTTCAAATCCGAGTCTAATCTCGAAAATTTGAAATCCCCAGTGCGACCGTCTCGTCGAATCGATCGAAAATGGTATAGAAAGATTTTCGATCCGACGGTCAGATTGTTCAGAAATCAGCGAAGAAGCTTGTGGGGCCCACAACTTAAGTTGTGAATAGTAACCCCTAATTCAAATGCCCTTTTGATCATCGACGGCCGTTTCGCCGTCTGGACCCCAGACATAGCGGTATGAGTAGTCAATTCTAGCTATTTTCGACGTTCTGAGCACAATGGCACTGACGGAATTCGCGTTTGGCGATCCGGGTGCATCGAAGTGCGTGCGTCATACTGCAACTTACTGAACTTTATGGCCCGAGATTTTATTCGAGCGCTGAATCAAGCAAGCAAATATGCTACTTGATAGGTCTCGACGAGCCGGACGTCGTGGCGAAGTCTGTTTCGCAATTTGACGAACCGTTCGTCTCGAAATACGTAAAATACGGTAAAATTTACTGTATTTTCGGTGTTAACCCAATATTTTATGCACCAGGTCTAGGTAAAACTTGGTGTAGAGGGATCTAACTGCGAAATGGATCTATATTAAGGAGCTGAAATTAAGTGATTAAGATTTGGGAGACTAATTTGCAAAATATTGCAAAGCTAGTTCAAATAACTAACCTTAGGTAGTTACTCCTTGTAACCATAACCAGGCCATGTTTTCCCCCACTCTTTCCACCATCTCTGCCACGAGCCAAGCCCCGAAACTGCTCTCTTCAGTGGGTGGCTCGGAGTAAGGTGAGGAGGTACCATTTGAATATATAGAACTTAAGTGGAAGTTTGAGGAAGAGTGATACCAAGTTGAGTTGGGTTTTTCTCCCAGAGCATCCCGTGGACTTCTGCAACGTCCAGAAACCGAGCCAAGGTGGTCCGGCTGCCTGCCGTGGCCGCGCGACGCTGGGAGGAGCAAGGCCGGCTTCGTCCATCTTCTCCAACTCCGGCAAAGGTGAGTCTTCATTTCCCTTGGTATCTAGGCCATAAGACCATTGGAAGTCGACTCTTAAGAGTCATTAGATGCTCCCTGTCAAGCCCTAGCCCTCGGGATGGTCCCGGTTGCCGGCGGGAGAATACTTCTCGCCGGAAACCTAGTTGCTCCGCCGCGGCCAAACTCCGCAACCACAAGCCCAAATCAAAAACCAAAATGATGGGTTTGGACTGTAGGACCTATAGGTCATCTCTGCAAAGTTTTAGGGAATTTGGTTGAGTAACCACGCCGCAGTTTAAACCCTAGTTTTCGGTTATTCACCTTTGGCCTAGCTTGCTGCTCCCGGCGCCGGCTGGCCTCCCCACCTCCGCCAATGGGCCGAGAAGCTTCCTGGGAGTGAGATGACTCCATCCATGCATTTGCATGGCATCCATGCAGCCTGGAATTCGGGTGCCATGGATGACCCGAAATCAGCCAATAATGTGATTGCCGGCGTTCCGACCATCTCCGGCGGGTGGGGAATGGACAAGAAGCTTGCTGGGACTTAGTGGAGTTTATACATGCATGTTAAAAGGTTCCATGAAGCCTCGGTGGAAATTCACCATTAGAGTGGTGATGCTCGAAACCAAGCTTGCTCCACTGCCGCCGCCGCCGCCATTCCCTGTCGCCGGGCATGGGTTCAGGTAAGCTTGTGATGGTTTTGGTGACTATTGGTGCAAGTGATTGAGTCCTAGAAGCTCTGGTTGAGTGGTCACGAATTTTGAAGCTTTAGCTTCATCTTCTCCATCATGCCCGCGGCCAACCTGGGGAGCATGGTTGCCCCAGACTTGCTGGGGATGCTCCTGCAACTCTAAGGAGTGTTTCCTTCAAGTTGGAGGGTCCCAGGTGTTTCCTCTGCAGAGAACCAACTCGGGCATTGGCTTGGGTGTTGTTTGTGAGGTTGGTGCACACCAACTGTTTGTGTTAATGCCTCAAAGAGGATTTAGTTGGATTTAGGGTTTGAGTTAAATATGAAAATTGTTGTAAATCATTCCCTGAGCTCAGTGCTCACTTCAGATCAAAAGGGATCTGTGTGGATGTGTGTGTGGTCCAATGTTGAAATGTTAGAGAGCTTGTAGGTTGGATCTTCTTTATCTAGCAAGTTTTGGGCTTCCCAATGGTGAGCCCTGGTGTCCTGGCACTGTCCAGAGAAACTTTGATATACAACATTTTGGTTTTTGAAGAGTGGATTAAAAGTTATATTAAAACCAAGCTTTATGTGAAAAGTTGCCCGTAATAGGTTTGGGTCTGTTTGCGAAGCCGCGACAATGTGCTCTAGGCTAATTTGGGGTCACTGAACGCGATGCTCACGATAGATTTTGTTTTGAAGAGCTGGAGAAACAAAAATGCTAATTGGCTATGTTAGAGAGGAAATTATGGCCCGAAGTTTTCCTCGGGTCTCGTGCTGCTCCCAAATGGTGAGCACGAGCTTCATATTGTCGTAAAGGACATGCTGAAACTTACGGCGCTGTCTTTGGATCCCCGGATTGCAAGAACGGCCGAAACGGGCAATTAAATTAATGTTGTTATGCAAATTTAAGAACATATGGGACTAAAATGTAAGTTGGACAATTAGCTGCCTTTAGATAGTGTTTTTAAATCTACTAGGCATCTGGTTAGGGTTCCGTAGGTCCTCGTTGACCGGGAATCGGATTTTGATCGATAATTCGGCGATATTCTTCCGTTTAAGCTTTCGTTGCTGTCGGATCGTCGGGAAGGATTTGTGTGAGTCTATTACTGACCAGATCTCATTATTCAGGGCCCAGTTCTCACACCACCTCCCAGTAGCTGTGCGGGAGTTCGTGGATCTGCCTTCATCCAGGTGGGTTATCTTCGGTCCCGGGCTAGCTTTTTGGCCCTCTGGTTGCTTTAGTCCAGTCGGACACCTGTTTTTGATTGCCCTGCTGATTACATATGACCTATCTTGCTAATACGTTATTTCCCTGATTGACAGCGCTTGATTAGACCTGTGATTGAGATTTCGCTCACGATCAGCCGAATACATACACATATCCCCTGGTTATTCCTGATGATCCTGATTGATTGATATATATAGATTTGCATGATTAGATGACACTGTTGATTCCTGTCATTGAGATATTATTCGAGATATATTGATATGCATGATTGATTGATCCCTGGTTGATAGACACTACTTGATAGCATATTGATTGATCCTGGTGATAGACACTACTTATATTCATGATTGATGATTCCGATGGATAGATATAGACAATGATTCCCCTGTTGGGATTTCGGCGTTGCCACTACTCGGTCACTAGACCGTGAGAATTGATCATTGTGACTTGCCATGCACTGCTGTACTTCACGAACTTGCCGGGGTCGCT